>VXAD01004604.1:433806-459738 GCA_013399195.1 Dicrurus megarhynchus | reverse complement strand
CCTCAGGGCTCAGGTGGGGTCACACGGGATGGTCTTGCCTTCTCACCTGAGTGTCTCGCTTTCCTTGCAGGCTCCAGCTGAAGGCGAGGCAAAGGAGGAGGTAGGAGTTGTTTGTGGTCCCCACTCCAAGAATTCCTGTGGGGTTCTGCAGAAATTAGGGACCCCACGCAGTTCATGAGGGGTGTTCAGCCCCTGTGGGTGGCCCTGTGCCTGTTTTTGGGGTGCTTGGGGCCATCGCTGTCCCCTGAGGTGACAGGTGACCCCCCTGAGGTGGTGCTGGGGGCCCAGCAGCTCTGCTGGGCTGAGGTCAGGGACCATCGGTTCCAGTGGGAACATGTCCCTTTTAGCCTCACAACTCTTGCAAGTAAAGAAACTTCATCCCTTACCACATCAGCGGAGTAAAGTGGTGGCAGCAGAGAACTGCTGAGCAAAGCTGCACTTCTAGGAAGTCATAGAATACCCTGAGTTGGACCTACAAGGATCATAGAATCATAGCATGGTTTGGGTTGGAAGGATCCTAAAGCTCATCCCGTCCACCCCCTGCTTCAAGCCCCATCCAGCCTGGCCTTGGACATTTCCAAGGACGAGGATCACTAAGGCCCTCACCATAATGCCCACAATTTCATAAATCCTAGGATTTCTATGGGGCTTCACGATGCCATGTTATTTTGGGTGGCAGTTTTGAGAAAGCTGTGCTTCATGTGCTCTCTGAATTCTACTGACGTATCTTTCCTTATGCAGCCAAAGAGAAGGTCAGCCAGACTATCTGCTGTGAGTATCTCTGTTTATCCTTTAATATTATATCACTTGGGATGGGGACAGTTAAAGATAAACTATCGGGTTTTTTCCCCCAGAATTGGGAAATGCATGCTTAGAGTATTGCAATATTTAAAATTCCCATTCCGTGTTTCCGTTCCTTGAACACCCCCATATCGCAACCTTCTCACATGAGATACAACATCTGCGTCAGTGCACATTCCATCGGGGCACAAGTATCCAGAGTTAAGGAATATTGATTTCAGGATGGATTTGTTCCCTGTAGGACTTCTCCATACAAATGCTCGTGGCTCTGTAAATCACTCGCTCTCTCCTTAGCCTTGTAATTTGCCCATTGGTTTTTTGCAGGGCCAACTGTTGGGTAAATAATTCTCAAAAGTTACCAACGTATTGCTTATAAAAATAAAAATATAAATATTTATTTCTGGTATTCACCTGACTTGTTTTTTGTGTTTTTTGCAGAAACCTGCTCCGCCCAAACCGGAGCCAAAGCCCAAAAAGGCAGCACCTAAGGTAAGGGTCTCGAACTGAAGTTATATTTTCCTTCTCAAGGTGTTTACAGGGATAAAAACCCCCACAATTAACCACTTTGCTTTTTCATAAATATCCTGAAAGCTTTAAGATGGAATTATGTGAGCAAAAAGAATGGGAAAGACATCATTTTATCCAATTTCTACTGTAGGAATGTGGTAAGCTGAGCAGATTTGTAATCCCATGTGGTGAGGCCTTGCTGCTGCTTTACAAAGCCATTCTGAAGTTTCATATAATGCATTGTTGGGAAAGTGATGCTTGGAATAGAGATCAGAGACTCAATTAGAGGAGGCATTGAAAATCATGCTTTTAGTTACAGTTTCTTACTATATTTCCATTCTGAGGCCCTCTCTGCAGTTAGTTATCAGTTTATCACATTTTAATCACTCAGACTTCTAGAGACCCCTTTTCTTTGGCTGAACATTTTTGGAAATGTCAAAAACATTGGCATGTCTGACAGTATAGTTTAAAAAGAAACTATTTAAAGCTCTTTTTTAGTTTGGAGCAACAGTTTGGAATTTCAAAGGGGGCAGTTCTGCAATCCTTGAGGGATTTCTTTCTATCCCCTTCCTATCACCTTCCCAGCCATCAGTTTGCAGTGCTTTTTTGTTAGATTTTTCTGTAAATATTTTGGATTTTGCAGCTAAAAAAAAAAAAACAATAAACACCCCCGGAACAAAACTTCAGTGATTGTTTTTAACCTGTTCCCATTACACATTTTCCTTGTGGCTTGGGATGGCGAGGTGGGCAAGCACAGTGGGAAGAGACGCTTTGGTTGCAGAGGGGCATGATGGGCTGGGAAGCAGGAGCTTTTTCCTTTTCCATTGAAAAGGAATTTGCACTTGCCTATGGCACAGCAGACTTCCAGGTGAGGGAACTGTTTCCCTCCACATCCTCTGTGTGGAGCAGCAGAGATGCCATGGAAAAGAGAGAGAACCCTACGTGTCATTTTGGGCTCAGCTCTGTAATCTCAGTGCTGTGCAGAGCAAGGGTTTCCCGTTCCATCTTGGCCGTGCAGCTGGAATTCTAGGCCACGTTCTGGTTGGATGAAGGACTGGGCACTCTGGATTGCACTTCCCTCTAGTGGCTAGTGCCCCAGGCAGAGAAGAGCCAGCTGCTGGTGGCACACAGGGCAGGGCAGCAGTGCATGACCCACGTTGTTGTATTTGGGTTTTTTCCAAGTTTGCTTTTTTATTTTCATGGAAACATCTCAGGGTGTAAACACTAAAGTTGTCTTAATCTGAAAAGTTGTAGGAACAGGGCTGCAAGAGTTAAGGGCTGTAAGGGACTGGCAAAACTTAGTTTGGGCCCCCGCTGCACAACTGGGTGGTGTGGTCTCCCTTTGGGATCATGCAGGGATCCTCTGGGAGCTGTGCCTTGGGAATTGCCCCCAGCTGGACTTGGAAAGCATTTGTCCTCCTGCTCCTGAGGTGCTGTTTGAAGCCAGGACACTTGAGCTGTGTTTTTGGTTCTCCAGAGCTCCTCAAACTGCATCAACACCTGTGCAAAGGGTGATGGAGTAAGAATTGTCGAGGCATTTTTAATTCGTGTCTGCCCCAAGTGCCTTACTTGTCAAGCTTCAGGTTCCTGGAATGGTTTCCTGTGTGTCAGAATAGATTTCACCTGTTAAACTTTGCCATATTGAAAAACATGGAGCTGGGAAAGGAATTTTGTCACTTCTAAAATACAGGACCTTATTATTGAACTGTTGTTGCTATGTCTAGAGCAAAATTATTGAGGAAAATGAAGACAGTGCTGTAGCTGAGGTCCTGTTATGTCCTGTGGGACCCTTCCTCTCCAGTCAGTCCAGCCATGGAAGTCAGTTTCCCTGGATTCTCCTCCAGTGCTTTCTGAAGAGGGGCTTTCCCAACACAGAGAATTGGTTTTAGCTCTGTTAATAGTTTGTTGTGGGTTTTTTAGTGGGATAAGGGAACAGATAAGCAGTGCCATAGTACAACTGTAATTCTAACTCTCACTGCCAAACACAGCACCAGGCTACTCGGTGTTCCCAAGGCAGGGACTCCTGACACCACACTGTAGGAGAGTTTTGCAGGTGGGATGAAATCCCTCAGACTGAGGAGTGAGATTAGAGAGGAAGGAGACCCTCACTCATTGAGTGTACTGACCCCATCTTAAATTTTCTGCATTATTGGAGGATTTGCTGTCAATTTTGGTGAATTTTTAATCACTGAAGAATCAGGTGACTCTACCCCTTAACACTCTCAGTTTGCCCTTAGCAGCTCATTTTTAAGGTGAATTAATTTTGTGCATTAATAACTGAGGGCTGAAGTCAGAAAGGAAACTTTTTGTAACCTTTTGATAACTTGTAGTCACTGAGACAAATCTGAGCAGATAAATGTATTTTTGGTATTTTTCTGTTTATCCTCACTCCGCTGTGAGTAGATCTTGCTGGGTTTCTGGTTCCTCTGTGGGAAGTATGTTAATCAAGCAAGGGGCTGAGCCAGTAGTGCTGTTACTTATTGGCAGCAACAGGCACATCCTTGGAAGTGAAACTAATGAGGGTTGGGTATTTGGGTCAGGATCTGACCTTGCCTATGGAAGATTATTACTACAGAAGCATCAAGTTTTGGGTTTTGTTTTGATTTAGCCTGATCCACATATAAGAAACTGCACTTAAATAATAAATGCTACGCTCTTGTGGTTATGAAAGTGATGCTGTTGAGCCCCCAGTTTTTCTGGCATGGAAGTGATTTATTATCACAAGGAATATTTCTGGCAGGGAAGGGGGAAAGGCCTTTGCCTACAGCTTTGTTACAGTTTTCTAAATAGGCATTTACAGCACATCTGAAGTATTGTGGTGTTTGCACGTGTTGGTTTTGTTCTGTGGCTGCCTTTCAGCAGCAGGGCAGAAATACAGGCCAGTTCAACATTTTTTAGCTAGTTTAATTGAATGCCTATTTAAAATAAGAATTCTTTTAACCCCAGCCATGGCTGCTTTTATATTCTGCACTTCCCTGTAGCACATTCAGGACAGACAGAAGGAAAACACTTCTCCTGTGAAACTTTGATCTCATCTTTGTCAATAGGAAGTTTGGGGGTGGAAGGAGGTTGTGCAGAGAGTTTTGGAGTTGAGAACATGCTGATGTACAAGGTGGAAATTAGGATTAAATACATCACTGACTGTTTTCTTAACAGAAAGAAAAAGCAGCAAATGATAAAAAGGAGGACAAAAAGGCAGCAACAAAAGGGAAGAAAGGAGCCAAAGGCAAAGAGGAAACTAAACAAGAGGATGCTAAAGAAGAAAACCACTCTGAAAATGGAGATACCAAAACTAATGAGGTACTTCAGCTCCACTAAAGCTGGGAGCAGAGCCAGATGTGCTGGAAGTACAGCTGCAGGAGCTCTGCTGGGCTCCAGAGGGTGGGGGGGGTCACTGCCACACTGGGAGGACAGAGCAGCTGTGGTACCTGCCCAGGGCAGCTGCCAGGGAGAGCCTGCAGGAATGGTCTTCTCCTTCCAACTCCTTCCTGCTCTGTGCTGGAGCCCTTCCACAGGTGCCGTCTGCTGGCCCAGGGTCCCTCTCGGGGCTGGCTCACAGCAATGCCCAAGATTTGGGGAACAATGGAGCCCAGGGAGATCATCACCCTCCAGCCCTGAGCTGACTTTGCACATCCCCTCTGGACTGCTGGGTTCCTCTGCTGCTCAGCACGGGTTGGTGCTGGGCCAGAAATCTGGTTTTGAGTTCTACACAATTCTTTAAGACAATTCTTTGCCTCAGAACAATTCAACAAGAGATTAGCAAAGTAAACTCGGTCTTGTCTCTTATCTGCAGCCTCTTCTCCCAGGTCCTTGCTGTGGCAGCTCCCTACCTCAGTTGCCTTTTGCTAGGTCCAGCGCGCAAGCTCCATCAGCTGCTGATGGATTGTCCCAGCAGATTCCTTGCTGATAGTGAAGCAGGGTTTTCTCAGGGCTCTCTTTTCCCATTGTGTTCTGTCACTGACAGTGGTGTCTCTTCATGGGTTGAGTGTCACCATCCAGCCAAGGGTCCTTTATTCTTTCATTTCTAAAACAAATCAGGAGCTGCTTAGTTAAAGCACTACATGGCTAATGTGCTTCTGAGGGGCTTTGAGGGAGCTTTGCAGGTTTGATGTGTTGACTTGAAAAGTAAAAGCACATTTTCATAGAGGGAGGTGAGAACTGATTCCCCGAAGTTTGGACAGAGCAGGATCATGGTTGATGTGTAATTCTTCCACTTCCCTGTGATGAGGGCTTGAACTTCCCCTAACATATCGTTTATCCTAGTCTAAAATACATTCCAAACCTCTGCCTCTCTGCAGACACTTATTCCAAAATTACCTCACTAATTAATACTCTTGTGTTTTCATTTTAAAGAATTATCAGCCTGTTGCTGTGTCAATATTTTCTGTGCATTCCTGTCTATCCACACAAAGCCTTGTCCATGTCTGTGTTAACAAACTGGTCTCTTTTTGATGCTGGTTAGATTGGAATCCAATTATATTATCCAATATACCAATAATATTTCTATTCTTCCCAACCCCTTTTCTAGGCACCAGCTGCTGAAGCATCTGATGATAAGGAAGCCAAGTCCGAGTAATGTTAACCCTGCCCTATATCTCCATCATTTGGTATCCGTACCTCCATGCTGTATTGTTAACAGAGAGGAATATTTTTATCAACTATTTTATAAATGCAGGTTTTTTTAGCATGAATTTAATTATGGAACATCTTCATCTCGGTTACTTGG
Organism: Dicrurus megarhynchus; assembly: GCA_013399195.1. NCBI lineage: Eukaryota > Metazoa > Chordata > Aves > Passeriformes > Dicruridae > Dicrurus > Dicrurus megarhynchus. The sequence goes on along the minus strand of VXAD01004604.1, from coordinate 453,704 downwards.
GAATTAAATCCCTAACAAACAAAACAAAACAACAAAAAAAAAAGTCATTGTTTTTAAATTTTGTGATTGTAATAGTTTGTATGGTACATGGAAAGAATAAGTGGTGGTAGCTTTTGACTTCTGTCAGTGTGTCCCTTTTTGTGTAAGTCATGCTTACAGACTTCAGATTTTAATTTTTCCCTTGTATGTGTTGTATGGTTTCTTAAAGTGGGGAGGTCTCAAAACAAATAACTGTGTGAAACATTCCAGTGGTTCTGTGGGTTGCTTTTATAAAGAAGGTGAGCTATTTTCATGAAAAAACCTAAGAGCTGGAAATCTGTTGTTTCCCAAATGTAATTTTATTTTGTCAGTTTTGAAAAAAAAAAAGAAAAATAAATAAATAAAAGTGTAATCCTGTTTTTAAATGAAATACAAACATTTCTTTTCAAAAAGGGCAGGTTGGTTGTATGTACCCACTGTTAGGAATTTTGCTGGATTTATCTTAATAAAAAAGACTCCTCAAAAGCTGATTGTGGTTTGTTGCTTGTGCTGCTGGAAAGCTCCCAAGTTCCAGGAGAGCTGCAGTGGGACAGGGAGAGCCCATGGGGCTGGAGAGCTTTGGGCTTTTGGCTGGGGCTTGAGCCCCTCTCTGCCTCACTTGTGTGAGTTCCCATTAATCCAGGCCTCCTTATTCTGGGATATAACAGCTGGACCAGACCAGTGAACTGGGGTTAAGTCCCAGTTCTGTTGTTACAGCTTTTTGTGCAACTTTATCAACTCCTGCTCTAACCTGCTTTTATAGAAAGTCTCTTCACATCTGTAACCAACTACAGGATATATTTAATAAAAAGAAAAATGTCTGCAATGCAGAAACCTCTCTCCCATTAAATTGTTCCACAGCCCAGCAATGGGAAATTCCGAGAGCTTGGTTATTTTACCTTTTGTCTAAACCCCAAACAGCATCTCAGTGAGAGTGTCTTGCATTCAGTGGGGTTCAGGATCAGTCCCTTAGGGCCCCTAGAGGATGTTTGAATGTGGATTTAATTTTCCCAGCCTGAGGCACTGGGGATTTTTATTCCTGCTGCCTCACCTGTTCTGTACAAATGCTCAGGGTTAACTGGGCTCCAGCTTCCCCAGCAGTGAAGGTGAGGGAGTTCTGAGGGGCCTTTTCCTTGGCAGTGTATTCCCTTAATCCAGCAGAGATTTTGGGGCATGATCTGGTCTCCCCTCCAGTAAAAATTGATGGAGCAGTAACTGGATTCCCTGTGCCTGGTGGAAGTGTGCAGAGATGTCAGTAAAACCAGGGAGACTGCAAATCCCAGTTGGAACATGATCCAACAATAGTTCAGATGTCATCCTGACTTACATCTAAAAATGTTTCACTGAATTTCCTGTCTATAAAGGCTGGGAGAGCTGGGGGTGTTCAACCTGGAAAAGAGAAGGCCCTGAGAGACCTTGGAGCCCCTTCCAGTGCCTGAAGGGGTCTATAAAAAGGAGGGAGATGGACCTTTTCATGCAGGCACATAATGACAGGACAAGGGGAAATGGTTTTAAATGGAGGGCAGGGTTAGATGGGATATTGGGAAAAAAATGCTTCCCTGGGAAGGTGCTGAGGCCCTGGCACAGGGTGCCCAGCGAAGCTGTGGCTGCCCCATCCCTGGAAGTGTCCAAGGCCGAGGTTGGAAGGGGCTTGGAGCAACCTGGGACAGTGGAAGGTGTCCCTGTCCAGGGCAGGGGGTGGGGATCAGATGATCTTCTAAGTTCCCTTCCCACCCAAATCATTCCAGGATTCCATGATTCTATGAGTTTAGCCAGCAGTCTGTGAGAAATCCTAATGGGTCTGTACTGCTCCAGGGAGAAAATGCATATTGGAAATGTTTTAGATTTGTGTATTTCCCATCTCACAGGTTTCTCTAAAAGGGCTTGAAACAGGAATCCAGTCTTGCAGGAAGACAAAGCCCCTTCTCCCAGCCCTGGTGCCGTGGGACCATCTCTCTTTGGCTCCAGCCTCCAGTCACTGAGTGTCTCAAGCATTGTTATTTAAGCAGCAGACCCTGAATACAGTTGATATTTCCTTAGCACAGTATCCATCCATATGCCAAGGTACAAACACCCTTTGGAATGAGGTCACTGATCCCAAGTCGTGTCTCTCCATCTGAGTCCAGAGGTTGTTACACAGAACATACAACTGAGTGTTTGGTTTTGGTTATTTCTTTTTTGAGTGCCAGGGTGGGAGTTGTTCTTAATTCTATAACTATTGTTCTAATCAAATTCCTCTTTCAAGTAAGTACAGAAAATTGCCCAAGAACATTTTGCTCAAATTCATAACTTTTCGGAGCCATGGGGTATTGAGAGAGTTGCACAACTGAATGGATTGTCTGGTTTATGCCAAACCCTCCTCACAGCTGTCCTGGTGTCTAGACACTGAATCCAAGGCCAGCTCCATGGCAGCTCCCAAGCTTGGCTTATTTTGTCTGAAAAGGACAGGTTTCAAACTGTTGAGTCAACCTACCTTCAGGTTTATTTGGAACTTGTGGAGAAACTGCCTCCCCCGAGGTCCTTGGCTGGCTGTTCCCTGGGCTCTGGGTGTTACTGGGTCTGATGCTGGTTAGGAAAGATCCACAGAATTGCTGATTATCATTATTCATTGTAACAATTGGGTACCTTGAAGATGCAACGGTGAAGAGATTCATGGTTCTGAGGTGGTGTCATGGGAAGAGATTTGAGCGATGTTGGCAATACCCTGCCATGGTGAGGTGTCCACGTAGCTTGTCAGGATGAGAGGAGACAGCCTCAAGTTGCACCAGAGGAGGTTTAGGTTGGATATTAGGGAAAAAAGGGTTGTCCAGCCCTGGCACGGGCTGGAGTCGCATCCCTGGGGGGATTTAACTGTGGATGTGGCACTTGGGGACATGGCCGGTGGTGGCCTTGCCAGTGCTGGGGGAACAGTTGGACTTGATGGACTTGGAGGGCTTTTCCAACCTAAATGTTCCTGTAATTCCATGATACAGCTTTTGGTGCAGGCTCCCAGAGCAGCACAGTGTCCTCACACAGTGTCCTCATGGGATCTTCAACAGAACTGGGCAAGCATTTGCTTTTGTTTGCTCAGAACAATAAACCCACTGAAAACCACTTAGAAAAACACTGGTCACTGTCCTGGGAGGGAGGGGGAAATCAGGAGAGGCACCTCCAGACTTCATCCTGGTTTCCACCATCAGCAACGTGCTGGAGCAGCACAGGAGGATCGGGAGGGAAAAGGCACAGCTGCCTCAGCAAACAACAGAATAGAAATCACAGTGAGGTCCTTGGGATGTAAAAAAAAGGAGGAATGGGGGAAAATAAAATAAAACAACCCCTCCAAGCACATAAAAGGAAGGGTTTTGCAGGTTCATGCCACATCCAGCTTTGCTCCTTTGAGTGAAGTGACTGTACAGAAAAACCAGGAAAGCCCTCAGCTCTGGAGCCAGGCTGGGAGAGCTGGGGGTGTTCACCCAGGGAAGAAAATATCTGGGGAGAATTTAGAGCCCCTTCCAGTGCCTGAAGGGGCTCTAGGAGAGATGGAGAGGGACTTTGGACAAGCGATGGAGGGACAAGACAGAGGGAATGGCTTTAAGATGAGGCAGGGTAGATTTAGATTGGATATTGGGAAGGAGTTCTTCCCTGTGAGGGTGGGGAGGCCCTGGCACAGGTTTCCCAAAGAAGCTGTGGCTGCCCCATCCCTGGAAGTGTCCAAGGCTGGGCTGGATGGGGCTTGGAGCAATCCGGGCTAGCGGAAGGTGTCCTTGCCCATGGCCGGGGACAAAACCAGAGGATATTTGAGGTCTTTTCCAACCCAAACCAGCCTGGGATTCTGTGACACTCTGACAGGTCTGATTTTCAGATCAAGAGCTGCTCCCTGGCAGTTAATGGAGTTACACTGGTGTTAATCTGATGAAGGAGAAAGAAAATCGAATCCCTGGAATGGAAACAATGGCTCCTCCTTCTGACTGTCCCAGTGGTGCAGCTCCTTTCCTGTGCAGCTGCCGGGAGCCCCCGCTCTGAAACTTGATGCCCTGGATGGGCTCCAGGAGCCGGGAACACCTCGGGCCTGGTGCTGGGCGGCTTTCGAGGAGCCTCTGTCCTTGGAGAGAACAATGTCAATGTGGCTTCCAGAGACTGTCCCAGTGCCCGGAGGAGCTGGACCTGGTCACAAGTGAGCGTGGACATGGGGACAAATGTCACTGATGACTCGTGTGGCCATTGTCCCCTGCTTTGGAAGGGGTGTGATTGGGATTGGGCGAGGGTGAGTCAAGGAGGGGATGGGGAGAGGATCAGAGCTGCTCCCACCCCCTTCATCCATACCTCTCATTTGTTCCCAGAGAAGCTGTGGCTGTCCCATCCCTGGAAGTGTCCAAGGCCAGGCTGGATGGGGCTTGGAGCAACCTGGGATAGTGGAAGGTGTCCCTGCCCACGGCAGGGGGTGGGATGAGATGGTCTGTAAGGTCCCTTCCAACCCAAACCACTCTGTGATTCCATGTGTCCATGATCTGCCCTGATTTATCCACCTCTGCTGGAAGATGACAGGGAGGGGCCCATGGGAGAAGATCCCAGAGGAATGACACTCCGTTCCTCCTGCAGCACCAACCAGGGAATCACTGGAACTGTGTCAAATGGGAATCTGCAAGTGATGTCCAGGGATTAGCGTGAACTTCAGGCTGAAGTAACACCTGAAAGCACTGAAAGAAAGTTGGTGCTGATGTGATAGAAAAGGCAAAAACGGCAAATTGGAAAGCTCTATCCCTAAGAGTGGGAATCCAGTTGACACCATAAAGCTCTCAAAAGGCAACTTAATACAATTGGACACAATCTTAAACAATTCCAGACTTTCTTAAAAGGGGGGGAGGGGAGGAAGCATAAATAACACAGGGAAAAATGCTGGATTGAAACCTAAACACAGAGTGGTCAAGACCACTCCCCACTCCCAGCCTCAGCAGCATTCTCGGTAAGGGGGTTCCAGGGCACGGCTGTTCCCCTTCGGAAGTGCCTCCCTCCCGGCGAGCGAGGCACGCTGCTTTCACTGGGGATGAAGTGTAGCACAAGCCTGGAATTCTTAGTCAAAGCTGCTCCGAAGTTATCCAGAGCCAAAATCTCGCAGAATCGCCAGGATTTTGTTTTTTTAACATGAACAACTCGGGGAGGGGGTGGAAGTGCATTTCTTGGAGCTCAAACCAGATGTGCGACATCCCAGCCACAAAGCTCCGGCTTCTGCGCTGTTTGTTTTCCCCCCAGGAAGATAAAAGGAGCTGTGGAGAAGGTTTGGATTGTGGCAGCTCTCGGGTTTCACCCTGGCTCCGGGGGCGCTGGCAGAGCCTGCTCTGCGGGACCACAAATGAGCTTTGCTGTTCACGGATCCAGGGCCGCCGCTCCCCTCGGAACATGGCTGGAGTTGGAGGTGGGCTGTCCCTAAGCCTCAGGCTGAGCCTCAGCTTTCCAGCGCTCTGGAATTTTGCTTGGTTTGGTTTCTTCCTTCATATAAATCCACCGTCATGGAGGTGCTGACCAGAAGTGCTTCCCCAAGTCGTGGTTCCATTTTGTGCTGTTTCTGCCAGGAGAGAAGGGCCGGAGTCGCCTCTCCAGGCCTCATCCGAGGGAAATCCTGCAGGATCTGCTTTCCCCTCCTATAAATCCTTCCATGCTGCCAACAGAAAGTTCCAAATCCAGGCCAAACATTCCCTGCTTTGGTTTCACCACTCATGTGGTTACAGCCTGGTTATCAACAGAGATCTTGGAGTAAACCCCGACTTCCCTGGTCTGTGTTTACTCCTATGCTCCTCTATACCTACAGCATCACCCTGGGAATAATTAAAATAATTAACAAGTGTAATTAACTGTTGGAGGGGAAAGGAGACTTTTAGGACATTATATCAGCAACAATTAAATAAATTACCCTTTTTGTCTCGCAAAGAATTGACAGACGGGGGGAAAGGAGGCGGGATTTGTATTCCCTGGTGCAGCGGCACAGGGACAGTGAATAGGGATCGGTGGCTCTTGTGTGGGGACACAAAGCAAACAAAGAGGCCCCAAATGGAATTACAGAGTGGCAGATGCAAAACGAACATATTTCACACAAAGAGTAATTAAACCATGTAACTCATTGCCCAAATGGAGCCCAGGAATCATAATGGCTTAGGAAGTGATTACACAAATTCTTGGAAGATGATCTGGTGGGGCTGTGGGACACAAAGATATGTCACCAGTGCAGGACCAGCAACCCATGGTGGTGGGAGAGGAACTGGAGTTGTCCCTGGCTCGGGACCTCTGGAAGGAGCTGGGGGGTGAGGGGACACAGGTGTGTACCCCCACTTTGGTCTGACCCCCTTCAGCCACATTCTGAACACTTTGAAAGGAGGAAAACTTCCCTGCTGTCCACTGGGTGTGGCTGTTGGTGGGGACAGACACACAGCATGGATGTACCCAAGGTACCACCTGTGTCCCTGCCAAGCCCTATGCCACTGACCTGGGCTGTGCACATCCCCCTTGTGCAGGTGTGTTCCCGGGAATATTCTCCATTGGAGCTGAATTTTTCCCAGGAGGAAAAGGGCACCACATCTTCCTGCTCTTGGCAAAGCTCCCTCCCCAAATGCCACCCTAGGCCCAGGTTTGCTGGGTGCTGCGGGTGCTGAAGGTGAGGTGATGGCCACCACTGGGCTGAAGAAGGGGTCCAGACTCCCAACTCTCAGTATTGCTCCATTTGGGCTCGGGAATTATTTCCAACCCCCTTTTTGGCCCATCTTGGCTATAAATCTTCCTGGCTTCACTTGGTGCTGTGGCCTCTGGGTGGTGGTCCTGACTGGGTGCTCCTGCACGGCTGCTCTGCACACACAGTGAGGTCATCCCTGGGAATTTGGGGTTATCCAGCTGCCTGGGGTGACGGCACCAGGATGAGGAGATGGTACCACAGCTCCCAGGGGTATCACTCGATGTGGCACCATGGCAGTGGCTCCGCAGGGCTGCGGGATGGTGGCAGCAGCTCTGTCCGAGCTCCCGCTGCAGGAATGCCCAGCGAGGATGCACAAGGCCAGCAGGGACCAGAGAGCAGCCAAGGCAAAATGTATCCATGCTTCTTCCCCCATCACTTGAAGGGTGATGTCCCTGCAAGGGCTGGAACCTTCTGGAGTGCTTGGTGCTCTCCCTGCCTGCCCCGCAGCCTTTTCACTGCAGAAATTTGGGGTGACGGTGATGTGTGGAACGGTGGTGTGTGTCCTATGAGGACAGGCTGGGAGAGCTGGGCGTGTTCTGGAGAAGGCTCTGGGAGACCTTAGAGCCTCTTCCAGTGCCTAAAGGGGCTCCAAGAAAGCTAGAGAGAGACTTAAGTCATGGAGTGAGAGGAGAAATCTCCTGGCCTCAGCATCCCATGACATCCTTGGGAGAGCAACAAAGTGCCCATTGCTGCAGCAGGAATTGGTGATACCTGTGTATAGCTTATATATTTATGTTTTATACATATCACAGAATCCCAGACTGCTTTGGGTAGAAAGGGACCATAAACCCATCAAGTTCCACCCCCTGCCATAGGCAGGGACACCTCCCACTATCCCAGGTTGCTCCAAACCCCATCTAACCTGGCCTTGGACACTTCCAGGGATGGGGCAGCCACAGCTTCTCTGGGCAATAATATTATATATAATATACATAATATTAAATACACACATACATCTCTCTATAAAATGTTGTTGCAGGTCCTATGTTCAGATCAGGAGTGACTCTGTGGTGGATGTTGAAGCCTGGGTTGATGTCCCGGCACCAAGGGCTGTGCACCCCCTCGCTGAGTGTCCCCAGATGTCCCGCACAAGATCCCCTTCCCTCAGCAGGGACAAAACTTGGTGGTTTTGATTTCTCCCCTGGTTGGAGCCCTTGACTCTCCATCTCACTTCTCTCAAGATCTGCATAACAAAACCAGCAGTTCCAGCCCATTTTGGGGACCACTTGCTTCAGGAACCTCAGGAGTTTCATCAAAAGCCTTGATGGATTTCGGGTCTCCGGTTTTATTCATTCCAGCATTGGCTGACAAAGCCCATTACATCATCCCTTTGGAAGAGAAATTCTCTGCAGCTGCCTGTGTGGCACGGGGGGTGTTTAAAAAATAACACAGATTTTTGTTTCTTTCTTTCAGGGCAATTTTCCTCCCAATTGCTGGAAAACTGAATGCTAAAAAGCTTCAGAAGTGGGAAGGAAAAGGGCAGCGCGCAGCAGTTCCAGCCATTCCTGGGTTTATTATTATTTCCTTTCCAAAGACTAAGGGGGGGAAATAGCCCCATTACCCCGCGCATCCAGCGCGCCCAGCCAGGCGTGAAAAGCAAAGCCAGTGTCATGGCAATGGCAGATGGCACGGAGCGGGAGCGGGAGGGAGGGCTCCGGCCCCGACCTCCACGCGGACCTCGCTCCTAATTAGCCCTGGAGCAGGGACTAATTAAACCCGGAGGTGAGGCAAGTGATTACTTTTCCTTGCAGAGATGGGGAGCAGGAGTGATGTGGATGGAGCCGGAGCCGGTGTTGGAGTCGTCCTCACATCAATGGTAGGAAATTATTTCAATCTCGGCTCATCCCTCCCGCACTGCCAGGGAGCAGGGAACCACAGCAGCTATTCCCTGCTCTCCCAATGATCACAGGCTGCAGAGAATATGGGATTGCAAGGAAATACCGATGGGAAGGAGAGAGGCAGTATCTGGACGCTGTGCTGATGACGTCAAAATGTGACATTCTCAATTATTAGCGTTATTTAGCACCCAAGTATCCAAAGTACCTACTTGAACTCACCCAGGGCCAGAGCAGAACCTTCTCTTGCCTCCTCCACAGTGGTTTTGGAGTATTTTTTCATGCTCCATAACTTCATTCCTTTTAATCCACTTTCTCCAGTTTCCTTTAAAAGAAGCAGTTGGAAGTAAATTATTTTCACTGCCATTGAACTGGGTGCAACGCTCTCAGAAAATGGGATAGAGGGAGGAAAATTATTATATTATATAATATAATTATAATATAGAATTATACATGATATTATATAAGTATTGTATTCTATTATATTATATAAAATATAGTTATTCTGTAAATATATTTATTTTTGCACTGCAAGAACTGGAAGTCCAGAGTTGCTCATGCAGCTGTGGGTGCTGGCAATTCCTGCTGGGATGTGCTGGGCTTTCCATGGCTTTTATGAACAGGCTGAACTTTGCAAAAAACATGGGAAAACCTGTGACTGTGGAGACTTTGGCACTTCTTTGCCCATTCCCAGGCAGACGCTCTGTTCCCAGCACACACACACTGGGTGAGCACAACGCCAGTGCCGGCTGCCTCTGCTCAGCTTAAAATAGCTCCGACCTTGCCCTGCCCTGCCCGCCAGAGCACCGGGAGCATCTCTCCACCTGGACCACGATCACAGTCCCTGGGCACCACTGTGATTTCCAGAGCAACATCCCCCTCTTGCAGGGTATCATCTGGACGATTCAAACTCAAGCGTTGCCGGATTTCTGCTTCCCACTGAAACACCAGACAATTTCTGTTTCTATTTTTACCCTGGATTAGTCAAGGGTCGCTGCAGGACCAAATCAGGGGCGCTGGGCTTTCCATGGCCTTATGCTTCATCCCATAAATGCTCTTTGCCTTTGACAAGCAGGAGAAGAACCCGACAGGACAACACCTCTTTGCTGCCTGGGTTTGATCCCTGAGGAGCTGCCAGGGCTGCTGCAGCTCAGCACAGCACACGGCCTCACCCCCACCACTGCACTTCCCACCCCGGCTTCCCTGACACAAAGGTGGTCAAAGTCACTCACTTCAGTCTAAAAAGCATCCAGGATTATGAGAAAACTTGGGAACATCTCACCAGCAATGCTGTGGCTGAATCACCATTGTTCCAACCTGCCTGGGATGCTCATGGGATGAAAAGAGCCAGAGAGAGTTTGGAATTTCCAGAGAAATCCCTAAATTTTCACCTGTTGCCATTATTTAATACAGAAACAATGGGAAAACAAACCTGTCTGGAAAGAACAAATATGGAAATGGAGTTTGGGATTGTTGGAAAGAGATGGATTATGTCCATGAAAAATATTAGCAATAATTAGTCCTGAGTCACTGCTGTGAGCTGCAGATATCGATAGTCTGGATCCCACATCCATCAGAATGACTTGTAGTTATCAACAGCTCCAGGGTTTTCCTGCCCTCCAGCAAACACATTTTTCCTTCTTCTGGAGGTCTGATCATGTTCTGTTTCATTTCATTGCTGAGAGAAATTAAAATATTTTTGATATCTGCATCAGCATCTGGTAACAGGGCAAAAATTTAGGAAGATGAAAAAATATTAAAAAATACATAAACATAAAAATATATACATGTAAAAAAATAGGAGCTTCCTCCCTCTATTCCCTGAGCACATGAGGTTGCTTCCAAAGCACATTTTATTTTAAGGTGAGTTATTTTGTTGCCATAGTGACATCATTCAGGTTTCCAACCGCTGCCGTGTTGGTTTTCTCCCAGGCAAGACTTGTCACAAGCAGTCAGCATCCCCAGCCCCTTCCTGGACAGCAGCTGCCCACGGTGCTGCAGGATTCCTTGGAACTCCAGTCTGCAGGATGAGGTGTCACTGCTCCCTGCTAAGGCACGGGGGGGACACGGGACCTGGGGGAGTCAGAGACGAGAGGCAGGCATGGAAAAACTCCGACCAAAAGGATATTCCTCTGCTCATTCCTTATCCTTCCTCCTCAGCCCTTGCAGTGGGCTGTGAGAAGGTCAAAAATAACCTGGTAGCTTTATTAATTAGCACTAATTAACACACTCAGCTGCCTCTGGTGTCATTGTGCTCATCTACCCCAGGCCCTGACACGGGCAAGAATAAACTGTGTTTGCCCCCAAAAGCTTAAAATCTCTGTAAATCCTACTTCTTGCTGCATAGGTGACTCATGGATTTATTTTATTACCAAGAGAACTGCACTAAAATAAAAGATTTTAAATACAAAGGTCTGTAATGATGTTAATAAAGATGCAAAGAAAAGGGATTCCCTGGTAAAGGAATATTTGTGGGGTCATTTGGGTCAAATGGGCTCTGTAAGTGTATTGGAAATTAATATTTAATTTTATGTATTTTTATATTAAATATTTAAATTCATTGTGTTATTATGATGCTAAAGACTTTTAATGGGAAATGCTTTTTTTTTGGCTCTAATTCATCTAATTAAAGCAGGCAGAGTGTGCCTCATTAGCCTAAAACCTATTTCATGGGTGCCAGGCCCTATATGTGACGGAGAGCCCGGGTGCCTGTTCCACTGCAAGGCCCAAAGGAGCTCAAAAAAAGCTGTTTTAAAGGTTTTCTGTTTTTAATTTTAAATAAACCATTCCCAGATTATCAAATCAAGGCTACGTTCCCCTGGCAGACCTGAGCGCTGTGTAAGCCTTCCCGGGATTGCAGCATCTGGCTAAATCCAGCCCAGATTAAAGCAAAGCTTTCATTGCACAAACTCTCCCTGAAAGGAGCAGGATGCTCCTGATGCCGGGAAAAGGACGGAGCTGGGAACTGCAGGCAGAGGATAAGGAATGCCAAAGCCAGCAGCAGGATCCAGAGGCGTGGAGGCAAGGTCCTGTGCTGTACGAGGGGCTGGTGCACTTCTCAGCAGAGGGAATTCGGGAAGCAGAGCCATTCCGAGAGCGTTGCAGCCACAGCCGTTGGATGTTCCTGAGATTACCCCAGCTCCCTGATGGAAACCCTCTGGAACACAGCCTGGACACACCAGTCCACAGCTCAGTGACAGCCTCCACATCGAGGTTCTTTGCTAGCAGAGGTTTTAGCCAAAGCCATTGTTTTAACACCCTTTTTAAGTATTTATTTCCGAATGTCTTTGACTGGGGGAAGGGTGGAAGGGACTCCCAATTTAATTCCATAATCCCCGTAAGCCTTGCTTAATGCACTCACTCAGCCTGGCCTCTGTGAATTTTACAGTGGTGTTTTGGGTGGTTGCAGCACTGCACTGGAAAATGTCCCATCATTTATTTTGCAGCTATTTGAGGGAAATGATTCCCAGGGCTGGAAGCCCGGTTGTTAAATCCATATTGCCAAAGGAAACAAACTCTGTCACCCAGATGGGGCTGGACCTCAGGGCTGCCACGCGGATTCCTGGATGAGGTAGCTCAGAGTCCAGCTAAGAACTCTCAAAATTAACATTAAAGCAGGAGACTTTAGCAGTTGGTGAAAAATGTCATATTTGGCTGAGGGGGTGGGTGGGGCTGCCGGGAACAAAGCAGAGTCCCCAGCTCTGGGACACCCGGATCCCCTGGGATGAGTCCCCCCAAACATGGCCATGGCTCACCCCAACTGCCCTCGGGTGGGAGGGATGGAAGTGCTGCTGGAGGGAAATTCCAACAACAGATTTTGTCCTGCTGTCCCGACAGGGAGGGAGTGCTGCAGCCTGGCTTGTTTTCCACGTGTTCAAGAAAGACAAAACAAGGCTTTAAAGACTCTTGATGCATCTCACGAGCCTCTGATCTCCTTAAATCTCTCGCTCAGTGCTCAGCTCCCAGGATTTCTCCAGTATCTGCTCGAAACCTGCACCAAGAGGTCAGCGGCACTCTCAATGGGATTTTTCTATGTCCCATTTCAGGATGCACCGTGTCTCCCATGGAAATGTTCCTTGGCCATTCCAGAGGCATCCTGGAGTCAGCAAGGACAAAACCCCCACATACAAGGGCATGGGGGGCTGGCAGAGTCCATAAGCTGCAGCAAAGTCAAGATGGGAAGACGGGTTTGGAAGAAAGTCAAAGTCTGAAAGGTGTTACCTGCAATAACCTCAGTCACCAAGCAGGAGGAAGGAGCAAAGAGGAAAAAAATGAAGAGACTGAGATCTACTGACTGCACAGAGCAAGAGAGAGAAAGGTGTCCAGAGACATCAGGAAACACATGGAGAGAAGAGGATCCTCAATAGGAAATGGCAGATCCTTTAGACTTCAAGGACAATGTGGAGAATGAACAGGAGATGCTTTTTTCCACCTCTACAGTCATATTCCACGCTTATCCCATTATAATCCAGGGGTAACAATGAAAACCTCAAGGAAATAAGGACTGATGGCACAATTCTGTCCTTATGGACACCGTGTGCCTTCACAGCTTCACCTCCCACCTACGGTGGTTTTCCAGCAGAAACTCAACCACACAGAACTTGGGGACTTCACAAACTCTAAATACACTTTTATTGGTGTAAGAGAAATGAAAGGGAAACAGCCAACAGGGCAAGAACTTGCAGGTGTTGAAAACCACCTCACTGAAAATAAATTAAATTAGTCCTTCTATCAAAAAAACCCCACTTTAAAGGACCTTCCAAGAATGTAAGGCCTCTCCAAATCAAGATGACACACAAAACATATCCTAGCAGGTTATGTCTCAAGCCCTAATAATTTGAGGCCAAAAATAAAAAGAGATTCTGAAATCTGAACTCCTGAGGACATCAGGGGGAAAGACTTTTCCAAGAGGTACAAAGCTGGAAGGCTACAGGAGAATGTGAATGACCATTAAATGATGGAAGTACAAGAATTAAATGAAATACAGGGCCACTTTACTGCAGAGGAATTTATGGAGGTTTCCATGTTAAACCTTTTCCTTATGAGGGATAAGAGGGAGAAGTCCTCTCAAATTGAAGATCATGAGAAGAGGCTTTATACTCAATAAATAAAAAAAAAGGGAAGAGAATTCCTGTATGGGACAGCACTTTGAGAAATGTTCCAAAATCCCATCCTCAGATTCCATGATTAGTGAAAGTTCATTCTAAACTCACACTCCTGTGGGCAAACTTACACAGGACAGTTTTCTAATCCATCACCTCATGCAGTAATTGAGAATTAATTTTTTAAGACTGTATTTAAAGAGTACTAATGAGCTTATTTACAATGACTGCATGCTAGGGATATCAATAAATATAAAAAATACATCAAACTGTTTTGTAACCTTTTATTTCAATAAAAGCAGCACTCTAAAAAACCCTGGTGCACTCCTTCTCAATACTTCTGGTATTTTTGTAAAGTGGAAATCATAATTAAAACATAAAAAACCTCAAAACCTAATGGAAAAGGCTATAGGATACAGAGGGATGTAATTTTATTAAATATATTTACTTAGCTGAGGGATTTCCAGTAAAATTTGCATGTCCAGGGAAAGAGGTGATGAATTCCCAGTTGCAGTTGGATGCTGTGTGCCCAGGCCTCCAGGAGAAGCCAAAAATGCAAGATTTGGCCCTAAAAACCTACAAAAATTTCAAACTAAGTATCAAAGGATTATTTACAAATATTTAGCATGACTTGAAGTTGCTGAATTAGCCCAGTAGTGATATCAGGTGGTATTTTTGAAGTGAGATCCTTCTGCAGGGGACCCCTGGACTGGTAGCAGCCATGGGTATCTCAGGAGAAGCTGGAGAAGTTGGGAACAGGAGGCTTGATCCCAACCGGGGGACAGAGGTCAGAATCAGGCCCTCAGACAGGGATGGTGCTGAGTGCAGTAGTAACAGCAACAACAACAAAACCTACCTGGTCACTTACACCCAGTAGTGATATTGCTGCTATAAAACTCAGGGAATTCCAGGCACTTTGAGGTACAAAGTTGGAATTCAGAGATGCTGAGGATGGACCTGACACTGACATCATTCCCTTGGTCCTTCTGCTGACAGAGCCCAGAGCACACAGGGACACCCCATTTTCCTGGGTGTTTCAGCCACAGCTGGATTTGGCATTTCTGTGTAAAATAGAGATAAGGAGAAATGTTTAGATAATTGGCAGAAATTTCACTTCTTTGCAAACCAGGCAGATTAAGTTCCCCCCGTCGCAGCAGGGCTGCGCACACTGATCACAGCTCACACCAGCTAATGGCTGCCATAAGGAATATGAGATATGGATCAGTCCATGGAGCAAGGGATGACATTGCTCCAGGCAGGTGGAGTTTAGGCTTTGCTGAACGGATTTTAGGATTCGCAAAACGAAAAAACATCATATTTACATCACCCAGAACAAGTAATTTATCAACGAGATGAACTATTGCAAGATAGAATTTAGAAACAAAGGCGAGCGGCGTCCTGGCTGTTCCTCCTTCGCCTTCCTATGGGATAATGTTACACCCAACTCTTGGATGTCTGGCACCATCTAGAGGAATGACTGGAATGATGCAGCAGAGAAATTAAATATTAAATTATTAAAAATAGCAAAAATCCTAGAGCAGATCTTGTGTAATATCTAACAGCTATCTAGTTATTATTTAACAGCTCTTGTCGAGGCAGAAAACCACAGGAAGGAATGGGAACTTGGAGATTTGCCCTGCAAAGACAGGATGTTGGTTTGCACACACGAGCCCTGCACTCCAGCAACTGTAATTAGTGCTAATTATTTTGCACCTCATTTATTTTTTAAAATAAACTACAATACAAAATTTTGAGGTTTCTGTATTTAAAGATCTTAAAATAAGCTTGGACTTTTCAATATTCCCTTACTCACAACTGTGTAGCACAAGGCACCAACTCCTAAATTCCTTCTGAAAAGCTTTTTTTTTTGGAATCAGTTAAACAAAAACTTGGATTTAATTTAACTACTATCCTTGTTTGCCATTTAGCTCCATACGAAAGGCCCAAGATGAGCAGGATGTTCATAGAAATCCTTGTGGGTTGCTTCCAACTCAGGATATTCTATGAAATGTGCACAGAAAATACACACCAAAAAAAAAAAAAAAGCTACAAATGCTTAATTTGTTTCAGTGTTTAAATCCAGCAGGATTCAGGTATGTGCACCCCCATCTACATTTACTGGAAAGGTACAATGCAGGTAAACCCACCACACCTGCACAATTCCACTCTAATCTTTCTTTTTTTGATTTTTAACTGTACATCTCTGGCTGTGCCAAACCACAATCCTGTTTTCACACACAGCAAAAGCAGGATTTGACTCATGAGGACAGAATAATCGTAAATAAAATATGAGAGAGATACCATTACCTGGTGTTACAAGCTGACTGTGGGGAAGTTCATTTAATTTTGTAGACAAATTAAACAGGGGTTTGAGTTTTACTCTCAACTACAACTGAGAGTAAAACTTCCTACAACACCAAAAGGGGAGAAGCAATGGGTATTTGAATGTCATCAGTTCCTACTCCTAAAATCCCTCAAAAACTTTAGTTTTTATTTATTTAAAGAGCAATATGGAAAGAAACAGCTACGATCCAGCTTCTTCCTTAAAGCATCTCTGCTCCTGAATCCTTCTGTGGCCCATTAGTCTGTTCTCCCTCCTCCTGCCACCAGCTGCTGCTGGCATTTACATAACAGAGCTCTGCTCTGAGGAAAGATGAATCAGCACATCCATAAAATCCTGCTTTCACTCCGAGATTTACTATCACCCCCAGCATGCTGCTGCTTGGATGCAGAGGATCTGGAAAGAGATGAGTCATGGAGCTGCAGGATCGAGTGTGGTGTGGAAATGGAGCTCCTGGGGAAGGAGAGGATGGGCATTACTCACCACACATGACTCCTGGAGGGGAAAACCCGGGAGAGGTGGGAAGAGGTATTGATCACAGCCCTTGTAGCAGGCTTGGGGAATAAGGAAGCGACTGGGAGAGCGTTAGGGAGAGGAAGCTGAGGTGCCAGGGAGACAGGAATGTTGGGAAGAGGCTGGGGAGTGACTGCACAGCAGCATAGTCCAGCCACAGCCAGGCTGAGGAAAGTTCCCCAGGAGCTGTTGGGGAACGAGGAATGCTGGTTGTACCTGCCCCTGGTGCAGGTTCCTGCACAGCTGTGCCCTGCAGCACACACAGGACACACCTGGGGCATTCCTAACTCTCTCCCCTCCTGCTGATGAAGGAATCCCTCCAAGCCACGATGCGCAGCAACACTGAGCACGGCCAAGCACTGACACAAGGTCATGGATTGAGCACTAAGCAAGGAGCATGTGGCCAGGCTCCCAGCTGGAATGCTGCAGGAAGGACACAGCCAAGGCATGGATAAGCTTACTTGGGGAGCATTTTCTATCCCAGGCTTTTGAAAGCCCCTTGTAGTTACTGCAGAAATTCCCATGGGCTCTAGACAGACCCAAACAGAACAATCCTGCCTGGTGGTGCTGCAGCTTCACCTGTGCACCCCCAAGCTCAAATAAAAGCAAATCATGAGTGGCGAGATTCAGCAAGGCACCAAAAGGTGCCAAGGAAATGTCCAATTCCTAAAGAAATACAGAATCATGGAATCCCGGAATGCTTTGGGTTCAAAGGAAACTTGAAGCCCATCCAGTCCCACCCCCTGCCATGGGCAGGGACACCTTCCACTATCCCAGGCTGCTCCAAGCCCTGTCCAACCTGGCCTTGGACACTTCCAGGGATGGGGCAGCCACAGCTTCTCTGGGCACCCTGTGCCAGGGCCTCCCCACCCTCACAGGGAAGAATTCCTTCCCAAAATCCCACCTAACCCTGCCCCCTGTCAGTGGGAAGCCATCTTCCTTGTCCTGGCACTCCAGACCCATGTAGTTTCTCTCCATCTTCTTTGGGGGCTCCCCTCAGGTACTGGAAGGCCACCATTAGGTCACCCTGGAGCTTCTCTTCTCCAGGCTGAACAACCCCAATTCTCACAGCAGAGCTGCACTATTCCTCTGATCATCTCGGTGCCTCTGCTGGATTTGTTCCAACAGTTCCATGTCCTTCCTGTGCTGGGGATCCCAGGGCTGGATGCAGCTCTGCAGGTGGGGGTCTCACCCGAGCATGGATATATCAAGGAGCTGTTGGCACCGGAATGCACCAGGACATGATGCTGGGCAGTATTTATGGGGCTGTTTTTCCCTTGACATGGAATTCTATTCAGCTCAGGAAGATGGATTTGTACTTTCAGGGCATATTATAAAACATCATCTGTGTTTTCTCCTTTGCCTTCCCATCATGCATGAAAAGATGAGCTTGCAGTTCTGGGCTTTGAAGACAGGTGGGAGAAACATTACCTCTCCAGAGAGTGGGATCAGTGTGCGCTTTTCCTGGCTGGGAATTTATTCTGAGAACAGCAGTTTCACACTGTCTCTCCCAGGAAGCTCTGCTCTGCAGCTTTGACGGCTCCAGGGTCCAGCTGGGAAACTGGGAGAGTTGTTACTATTGGGAAGCCACTGGAATTTGCATCTTGATGAGGTGGCACCTCCCATCTCTGCCACTGACTAGCTGAGCAATGAACCTGCCCTGAAAACATTCCAAGAGTAATTGTTTAGAGCCTACAATAAAGATGGAACGGGACTTGGGACAAGGAGAAGGGGAAATGGCTTCCCACTGCCAGAGGGCAGGGTTAGGTGGGATATTGGGAAGAAAGGTGTTTATTGTGAAGGTGCTGAGGCCCTGGCACAGGGTGCCCAGAGAAGCTGGGGCTGTCCCTGGATCCCTGGAAGTGTCCAAGGCCAGGCTGGACGGGGCTTGGAGCAACCTGGGATAGTGGAAGGTATCCCTGCCCATAGCAGGGGGTGGAACAGGATGAGCTTTAAGGTCCCTTCCACCAAACCATTCCATGACTCTATCAACTGTCACTGACAACTCAAGAACTTCAGAGGATGATGAAGAGGAAACGGTCTACACATCACCCAGTCAATCCAAGCTCCTGGCACAAAACAACTTCCACAGCTGGATGAAGGGACAGGTGAGTACAGGTGAATTACATGGAGCAGCTTAATGCCAAATCCCCAAATCCTTCTCCCCAGATTGGTTGGGTGCCTGGAGGCACCCCATGGAGCTGCCAGCAGGAAGGACTACATCCTGACTGCACAGCAGGAAAACTCTGAGCCAGTGCTTCACAGCAAACCCATTCCTGAGCAGCTGCTATAAATATATGCTCAAACTGAATTTATTCTTAATATTTCCAGAAGAGCGACTCACAGTGATTCAGCTCTTGGTATTCCAGGCACGAGGAGAGGTTGTCCTTTGTTATTCCATGACGACAGTGGTTTTTACACTGCCAAGGCTCTGGAGTTCTAACACCAAATGTCAGGTACTTGTGATAAAACCCAATTCACTTGATGTGTTTTAGCAACCTATTGCTGAAGTGACACTGATTTCATGAGCTCTGACAAGATGCTTCCCATGGAAAAATACTTATTGCCATTAAAACTAACTACACTGACCCTGGTCCCTTAGTTCCTTGAGGGAAAGAGGTGCTGTATCCATCATATTTTAATTTCCTGATCACTGGGAGAAAACACTTTGACTCCTAAAGCCACCCGAATCTGAGACCCTTCCCTGCAGCCAGGCCGTGTTTACCTGGAGCCAGGGAGGACTGTCACTTCCCCACCTCGCAGTCCTGTGTCCCCGTCATGGCACACGCGTGGGATCCATCCCCCTAGCCATGACAGGATGCCTAAGATTCCTGAATGCCTTAAGTCGCCTAAAAACTGCTTAATTTGAGGCACACATGGGACTCCATTTCCCAGGCGCTGCCAGGCGGGAGGCCACTGAGGCCGGGAACACTGTGGCCGTGAGTGCTGGGAAGGACTGAGTCGCGAGGGCTGAGGCGGGAAGAAACGGGAGCGCTGAGGCCCGGAGGGCCGAAGCCGCGAGGACGGAGGCCGTTAGCGGTCCTCCTGTGACGGCTACCGGGCCCTCTGAAGCACAGCCCGGCTCGGCGCTGCCCCGTGACGGCGGCCAGACCCCTCAGGCACATCCCGGCTCTCCCTGCCCGGCCCTTCCTCTTCCTCCCCTTCCTCCTCCTCCTCCTCCGTCAGCCGCCGCCCGGAAGTGGCGGGCGCCCCCCCGCGGCGCGTCACNCGCCCGCACTAGGAGCCGAGTCCCCCTGGGGCGCCATCCGCCACCTCCCCTCCCCCTCCCGAGGAGGATGGCGGCGGCGGCCGCCCCGACCCAGCTGGAAGCCGGTGGGTATCGCTGGCGGCGGGGGCCGCGCTCCGCCTCCCCCCCGTTCTAAACGGGT
>VXAD01004604.1:381224-432514 GCA_013399195.1 Dicrurus megarhynchus | reverse complement strand
GCTTCCCCCGCGCCCCCGGGGCTGCCCCGCTCCGGGCCGGGCTCGGCCGCGCTCCCGCGGCCTTGCGGGGGGGACGTGCCGGACGTGCCGCCGGGCCCGGCGCTGCCGGGCTGGGTCAGGGATTCCCGGCCTGCGGCGGCCTGCGCGAAACCCGCCCCTCACCGTGGCGTCTGGGCCTGCTGTCAGGCAGGAAAGGAGGGGTTAGGAAGTGTAATGTTGTGTCTGTTAAATGCCGGTGAAATAAACGCAGTGGCTGCTTTTGCTGAGGTATAAACCCTATGAATGTGTGTCATTGAGGAAGGTCAGTCCCTCTGCAGGGCCGGGGGTGGCGGGTGGCCCTTGGCCCCGCACCCCCGAGATGTGTCTGTGTGAAAGCGACAAAACTGAAGTCGTTCCAGCCCTTTTCCAAAGAGTTCAGACGGCCTTGGTTTCATTTCTGGGAGCTCTGGGCAATGACGTGTGGCGCTGATGTAGCACTTTGCAGTTGGAACGCTGTAAACTTCCCAATAGCGTTTATAGCACTGATACCTGTGACCAGCACTGGCACCTCACCTGGAAGGAATGGGCAGCACGTCCTGGCCTCTCCCGGCTCCCATGGAGCAATGGTGACGTGGGATTTTGCCATGACTGTTGCTCAAACTCCTCTGCATCTGGCTTAGGAGGTGGTTTTCCACTTTAGCTACAGTGTAGAAGCTCAGGTCCGGACAGAACTCCTTGTGTGCCGAGGAGACCTTTGGACCCCGCTGCCTTTCCCTTTCCAAAGCCTATTCAGAATTTCAGGTGGAAGTTGGGCTTTCTCACACCTCTTGTGGATAATTCTGGGACTGTAAATTAAGTACACAGACATAGAGTAAGTTCTGCATTTAAGTTTTGGTGCTCTATGGTCTAGAGAATCTGAAATCTAACTGTGGGCTGTCTCAGGTTTAGCTTGGGACTGCACCCAGTATCCCAGAGGAATATTAGCAGTGCCACTGTGAAGTCTGGTGTCAGACAAAGTGGTTTTGCCTATCACTTAGATTAACATCTAATTTTTTCCTTTCATTCTGTGTGGCACAGAAAAGCCATAAAACCTTTTTTTAAAATGTGTGCGTGAACATGTTGAATCATGTACTTTTCTCTAACATTTCAGAAATGAGAGAAAAACAATTTCAAAGTGAGTTACGGAGTTAATGAGAAATTTCTTCTTTCTGTATAAACTCATCATAATTAAATTTCAGATTTTTTTTTCCTATGTGTTAAACTAATCAGCACTAACCAATGCCTTTAGTTTGCCTTTTTATCTGGTATTATTTAACTGTTTCTCATGGTTTACAGTAAGGACCAGGATTATAAATGAATCTTTACAGTGAGACAGGTTGATGCCAGGTGGGATGGGCTGAGTTTCTCTCTGTGAATTCTCAGAGTGTTGAGGATGTTGAAGGAAGGCTTTTTCCCTCTCATTGCTTAGGGTTTGCTGTGTTTGGAATTTGGACTTTTGGCTGCATATGATTGTTTATTAACCTGAGCTCCTCGACTTCAGGGCTGGCTGGATGTCTGAATGCCATGTTCAGAACAGAGCCAGGGTTGTGAAGGACACAAAGCACTCCGACCTTCATTTTAATTATCTCAGGCACATAATGAACCAAAATTAAACTGGAGGTGCCAGCAGTTGGAGGTAAGGGGTTTTTTCCTACCCATTTCTGGTAGCTTGTTACAGCCAGAAACCCAAAATCGTTTACAATCTCAGCTGGATGGTGCAGCTACTCTGGTCAGGCAGGTAATTGAATTGATGAGAGTTTACAACCCGGAGAAGTCTGATTTGTTTGTTTGCCCAATATTCTGACAGTATTTCTTGTTCTGGCGTTTCGGCTTTGTTTTCCATCCTCAGTGTGGCTGTTTAGGTTTGAAGTGGTGTTTTTCAGAAAATATGCCAATACTGTGACCACTCAGTACATTGTTATTGCTCCTGGGCTTTTGAGAGTGATAAAGATGGAACAGCCCAATGGCTACTGGGTGGTTTTTATCTAGGGAATGTTTACTCCCACTTCACTCAGGTTTTTAGGCAAGATCTGAAAGCTCTCTGTGAGATTTCTTTGTTCCTTTTTTTTTTTTTTTAAACTTAATATTTTACTTTAAATGTCAGGTATCACAGGGCAGATAAGTAATTTAAGACACGCTAATAAGAATTATACATACGGAGCAAAACCACACAGAATGCAAGTTTATGTGCATTTGTATTCCCTTTGTTTTTCCTGTTTATTTCCATGTTTGAGCACTTTTTGTCTGCAGCCTGTGGCTGCCTGTCTAGCTAATCACAGAATCACAGCGTATCCTGAGCTGGAAGGGACACACAGGATCATCAGTCTGACTCCTGGCCCTGCACAGACATCCCAACAATCCCACCATGTCCCTGGGAGCATTGTCCAAACACTCCTGGAGCTGTGGCAGCCTCGGGGCTGTGACCATTCCCTGGGGAGCCCTTTCAGTGCCCGACACCCTCTGGGGGAAAAGAACTTTTCCTGAGCTCCAGCCTGACCCTCCCCTGGCACAGCTCCAGCCGTTCCCTCCAGTCCTGCCCCTCTCACAGGGAGCGGAGATCGGAGCTGCCCCTCAGGAGGAGCTGCAGCCCCTGATGACTCTCCCCTCCGTCCCCTCTTCTCCAGGCTGAATTCTCCAGGGGTACTCCACAGCGGTTTTACTTTGTCGTTGGCTGCTGGTGGTCTCGAGACATGAGATATGTTTGTAAAGGGGAGGGTCAGTGAATCACAGAATCCCAGACTGCTTTAGGTTGGGAGGGATCTTCAAGCCCATCCCATTCCACCCCCTGCTGTGGGCAGGGACACTGTCCACCAGACCAGGTTGCTCCAAGCCCCATCCAGCCTGGCCTTACAAAGGTCTGAAGTGTGTCCAACTTGCAGGCAATTAGTGCTCTGGTTTTAAATGAGCTGCAGCAGCTCGGTGTGGAGTCAGCTGCTGTACAGATGAGTCAAGCTGAACGACTCCGATTATCAGCACAGTCTCCAGTGACCTGCTGTTCCACATTATCTTTGTTTATTCCTGATAAAGGTGACTGGCTCTGCTCTGATTTTAAGAACTTTCTGATGGGCTGAGTCTTCTGGCTCAGCCTGGTTTGGTCTTTGTGTTGAAAAACATGTAATTCCAGGCAAAACAGAAAATCAGCTGTTGTTGGACAGTGGGGAATTTGCATCCATGAGCGGCTGTGCTGGTATGGAACAGCTTATGGGATTTGGCTCTGAGTTCCTGCCTTGCCCATCTGCATTGATTTAAAACTAGCCCTGTGTCCGAGGTGCTGGTATTTATAGATCCTGCCAATCCCAGCATTAGCAGAGCAGAGATGTTACGGTTTTGTCACCTCAGGAAAATGTCATCTGGTAGCATGGTCATTTCAACCTGTTTTCTCTGGGGACCCCAGTGGGTAAAGGCTTTTTTAATTCCTGTCTATTTGCATATTGTTGGCATCTTGTGCAGGTCCAGTGTCTGAGCTTCTTTGTGCTGAGATTCCCTGTTTGAGGTCGTGAGTAATTTCCTGCTTGCTCAGTGCCTCGGCCTCTTGGCCTCCTCCACTACTTTTTGATACAGTTGTCAATTGATTCTTAATTGATGGTTATTTTGGCAAATGAGGGAAGTGTTGGATGACTACCTGGAGGATAGAAATCCACTGCTGAGGCTCAGCTGGGCCTGCCCACTGGGAATGGGAACGGATCAGCCTCTGAAGGGCCGCGTCACTGCCTCTTTCCAGTCTGCGGCTCCTGCCTCAAATCTGTGCTTTGAAGAGGTATTCCACTGGGCTTCCCAAAAGAGATTGTTCCCAGAGCTCCCTGGTTCCCATCTCTGGGAAGACAGACATCTTAAGTAGTAATCACAAAGAGTCTTTTTTGGGTTGTTTGTTCCCTGTTTATCGAAACCTTCCTTGGAGGAGGAGTTGTCAGCAGCTGTAGAATCACAGACTCCTGACTTGGAAGGGACCCACAAAGATCATCAAATCCAGCTCCTGTCCCTGCACAGGCACCCCAAGAATCCCACCCTGTGCCTGAGAACATTGTCCAGACAGGGATCAGAATCACACCAGGGGTTTTTGTTTCAGGGATCAAGAAGCTGCTTCTCCCAGCTCCAGGGAGGCCTCTGTGCTCGTGGTCTCTGAGGTGATGCTTCCAACCACAGGACCATGAACAGGTTCAGCAGTTGAGTTTCCCCGAGCCCTGACGTGACTTCACTAATAGTTCTTTCCTTGTGCTTATCACTGGAGCAGCTTATCTCAGCCTGGCTCAAGCAGTCAGGACTGGGAGAGTTTTTTAAAAAGAGAAGATTTTTTTAAAAAGAATGGATTCGCTTCACTTAATCCTTCACTTTTTAGATCCATCGTACCTGTGTGGTTACTGTGTCAGAGAACTCATCTGTGGTACTATTGCATTCTTGTGCTCTCATATTTTAACTTTTATAGGGTTTTTCACAATCTAAGGCAACAAAACATTTTCTTTATGATTTATCCCAAGATGCAGCTTTTGTTCTCACTTAGCGCGTTTTCATGGTTTGGGCCTGTGCTACTCATCTCTATTTTTTTTCCAATTTTCTGATTATTTTCTAAAATATTTTCTCACTATATTCTAACATACTTTCTAATTATCTTCTAAAATATTTTCTAATATATTTGAGGAGCTGATAATATCCTTGCTGCTGTTTCATTTTGCCATGTGGGATTTGGACGAGCACACACTAAGAGGTGTAGCTGTACCTTTGCCTTTTTCCATCCTTCTTTTAAGGAAAATCTGATCTGGGAGACTTTGGTTTTTTCAGCTGGATGTTTGCAGCTTCATGTTCTAGAAAAATGCTTAAAATCTATTAACAACTCTTTCACACAGAGGTGATAGAAAGGATTTTTGATTCAAGTTCATTTGGGAACCTGAAAATAGAATTGCTTGTTTAGCTCTGGGCTGTGATTTAAGCATTTTTTCTGGAAGTTATTATGGAAAAAAGTCACCAGGAGAATTTGCTGCTCTTGCTGCCTGCCTATGGAGCTGTTTGTTAGTAACAGCAGTGATAATATTCAGATTAAGGGCTGCTTATTTGGGGCTTTTGTGGGTTGTAGAAACATGGAAATGTGCAGGGAAAGAAGTGTGATCAGGGAATGCTGTCGGGCCCCACGTGTGTCAGTGTCTGCTCTTTGCTATTCCCTATAAAACTGTGCCTCCATCTTCAAGCAACCAAGTTCTTTTCCATTCTGGAGTTAGTCAGGACTGCTTGTGGAACAACTTGGGCTCTGTCTTTGCTGTGGGATGTTTGCTGCCAGGCTTCATGCGGCACCTTCCTAGGCATGGAATGTGGTGAAACTCCCAAACCAGCTCCAGGGTGAAGAGGGCAGTGTTTGCTGTGCTACACTGGGAAAATGGTTTGGATTTTTTACATTTCCAGAAAGAATGGTGTGGTTTGGGTTCTTTTGGTACTCTGGAAGTAAAATTCCAGAGCTTTTAGGTTGGTCTTTTTGATCTTTTAATCTTAAGCTTGATACATTGCTGTTTGTTGGCAGTTGGTGACTGAGGGGCTTGTTGCTGATTATCAGAGATGGAAATAAAAATTTCATACTCAGATTTTACTTAATTGCAGATTCTCTCTCTAGAACTTCCCTTTCAGAACCTTTCAGAAATCTTACACCCTGAAGGGAGGCTGGTGCAGCATCATAAAATATTTTATAGCATGAACACATTTACAGTGTTTCAGGAATGAGTCAGAATGAGAGGCAAATACCAAAGTTTGGATAATCCTTTTCTCTCATTTTAACTTCTGTTATATCCCATCTTTTACAGTGAAAGACAATTCATGCTCATACACTGAGCTCACTGGTTGTACCACTGGGAAGGTGCCAATATAAATTTGGAACTCTGATTTTGGGGGGAAAAAAGCTAAAATGACTGGAGAAACCTGTCAGTGCAGGAGCATTCACAGGGTCATTCCTAGCTGCTCACTCACAGGATGAAAAGTCTTGGAATGAGAACATGTTAATGCACTCGTCAGGTTTCTCATTCCTGCACTGAAAAAATGGTGATTTTGGGTCTTTAGAATCATCATGACCGATGAGATGATTCTTTAACCAGCAGTGACTGAGGCATGAGTAGAGGGAGAAACCTGTCTCTTCTCCAAGAGTTTCGTTCACATTGGAAGAGT
This sequence comes from Dicrurus megarhynchus, assembly GCA_013399195.1. Taxonomy (NCBI): domain Eukaryota; kingdom Metazoa; phylum Chordata; class Aves; order Passeriformes; family Dicruridae; genus Dicrurus; species Dicrurus megarhynchus. Next base: position 426,355 of record VXAD01004604.1, on the reverse strand, counting down.
TTTTAGTTGGATTTAGTTAACTGATAATTTGTGTATTTATTTAGATATATTTCCCTTTTCTTTAGATTAAAATCTTAATTATGGGACAGTGTTGATCCTACTCATGGTGCAGGTGGTAACATTATCCAGCCCTGCCTGGCTGTGCTGGGTCCTGTAGCTCCACTGCTGTTGCCCAATTGGAATGAAAAAATTCCCAACGCCGTGTCCTAATAATCTTATGACACAGTTGAGTGAACATTGTTTTGGCAGCAGGGCTGAGGGAATTACAGACCTTCTCCTCCTTCCTGATGCCTGGCACTCCCTCCGGTGTGCTGGGGCGGGAGCTGGGCACATCCCTAGGATCCGGGTAGGCAGGAGGCTGTTGATCCATGAAAAGAGGTGGATGGAGCTGTGCGTCCTGTGTCAAAGGAGCTCTGATGGGCAGCTTTTCTTGCCAGTTTGTAAATGTAGGAGTCAGGCAGTGCAGGACGTTCTGGATAATGAGGCACAATTTATTTGTTGTTCGAACAGAGTGTCAGAAAAACTGTTGTCACTCCATAGAAAACAGTCTCTGTCCAAAGGGGGAAATAAAGGCTGTTTTCCCAACATTACAAAATTGGAGCCTACACGTGTGGGTCTTAAAGATACCTACTCCCAGGAGCTGGAAACTGGAGACTGAATATTGATTTCAGGGTAATGTTTAGGGGTTTTAGGTAATTTTTAAGGTTTTTATTCTTTTGCACACGTGCTTCATACAGTAATGTAAACGCAAGGCTGTTTCAGTTAAGCAAAAAATGGGAAGAGACTGAACTGAAAGGTAAAAAGGCTTAAAAAAAGTTGTTTGAGCAGAGCACTGCACTGGGAGCTCCAAGTTTCAGGGGATTTTTGTTTCTTACTAAGGGATAGCCTAAATTTACAATTAAGCTGTTACAACCTGAAATTTCTGGTGTGGCTTTTGCAACACTCCGCGTCACTTTAAAATGCAGTATAAATAATTTTGAAGGGGTTTTAAGTGGGTTTAGGCTTGGTTGCAGTAACTTTACACTTGAAGATGAAGCAAAGTACTACCACTAGAAGGAAGAATAAACCAGTTTTTTAATGTCTGTGTTGTTTGTGTGTTTAGGTGGCTGTCAATGCACACATCCCTCCGGATTATCTTCTTAGGATCTGTGAGAGACTTGGACCCCTCTTAGACAAGGAAATCCCCCAGAGTGTGCTGGGGGTGCAGACTTTGCTGGGTGTCGGGCGCCAGTCTCTCCTGAGGGCAGCAAAAGGTAAGATTTTCTCAATTTATCTGGGCTTGAATTCTATTTTAATGATTCATCCCTTTTTGTTTCCATTCCTGCTGGAATATATGTGTGTTTGCATGAGCCCTCGTTTGCTTCCTGTGCTTGCCAGCTTTTTTCTTCCTAAAATGCAATTGTTGCTGGCCCTGTTGGATATATTTTCTTGGGTTGAAAATGCCATTTTAAGCAATTCTTGCCTACGGTTGCCTGATCTTGTTACTTCCTCTGCCTCCTTCCCCAGTGTGTTGGTGTTTGTGTAAATGATGTGAATGGGATTAAGGGTTTAAACCATTTGAAAAATGCCTTTTTTCCCGTATACATTTACACACATCTGTGTTTTAAGTCACTGAGCTGGGCTGGTTTTCAGCCTGATTTCTTCCATTCTGTGTCTCCCTGGCTGTGCAGACACAGGACAGGGTGGTGGCATTTGGGGCAGCATTTAGGGAGTAGAAGAAGGCCAGGCTGATTCTTCATTGACAATTCCTGCTTGTCCTTGCATCAAGTTAATTTGAAAGCCCCCGTTCCTTTTACGAAAAGAGCACCAGTCCTATTTCCTTTGAAAAGCTGTCTCTGCTTGAGAGAATGATCCTGAGAGCAGTTTTGTGTTAGAACTAAAGAGATCTGAGAGCCATCTGCTAGTGAAGTGATTCCTCCTTCCCTCTTCACTCCATGCCCCTGCCACTTCCTCCCTGCAGGAGCCAGAACTTCCTTGATCCTGTGATGTGCTGATTCAGAGAGCTGAAATGTTGCAAAATTTGTTGTAGTGAATTAAATGAGGTGGTGGAAAAGGATCACAGTGCTGGAGGTGACACAGGAGGAGGAGCATCATCCTGGCAGAGGAGGAGGGATGGTAGAGCAGGACCTTCCTGTTTTGGTGGCAGTTGAGCACTTAATTCCCTGCATCCTGTGAAGTCACACTGTGATGCTGATGAGCATCTGCTGATCCATTGGATATCTCCTGGAGGGATGTGCTGTTCCCAAACATGTTGCCCTAAACAGTTTTGGGGCTGAGTCTTGTTTTGCCTGTGCTTTGCTGTAATTAGGTGCAGAAATTCAGGTTTGCAGAGAAACATTCCTTCATTTCACACTCAGTTTGCAGCTTAGAAGCAAACAGCAGCAAAATGTAAAGAGAAAATAAACATTTTTCTGCAGGGGAACAGAAGGGTTTAGGTGGATGGATCTATTTTAGGAAGTCTGAGTGCTGTTTTTAATGAGTATCATTTAATACTCTGTGTGGCAGTTTGGGGTTCAATCAGAAGGTGCTCTCTGGAGTCTCTGAGTCACCTCAGCTTGTGCACTTTATGTTCAGAGATCTACACAGTGCTACACAGATCCACCAACCTGCGGCACTGTCCTTCTGTTTCAGTACTTACTCACCGTGGAAGCTCATTTCTCTCCCTCCAGATGGCCAGAAATGGAAGAAATCCAGGTCTAATTTCTGAGGCACTTTGAACAGTCTCAGAAAAATCACTATTGTTCTAGAGAGGAGCCTCTCCGAGGCCAGTTGGCAGCAGAGAGCTGGAGAGTGTTTAAAGAGAACAGTCTTCACTTTAAAACAATGATTTTTGGGGGCGGGGGGGGGCATGCAGAGGACAATCTGAAAGGAGGGCACGTTGCCACAAATTGCAGGAAAACAGATTTGTTAGAAAAACCCCTCACTTCTCCTACTTTTAGGCAGCAAAATGTGTATTCTCAAATGTGCAGTTCCTAAGCAGAAGTGTTTTAAGTGATGGGATTGCAGAAGATAAACATGGCAGGGTTCAGTCCTGCCTCAATACAAAGTGCACCCACTTTTTAAATTCACTTCTTCTCTCCATGGATTTAGAGTCAATAATCACCCAAATTAAGCAAAAATAAGCTGAAACCATTTACAGTGACACTGCTGAGGAACTGGAAGTCAGAGTCCCAATCTTTAAATGAAGACTCTCTGACAAACTATTTAATGAGACAGATCTCATTCTGGGCTGCTGGGAGTGGTGCTTGGTCTCTTGATTATTTAATGTACTGGTTATTTTTTGTCCCTTGTCACTCTTGCTGGTGCAGACTTCAGACACACACTATGGAAAGGATCTGCATTTGCAGCTCTGCACAGGGGCCGACCCCCCGAACTCCCGGTGAACTACGGGAAACCACCAAACGTGGGTGAGTTTGGAAGTCCATAAAATGTTTTTTTCTCCTCTCTATATTTATTCCTGTCCCACAGAAAGTTCCTCTCACTGACTAAAACACTAGTATGAGTTTGCATTAGTATTTTCTTTAACATTTCATGATGAATTAGTCTAAAATAAGTCTCTCCCTGACAATAGGATCATTTTTGTGTTATTCAGGCTTGGATTTTCCACGTTGTGTGTAGCCATGTTTTGCAAAGCTTTGCTTGGTTGTTTGGAGGGTAATGGGCTTGAGTATTTTTTTATTATATGCCTCCGTAATATGTACATGTGCTTGTAAGATTGGATGGGCATGGTCACAGGAGCGTGGAATCCTGGAATCATCATGGTATCTTAGCCAGACCAAAGTGTCTGGCTCCCAGGGAACTTTTTTGACTCAAGAATTCCTTTTAGTTGGATTATGACAGAAAACAGACTGCTTGCAACATCCCTCTCCAAAAAGGAAATAATCACCAAAGCAACATTTGTGTTCCTTCAGCCTCAGTTGTCCACACAATTAGATAAAGAACTTGTATAAAACTCAGATATATGTGGGCTCTCAGCTTACATCTCATCACAGAGCTGCGCTGTTTTATATAAACTCGAGTGTTTGCCTTGTATGGTTTGAACTTTCATTAACTGTTTTTATAGCAAAAAAATTGATTCTTGCAGGCATAAAAGTGAATCCTGGTTTGTTTCTTCTTAGGGTATTTTATCTCTATTTGTGCAAATGGATATGGTTTGTCAGGGAGTCCTTTCACATGTGGATCCTCCCTCCCTTTGCCAGAAGTAGGGATGGTGCTGGCAGTTTTCTGTTTCTACCCTATCTGTGTATTTATTATTTTAGGCTGGTTCTGCAGTTACTTTACGGTGAGCAGTTGTGCTGATGGATTACTAATAGTCTGCATTGTAGATTTATTGCACACAACTCCTCTGGTTGTATTTCTGCACGGATTCTTGGATCAATTCTTTCATCAGACTGGGTGTTTTTGGAATATGTGGTATTATTAATGAGGCATCCTGGCAGATTGGACTTCAGCATTTGTCATGCTTTCACGGCAAAGGGCTGTGCTGCTCGTTTGGTAACTATTTAGTGACTTAAAGAACGCAATAATTGTTTGGTTTGGGTGTTTTCCTAATTGGTTTTTTTTTTAAGAGAGGCAAAGGTATTATATGGAAAAGGGTCTTTCATAGCCAGGAATTAATTTTTGTAAGTATTGATTCCTGGAAGAATGCAGTCCTTGGTGTAGCTACATAAACTACTACTAAGAGAGGAAAATGTGTATAAATATTAAAATAAGGATTTGACTTCAGGCAGGAATTTGATTTTCCTTGTTAATCCTGAAGGGGAAGTCAGAAAATTCTGTGTCTGTTTGTGCAAAATGAGTGGGTTTTGCCTGGTGAGTGGTGCCAGCCAGAGACGCTGCAGTGTGTGTGTCTTGTTTTAAGTGCAAGATGAAGAAGTGTGCCCGACCTCTTTGGTATCTTGGCATAACTGTGAATTCCCACATTGTGCTGGCTCAGGCAGATGGACTTTTCTGGAATTACTTGCTGAAGGAGTTGGGCTGAAGTAAAAGACACCCATTAATGTGTGTGATGATTGTGTAATTACCTGTGCAAAGTGGTAAATAAGGTATAGAATGAGCAGCTAGGAGTATTCTCACATCATTTCCATTCCAGTGATAAGGATTTAAGCTTTCCACCCTAAATGCTGTCAGAATGGGGTCAGTGATGGTCCAACTGCGATCAACTGGGAGGGCCCAGCTGGAAGAGTCAGGAGCTGCAGTGGTTGCCTTTCCATGTGGTTGGGTTGGAATGGGACCTTGTGGTCTGTATCCCAAAATAAAAGGTCCTGCACAGTGGAACTGGAGCAGGAAATCCGTGTTGCCTTTTCCCAGCGTGTTTGTGCAGAGCTGGGAATCTTCTGTGTGGGGGAGTCTCTGGGAAAGTGCTGAGCTGTGGAAGTCATTCCCAGGTGTCTGTGTGCTGGGGCTGTGGTGATCTGCTGGAGGGGGACAGGGAGGGAAAGTGCTGGCAGAGCTTCCTGCTGCCGACAGGACAACACAGAGGAGGAGAGTCTGGTCGAGCCTTTCTGGGCAGCTTTTGCTGTAGTGGAACTTCTAGGAACTCCCTTTGTGCCCTTCCAGACAGAAAGTGGAAAGACTGGTCATGCAGTACCTCAGCACTGGGAGTGATTCCCCTTTGATAAACCTGCTTTTGATGCTACTTCGATTTTGTCAGGGCTTTTTTTTTTTTTGCAGGCAGCTCAAAGCAGGTCAGAAAGAAGGTTGTTTTCAGTCTTTAAGAGCTGCTCTAACCTGAGGATGGAAATATTTCTGTGGGCAGCTGTTGTTAGTGAAAAGAACACAAAATTTGGATGCAGAGAGTTTTCAGCACAGTCTCAGTGAACAAGCATTTCAGCTGGGTGGAAATTCACAGTCAAGGTGATCCAGCTACCTTGGGCCTGCCAAAGAGCAGCACCGGGATGAGGTCAGGAATCGATGATGGTTCATGCTGGAAATGAGTTCCATGAGGTCAGCAGCTCCCAGAGCTGGAACACGCTGTGCTTTCGCTGCTTCTCCTGGGTCCAGACTCTTTGTGGCCACACAGCCACTCTCTGAGAAGGTGTTTTCCATGTGGAAGCCAACTGTGTTTGCTTCCTGGCATTCCTATGAAATCCTGACTTGTGTCTCTCCCATGAGTGGTACCTCATCCCTGCTCGGATTTGTGATGAGGGCAAAATCTAGGTCCTCATTACAGAGTTAGAGTGCTTCTTGTAGAGGGTAAAACAGTCTGATACGAGCTCATCACCCCTGAGAAACTGATTTTAAAACAAACATTTGCACCAGTTTCCCCATTTTCTAGTTTTCCTTGCCAAAAGTGGAGCGAGACAAGGGTTTTTAGGTTTTCAGGCTGGTGCTGCCCAGTGACTTTGCCTCACTGAAATGCTTTAATTCCTTCTGAGGTTGTGATTTAACTTTGAAGTTGGGGCTGTCTGATGATTGTTTTTTAAATCTGGCTTTCACTGGTGGGTGGTTGTTGCAGGGTTTGAGGTTTATCCTTCCTAGGTGAGCTTTCTTGCAAGGCTTTTTACATTTGGGCTGTCACCATAGTAGAATGTGGGGTAAATTGTGATTTAGGAATTGCTGTTGTCAGCTTATGTGACTTGCATTAAGGACTGCAATTTTCCTCAAGGTGTGGTCTTCCAGGACCAAGGACTGTGGGAAAGAAAGAGAAAAATGCCTGTATTTTACAGGTTGGTAAAAAGTTGGAGGAGCTGAGATGGCCCTTCAGTGTTGGGACAAAATTAACTTTTCTTATCAAGAAGGCTGGATCTCCTCCCTTTTTATGGGAAATAACTGTCTTGAAAGTTTTTCCTGGCAAGGAATAGTGAGGGGGTGGACTTGGCAGCTCTTACACCCAATGTGGCATGAAATACATCAGTTAATGAGATAGGTTAGTAAAATTTTTTAGGGTTACTAAGTTGCTATTTCTCCATGTGGGAATTGTTGGGTTTTAATGCTTTGGGGCCTTAGGAGTACAATAACTTCATTGTGCTGTAGAAAGGAAACTTCACAGGGATTTTTGTCATGTGGGGGTAATTCCCTATTTAGATATTGTGTATTAATCTTCCTAAAAATACAGGAGTGGAGAATGTTTGGTTTGTTCCTTTGAAGCAGTGATAGGTTTTTTTGTCCAAAGATGCTGTTGCCTTGATAAAGTTGTTGCTCCTCATGGCTCAACAATAGTTCTGGATGTCTCTGATGGAAGCATTTCATAAACAGGGCTTTTTATTTTGTAATTATCCATGGGAGATGGAGGAGTTTTGTCCTCATTGTGCAAATAGGGAAATAAATGCAGAAAAAAAAAATGAAATTACTTTCATATCCGCTGAAGCTGAACTGATTGCAAGGCTGGGAATAGACCGGAAAAGTGAGGTGCCAAAACTGTGGGATTTAGGTGCCTTTTGGTGCTTCCTTCGTGGGATTTACAGCAACCAGCAGTGGTAAATGTTCCGAAGGTTTGCAGGGGGACACAGAAAATACTGTGATTATTAGGAATATTTTGACATGAGAGTGTATCTTTTTGATTCACACGGTTCTTTGTGTGGTTAAAAAAATATTCAGAGCCATTTGAAATTGCTTACAGGCAGATACACTGTTATTATGTATTTAAATATATAAATATATATGTATTGAAATGCTTGAAGCCTTGAAAGGCACAGCAGAATCACCATGTTGCTGAATGACTCCGTGTCTCTGTTGGCACACAGGGTGGGGGAAAGGGAGGTGTAATATTTTTAAGAATTCAGCTTTTAAGCTGTCATACTTGAAGAGTAAATAAAATAATGTGTAGGCAAAGCTGAGGTACCTTTGTAGAGCGTTTATCACTGCAGGATCTCTGTGTCAGAGGTAGGAAAAAGAGTTTAAAATTTCAGTTTTACTTTGCTCAGGGAGACAGTTTTGTTTAACAGCCCTGTATAATATCAGGTATCAATTGAATAGTAGGTAGCTAGTAAATTAATTTGCTTTAGTGTGTTTTGCTTTTTAGTATTGCTGAATATGTGTTTTTACTTGCAAAGCAAATATTGACTGAAGGTGAGGTTATGCTGGAGCCTGATGGCTTCTGCAAGCATCTTTTATGCTGCTTTTTTTCCCTCATGTGTCATGTTTCGATTGCATTGAGGGATTAAAAATAAGCCACATTTCAGAGCCTAAAACTCAGGCACAAAAATACTTTCTTTAAAGCTGGAAACAATTTCTTTTCCTTGCTTGTGTGTAAATACTTCAATGATATCAATTTACACAAGGAGTTACATGTTGGGAACCATTTGAAATAGCACGTCTTGACTTTGTAGATTAATTTTTTAACGTATTCCATGATCTTTTTTTTGTGTAGATTGGCAGTGATGTCATGAGACAATTAAGAAATGGCTCGAGTTTTTCACTAGATTTTTAAGCCAAAGGAGGGAAAGGCACTAAAGAGCTTTGTGGGGCTCCTGTGAAGCCCAGCCCACATCAAGGTGCAGGAGAAGATAAGGAGTTGCTCCAAGGAATCTGCTATCACAGAGACTCCACAAACCCACCAGCACAGCTCTGTTAGATCCTCAAGTGCCACTGAAAAACCCTCTCAAAACTTTCAAATCCAAAGTTCAAGTGCTGTGAATGAGGATAGGTTAAGGAAAACAGTAATAAGATAGGATTGATGAAATTAAATACCCCCAAATGGTCTCAAATTGTGCATCCCATCAAAGGCTTTTTTGCAGGATGGTTTTGTGCATGTAGGTTTTAGGCTGTTCTTGGAAGGGCTGCTGGCTATGGAAATAGGAAGGTATTTGTTGCTGCAGTTCTTTCTCTTACCAGTGGCCATTCTGCCACTGGGACTTTTCCATAGTGCCACCTATTTCTTGTTCTTCAATTCCACTGCCATAGGAATGCAGTGATGTGGGTGTGGAAGTCCTTTGGCCCTCACATATGATCTGGAAGCCATTCCAAAGAAAGATTTTCATCACCAAAGAAGCACTTAAAATACGCTATTATTATACTCTTCTTGTAATTGGTATTAGTAACATGTAATTTCCTTAATTTCTTAAACTTCCTTTCTTCCTTCAAAGATTTGCCTTGAAGATTTTCCTCATCCATGTAGGATAAATGTATCTGTTACCTGTTCATGAATTGAACATTGGAATAATTCCCAGTTGTGGTGGGAACTTTTCATTCTGCTTACATTTTTAGTAAGGAAGCAGGTGCAGTCTGTGGAGGGAATTGAAAGGCTCCATCCGGAGTGGGATTTCTTTTTATAACACTGGACAGAATGTTCTGATAAGGTGGAAGAGGTTCAGATTTATTACTGATTCTAATAATAAAGTTGTTAATAAATACTGTATTTGATTTAATATTTATTTACTCTGAGTTCTGGACAAAATTCATGTCTCAGTCTTCTTTTTGCTTTGTTTTTCTCTCCCAGTTCATATCCTTTCTGCCAGGCAATTAACTGGATGTGGCCGTTTCAGCCACTTGTTCCCAACATCCGCCTACCAACACATGAAGATGCACAAGAGGATTTTGGGGCACCTCTCCTCTGTTTATTGCATAGCCTTTGATCGCAGTGGGAGGAGAATTTTTACAGTAAGTTTAACATTTGGACTTCTTTTTTGGAAGATTGCTTTGTTTGGTTTGATTTCTTTCTTTCTTAAGTCCCTCAACAGCCTCTTAGTCACTGACTGAGATGCAGACATGACTTTTTTGAGCTGCAAGTTGTTTTTCTACTAAATTTACCTTCCAGGATTTGTAGTGTATCAGTGAATACATGATAATTATTGTAAGTTTTTTCTCCAGAATACAGTGACATCCATTTCTGTGGCGACGCCCTTGCTTTTTGTTTGGCATATTTAAAAGTCAACAGATTTTTCAAATGAGCGTTGCATTTTTAGCTGTCAATGTTTATCGCTGTGCATGGAGTGCCAGGACAAGGGGGGATGGCTTCCCACTGCCACAGGGCAGGGTTAGGTGGGGTGTTGGGAAGAAATCCTTCTTTGTGAGGGTGGTGAGGCCCTGGCACAGGCTGCCCAGAGATGCTGTGGCTGCCCCATCCCTGGAGCCAGGTTAGGCAGGGCTTGGAGCAACCTGGGATAGTGGAAGGTGTCCCTGCATTCCAAACAGATCCTTTCCAACATAAACCATCCTGTGATTTCATGCGTCTCTTTTATCAAATTGAAATCCTTGACTCCATAAGATGATCCCCCGACTCCACATAGAACCATAGAATCAAAGAATGGTTTGGATGGGATGGAATATTTCAAGGTCATCCAGTCCCACCCCCTGCCATGGGCAGGGACACTTTCCACTCTCCCAGGTTGCTCCAAGCCCCGTCCAACCTGGCCTTGGACACTGCCAGGGATGGGGCAGCCACAGCTTCTCTGGGCACCCTGTGCCAGGGCCTCCCCACCCTCACAGGGAAGAATTTCTTCCATATATCCACCTTTACAGGGAAGAATTCCTTCATAAAACTGTGCCTCTGTGAAATCCCACCGAAGCTGTTCTGTCAGTTCACGGGGGTTGGGATCCCTGTTCCATCCACGGTGACCCGTGTGTGACGCGCATGGAAGGTGTCCCGTATTTTCTGTAACCTTTGGGAATTTCTGTGGAATTTCAGGGGTCAGATGATTGTTTGGTGAAGATCTGGGCCACGGACGATGGGCGCCTGCTGTCCACCCTGCGGGGCCACTCGGCCGAGATCTCGGACATGGCCGTCAACTACGAGAACACGCTGCTGGCCGCGGGCAGCTGTGACAAGGTGGTCAGGGTGTGGTGCCTCCGGACCTGTGCCCCCCTCGCGGTCCTGCAGGGCCACTCAGCTTCCATCACTTCCATACAGGTAAGGACTGACGGGGTTTTTCCCTAACCCCTTGAACTGGAATGGTAATAAGAGCTGTGGCTGTCAAGGATAAAATTGATCTTTTTGTCTCTGATTTGTCCCAACTCGAGGGTGTTTTTCCTGGTTAACTCGATCCTCCAGTGCCCAGGGGATCATCCTCCTGCTTCCATGTGCTTTTAGCTGCATGATCCCACTTCCTTAGGTCTAGAAAATGGGAGATCTGATGCTCTTTGAGAGCAACTCAGAGAGCAGCAACGTCTCCTTGGCTCAGCTCGCTGACGTGTTTGGCATCTTTGGTGGTGCTCCTGGCACGGCACCTGACCCAACGCTCTTGTGTTCACAGAGAACATTTGTTTTTCAGAAGGATCAGTTAAAATTCCTTACTCCCCATTTCTTGTTTCTTTGTTATCTTAGCTTGTAGCGTAAGGAGCTGCTCTGGATGTTGTAGCAAATGCAGGTTTTCTTTAAAAAATCCTCACAACTGCCAGGCAGAAACCTCCAAAAAACAAAATTCCAGGATAAAAAAGACAATCCCTGCAATTTGGCAGGTGATGCACATAGAGGGGAGAGTGAGTGGGGCTGTTTGGCTCAGAATCCCTCTCTCCTGGAGTGGTGCTGCCTTGGATTCAGCACAGGCTTCTCCATCATGCCAGTATTCCCCAGGAGTCTCATTTTTCCCCATCTTCCCTGCACTTCCAATTTTGTCTGATTTCAACCATGTTAAGGTGATTGTTTTGGAAACGTTTTTTACAGCCTGGATTTATAACTGGTGTATTATTTGTTTACATGTATATGTGTATATGTATTTGTGTGTGTGTGTTTCTCTCAAGCTCTTCATAAAGCTGATAATTTAGAATATTATCAGTCATGGTTTTTTGAGGAAGCAGTGCTGGATTCCTTTATCAAATTACCAGGTAGCCTGAGGATTAAAGGTATTGCTGCAGTTACGAAATTAAGAACAAAAAGCTTTCCCACCCCTTGGAGAGATTTAGGAAGATAGAGGAGAGGGGATCCTGCTGTGCAGCTGTTCTTCGTTGGGCTTGGATGCAGGAATCATTGTGTTTGCCATGTTTGATCCAGTTCTATCTCAAAAAGAACTATTTCCTCATGTTTTTGCCCCATTTACAGGGTCTGAGCTTGTTTCATTTCTCCAATTTCCTTTGTGTGGTAAAAACAAAGAATTCCTAACCAAGACATAGGTGTTTTCCATTTCCTCAGCTTTATTTTTGTGGAAATTCAGGATCTGTGCTTACCCCTGCTCTCCGTACTCCTGGGGAGAAACTAATGTGTTAGTGAGAAACATGCTTGTCAACAAGTTTCCAGCATGAAAGAAGAGGGGATAGGAGCTGGTTTATTTGTTACAACTTTTATTTTTAGTTCTCTCCAGCAAGGAAAGGAACAACTCGATACCTCACTTCCACCGGTGCCGACGGAACAATCTGTTTCTGGCAGTGGCATGCAAACACCATGAAATTCAAGTAAGACTGTTTAGATAATTATAAATATTTTAACTCAAGGAGGAATTTATTTTTAATTTTGGCACAGAGAGGAATGCTGAGATAATGAAATAAGGGCATTTTCTTGCTCATTAAACTGGTGTGTGGGGCTGGAGCACTTTGGGTTTCTGTGGTGTTGGAACACAAAGGGGAGGGAGAGATTGGAGTTGTTATTTCTGGGGTTTGTGCTTTGCAAGCCAAAATTGTGGAAGAAATTCCAGTTTTTATGTTCAGGATTAAATCCTTGTCCAAAATGTACAGGCAGAAGAATTAATTTGCTTTTAAAAAGAAGAATGTACATATGTAGATGTCACCAAATCTATATTTAATTGGGAGGAAATGCTATTGGATTAATGGTTTGGCAGGGTCTGTTTTAAACAGATTTGAATTGGTATCATGATAAATCAATTACATAATCTTAATTTTAGAGAATTAAGGTTTTCTTATTAAACTAAGGAAGAAAATTCCTAAAATGAACAATAAGTTCTAGCAAACCTAGGTGAGAATTATGAAATTAAGAGATTTAAGATGAGCATGTTGACCTCAACCTGCTGAACTGCAGGGAACTGTTTCTTGAACTGTTTGAATAAAGAAGGAAAAACAAAAATGTTGTGTTTTGCATGTAGGGATCGTCCTGTGAAGTTTGCAGAGAGGTCCAGGCCCGGTGTTCAGATCTCCTGTTCATCTTTCAGTTCTGGTAGGTGTTCAGCATCAGCTGTTTCATGAATCTGGGGCCTTTGGTGACAGTTCCGTTACTTCTCTTTAAATACAAAGAGTGTTAAACCCTTTCCCGGTTAATTTTACCACTGTCAAATTGGGATTGTTGGAAATTCTCCCTGAAAAGTGTCTGCCTCAAGCTGCTCTTTCTCTTTTTTCCTGTAATTGAAGCTAAAATATCTTGGCCACTTCCAAGGCTTTCAGTCTCTTGTTTTGCACATCAGAGATATTTCTCCGTAATATCCTTTTAAGACTTTACCTCATAAAGTTTTTGAGTGAAAAGTTGTGGAAATCCTCTGTCGAAGATTCCACTTTTGCTAATCTTCCAAATTTGTCTGAATTCTAAGAGGATCAATTCAATATATTGTAAAATCTCAGCTTAACAGACCTCCTTTGCAGCTTTCAATGAGCAAAATTAAATGATTTTTACAAAGAAAATGGTGTAATTACTCATTAAATTTGCTTTTTGAAATTGAGAGCCCTTGTAGACCCACATTGCTTTTTTAAAGCTAGAAATCCTGAATTAACTAAACCCATTTCAATGCGGTAAACCACACAATAGTGCCCTTTCTGGGCAATATTGTAAAGAAATTACAATAAAGTACCTTAATCACTGCATCCCAATTCAGCAATAATTCCTCTGCTGTGTGTCAAGTAGATATTGAAGTTGCACTTAAATGTTTTATTTGTCATTTACCTGTTTACATTGAAATTTTCTGTTTAAAACTAGTTTGCTGCTTTGACAAGAGAGCAGCAAATTAAATGAAGTTAAAATAAGTTGTTCCTTGGATGACTTTTCTTCTCACAGAGAATTCTCTGTTTTAGGTGGCATGTTCATTGCAACAGGGAGTACTGACCACGTGATAAGAATTTATTATTTGGGCTCAGAATCTCCAGAGAAAATGGCTGAGCTGGAATCTCACACGGTAAGAGGCAAATCCAAAAGAAAATCTGTTTTTCTACCGCTCTATCTCATTTCAGGAACTTGGTTTCTGTACATCCTATTTTTTTTTTTTATTAACTGTCTAGAATTTGTTTGGCTTTCAACACTGTGGTATTTAAATGCCTGGAAATTTGTGGGATGTTTATTTTTAAATCCCTCTGAGGCAAGAGGTTTGTGCAAAATGTAATTCATTCCCCCAGAAAACTGAGGTGATTTTCCCTCATTCTTGAAAAAAGTCTGTGTTGGAATGAGGAATTAAAACAGGTTTAATGTACAATGTCATTGTACAATGTCATTTTTTCCCTATTAAACTTGCTGTCAAATGTTTAGTTAAATCCATATAACAAGGCAAAGTAATTCAAGGTTTGGACTGTGCTGTCAAAGTTTGGGTCATGATGGTAATTTCATTTAGAAAATAAAGCTTAAAGCATCTTTTTTTCAGGTAATGCAGAAGGGTTCCGAAAAAAATTCAAACTACAAACTTACCACCTCAGGAACATTTTATGGATTAAGCCCAAGGTCTGAATTGATTCCCTGAACTTCAGTGGGAGTCATGGCTCTCACATTTAAGTCTCCAAGCCAACACATCAAACAAGTATTTTGTTCACAAAAGAAAGGAATATTTTCTGTATTGAACAGGTTTAGAAGAAGCTGTAATTCCTTTAATTTCTTTAAATCCGCTCTTAATCCTGCAGACAGCTGTCAGCCCTCTCTAAAACAAATCCCAGTTACCAGGAGTTAGAGCCATCAGTGGGAGTAAGGAGAGCAAAGCATGGAGCCAGCACAAGTATTTGGCAAATTAAAGAAGGGCAAAACTATGTCTAAAACATAACATTTGTTTCTCAACGATTTGTAAGTGTTAATAAAGCCAAGGTTTGCATTTTTTGGATTAGATTTTTTGATGCACTTTCATGTTAGGCCTAAAAAGTGCAGGAAATCATCACCTCTCTGAAGTTTTCTATTTCAGTGTTTAACACAATGTGTCTGGGGAAGTTTTAACTTCAAACACAACTGTTCTGTACTTGAATTTTTTTGACAGTTTTTTTATTTGCTGAATAAAAAGCTCATCATGAAGATCTTTTAGGCTGAGTTTTTCACTTCTGTTGTTTCCCTCCCTCCTGTTTAGGACAAAGTGGTTGCAGTGCAGTTCTGTAACAACGGTGACAGGTGAGTGCTGGGCTTTGGACCTGACAACAGTGGCACTTAATTTTCCAAACAACATTTCATGGAAAATTTGGCGCAACAGGAAGATTGCCCGTGGGCTTGGCTTAATCCTGGACAAATTATTGCAGTGTGTTGCAAGATGTGCATCTTGTCCACAGGCTCGAACTCGTTGTCCTCTGCTGTAACAACACAAATGTTCTGTAACTGCACTTTTAATTTGTTTTTTCTTTCAAACAGCAAATTGGAACCCAAATTTTATAACCTTTCTGTGTAAGAACAGCCTTCCTTCCGAGGTAGCCCCCACAGAGGGGTTGCTTGTGGAGTCAGAGCATTGTAATCAATGTAGTCTAAAGCAAAAGTTAGTAAATATAGATGTTGTTATCCCAGCTTTTGTTCCTATTCCTTATTTTGCTGGGCAGGAGGTTTAAGGGATGTGCCTTTAAAGGATGAGCCTTCCAAGCCAAGCTGTAGCTTTGCACCTGTACTTGGAGAGCTTTGTCCCATGAAGTTATGTGGGAATGTGCTGGTGCAATTGTACCACCAGTTCCTTCCAAGCCATGTGAGAGGGAATGAAGGCACATACTCACTGAAAATTATATTCTGTAATGGAAAAAAGGGGCAACTTCCTTTTTATTATAATATAAATAAGTAAAATTAAGAAGAAAATTAATTTGTCACAAGCATTTTCAAGCTCTTTTTCATCACAGTGAAAAAAATCAGACCAGGGAAACTGAAAAGGCGAAACAATCACTTCATAAAATTGAATGGATTTGCCTTTTAAGTGTAATTTTGTATATAAATGGAATATACTTCCAAAGGTGTTGGCCATTCTGTGAAAATGTATTACTTGTAGAGGAGCTTTTTTCCCAGTTTCTCAACAAAAGTTATTTCTGTGACATTGATGGCCAAAGCATTGTGATGTGGTTAAATACATTTTCTGGATGCTTGAAATTTTTAAATAAGAAGGGGTTTAAAAATTAAAATATTCCTGTTCAGCTCCACAGGCAGGACAACCTCCTTGTGCTCCATTTGGCTCTTTCCCTTGCCTGTCTTCACCCTGTCCCTAAGTTAATGTATTATAATTTATGCCAGACTCCTGGCACGCAGTTTCCCTTTCTTTGCTGCCACTCTGAGCTGCTCCAGGGATTTGCTGATGTCATTAAAAAGGGAATGTGCAGCTCATATGAATTACGACATTGAAGTCATTCCAAGGCCATCTGCTGCTGGAGCCAAATGTAATTAATGTTGTGGGCTAGAAACTCTCTTGTACCCCACAATATCTGATAGGAAAATTGTAACCTCGTGAGCAAGAGAGGTAGAGATACACAAGTACACACTTCCAAGTATATATATATATATAATTTATTGGTGTCCATGTGGGGATGAAACCATCTTTATTCAGAATTTCATGGCTTTTTTTTCCCCTTTGCCCCATAGCTTAAGGTTTGTCAGTGGAAGCAGGGATGGAACAGCAAGAATCTGGCACTACCATCAGCACGACTGGAAGAGTCTGGTCCTGGATATGGCTACAAAAATGACAGGGTAAGGCAGAGCAAGCAGAACACACCTCATGGGCACATCTACCTGCAAGCTAAATCCTCCATCATGTTGAAAACTGGTTATTTGCTTCCATTTTGAGTTAATTTCAGTGCATGTATTGAAAATGTCGTGACTCTGTCGACTTACACAGTTAATTCACTCCCACATAAATAATAATCTGTTGGTACTTCCCTATCCTAATAGTTGAGGAATATTTAGTATTTTACACATGAAATAAGAATGTCAAATAGTTTATCTCACAGAAGAAGGTTTTGGTAGAGCCCCAGTGATCGTATGCTAAGATATATATCCAACATGGTTCTTAAAATTGTATTTCTACTTTAGGTTACAAGTAGAGGTGAAATTAGTATTTGGTTCTCAAGTTCAATTAGGGTTTCAAGTTTTTCTTCTTGAGATCCTCAAGTGACTTCTTTAAGTGCCCTGTAATTGAATTGTAATTGAATATTCACAACAACAAAGAGCAGAAATGGAGAAATCCATTAGGCACTTGCTTTGCAGAATTCTCTGTATTTCAGTGGTTACATTTGCAGTGGTTGCAGTCGGAAGTGTGAGCTGGGTTTATTTAGCAGGTTCCTGCTCATTGTGGAGTTTACTGATATTGATGATTGATAAGAAAAATGCCTTGTAGGAAAAAGCTTAATAGATCTGAAAGGAAGAATCTGGTTAGGGGAGGATGATGACAGTGGAATAGAGGAGAAAATGTCCTTTTTAAGGAAAGAGAGCTCTATAAATTCAGTGACACTGAGTATTTCCCGCATCTGGTTTTTACCACTGCAGAACCATCCTTCATTCTCCTGCCTTAGCCAGAGTCACAGAGGTGGCTGTAATCCATCCTCCCCCGAATTTCATACTGAATTAGCTCTCCTAAATGTTTCCATATGTAGTTACTGATTTATTCCTTTTTAAATTGCTGATTTCCTTAGAAACAATGTGGCATCTGGGGAGGACAAGGTGACCAAGCTGAAGGTTACCATGGTGGCTTGGGATCGATACGATGCCACTGTCATCACTGCAGTCAACAATTTCCTCCTCAAGGTGTGGAACTCGTCCACAGGGCAGCTTCTCCATAGCTTATCCGTGAGTACAATTCCAGGGGGGAATCCCAAATGGGTGTAGTTCACTCTGAGATTGATTTGAGGCTAAACTGCATCACCATTCCCCTGTCAAGGATTTGGTGTTGAAGTATCCAGGTGTCCCCTGCCTGTCAGGAGGAGGGTGTCCCATGGGGGAAGGAGCTGATTGCAGAATCCTGGTGATTGCTGGCTGACAGGGAACCCTTTGGAGGTTCCATTCATGCCCTCATTTCTCCTTCCTCCCCATCCCTCCCCATCTCAGCAGTGCCGAGCAGTGACAATGCCAAACCTGTGGCAGGAATGGTGACCAAGCAGAGTTCCAGTAAATTGAGGTGTCCTGGGTGACTCCCTGATCCAGGATGTCCTCTCAGTAACTCCCAGCACATCTGCAGATACCACACAGAGAAATACAGCTCCTTTTTTTCCCCTTGCTGTCGTTGCAGGGTCACGATGACGAAGTTTTTGTTCTGGAGGCTCATCCCTTCGACCAAAGGATTGTGCTTTCGGCGGGACACGATGGGAATATTTTTGTTTGGGATATAGACAAAGGAACAAAAATTCGCAATTACTTTAACATGGTAAGAAGGGTCACAGAAGGTTTGGTTTTTTCTTTTTTCACAAAACTGGTCTTGAGACAAAAGCAAATTTCATTAAATACCTCCAGAGCCAGTACAGCTCTGAGATCTTTGGTGATCTTGCCCTGGGTCTACACATAAAATGTAGACTTCCAGGTGGTTGTTCCAGAACATACATTAAAAGTTGGGCTGAAATTTCAGGACAGGGAGAAAATGTGAAGTTTTACTTGTTTTTTCAGTTTAACTTTAATAAATAAAAGTGTAAATCAGTCTTGAGTGAGATGAGAAATCACAGAATGAGGATTCAGTACTGTGTTGGAGCACAGGGGAAATGTTTGTGAAAATGCCGTTATAGAGAATGTATGGTCGTGAAAGGAATTCTCTGTGCTTGGTACAGATTGAGGGCCAAGGCCACGGAGCTGTTTTTGATTGCAAGTTCTCACCAGATGGGCAGCATTTTGCCTGCACAGACTCTCATGGACATCTGCTACTATTTGGTTTTGGATGCAATAAATATTATGAAAAGGTGGGTTGAATGAATTTTAAACTCTTCCCTATCTTGACCTGGTTTTGTCTTAGAAGTATTGTGCTACAATTTATTCCCTCACCCTGCCCCAGACAAAATAATAATTAGGTCATGGAGCTAAATCAAATTATCTGTTTATCTAAATCAAAAAGATTTAGACAATAGACTCTATAGATAGAGGAGAAAAGCATTAACTTCTCTATCCACCTCTCTTGGCCTATTTTACTGTTGAATTTTTGCATCAGGCCTTGGTAATAAACCACATTTGTGGTAGGAATCTGTTCTTTGTCATAA
Source organism: Dicrurus megarhynchus (assembly GCA_013399195.1). Taxonomy (NCBI): domain Eukaryota; kingdom Metazoa; phylum Chordata; class Aves; order Passeriformes; family Dicruridae; genus Dicrurus; species Dicrurus megarhynchus. The sequence goes on along the minus strand of VXAD01004604.1, from coordinate 407,218 downwards.
CATTCCTTGTGCTGATCCCAAGTGTAGGAGTTGTGGTTTATGGGAGCCATTCCAGAGCAGCAAGACAGCTGCAAATGGCCATTGATTTATTTCCTAAATTGCTTTTCTTTCAGATTCCTGATCAGATGTTCTTCCACACGGATTACCGGCCCCTGATCCGGGATGCCAATAATTATGTGCTGGATGAACAGACTCAACAGGCTCCACACCTTATGCCTCCTCCATTCCTGGTGGATGTTGATGGAAATCCTCATCCCACGAGATTCCAGCGGCTGGTGCCAGGGAGGGAAAATTGCAAGGATGAACAACTTATTCCTCAGCTGGGATATGTGGCTAATGGTATTCTGTCTGAGCATCATGAATAATACAAGTGTGGCACAGTATTGAGCACCAGCTCCTGGGATGGTGCTGTGGGGATGTATAAATTAATGGTTTAAATTCAATATATAGATAGAAGAGGAGATGGGGTGGAGTTATGGCAAAAAGGAAGTGTGTGGAATTAAACTGACTGGAGGCAAGAGTATTCCAAAATCTGGGGATTTTTCCCAGGTATATGGCAGATGTTTAAAGCATTATCTATTAACCGCTGTTAACTGTGGATGTGAGGAAGAAAGCAGGAAGGTGAGGAAGACATGGAAAACCAGCTTTTGTTTTTTAAAACAGTTCTTTTTTCTCATAGACACACACTTTTGCAAAATGCTGATCCCCAGAAAAGACCTTTCATTCTTACCTGCTGAAGCATAATTTCTTTCTGCTTTTTCTAAGGGTTTGTGTTTATGTTCTACATGTGGTCTGGAGTTTAGGATTTTATTGTAACTTCTCTTTTAAACTTTGCCTCCATTTATTACATGAGAGCAGAAACCCAGCTGGTGGTCAGATGTTTTGCAGAGCAGACAAATAGTGATGCAGAGTTCTAAATGGGATTATTTCTGTGGTGTTTGGTAATACAGAAATCCATCATTTTATCAGTATTTTTGTCTTTGTTCTTGTCAAGGTGATGGTGAGGTGGTTGAACAAGTCATCGGGCAGCAAACGAATGACCAGGATGAGAGTATCCTTGATGGAATGATCAGAGAGCTCCAGAGGGAACAAGATCTGAGACTAATTAATGAAGGAGAAACTCCTCCAAACCCTCCACTCAATAGATCCCACTCTGTTAATGGAGGTCAGTGTTCCAGCCTTGTCTCCATCAGTTCCTTCCTTATCATAGGAAGGACTGATCAAAGTGTTAAAGTCAGGTGTGAAACAGCGTCTTTGAGGATGCTTTTCTCTCATCTTCTTGTCCACCTTGTTAATCCCTGTACAGCAGTGGAATGTTCTGTGGATTCCAACAGAGGAATTACAAATTTAAGGGGCAGCTGAGGGCACCCAATGGTTGAACTGGACTGTATCTGATTGCCTGGAGTTGTTAGACTGGAATTATTCCTGTTCTAAACCAGTTTTCTGAAAAATAAGCATGAAGTTCACTGTATTGTCTTGATATCAGTGCAGAGATGAAACTTCATAACTGCAAAATGCCAGAATGAAAGCGTATAATTAGGGGCTGTCAGTGAAATACAGTGTTTTGACAGACTAATGGTTTCCTGCTGCAGCACAAGGCTGAGCATCAGTGCTAATAAAATAAACATGTTGCTCTGTCTTACTGTTTCCTTAGAAAGCTTGAGATTATTCTCCTGGTAAGTGTTCTGCTACTGTGATTTTATATTTAATAAACAAAGTGATTAAAAATTGAAACCACACTCAATCAGATGTGAGCAGCTGAGTGAGTGCAGCTGATGGGAGGGAGCAGATGCCCAGGACTGTGCTGCAAGTCAGCCTGAGCCTTGGGAGAATTCACAGCTGCTAATAAATCATTTCTAGGTTAAGTGACTGATTACATGTGTTTGAAGTAGATTTCCTGGCAAAGCTCATTAGGATTTGGATTTGGAATTGCTTGTGTTTCAATTCAAGAAGGAGTAAGAAAAATATCAGGGACAAATATGAAAATGCATTTTTGCTTTGATCTAAGTTGGTATGTCAGAAAGGTTGCCTAAAAAGCAGCTTCAGCTCACACACAATCTTTTCTGCTGCTTAGGATACATTGATGTTTTGTACAGCCCCAGTTCCCAGATTTATTTGTGTGTCCCTGTAGCTGTGTAAAGGAATTTCCAGATACGACTAGTGTGGAAACTAAAACAGTTGCCTTCTAGAACCTGCATTGATGAATGACTTTGCCACATGAACTGCCCATTGGAGTAAGTTAGTTAGACTATGTATAAAGTATTTAAATAGCCAGATATTTTTATATAGCTTTGCACAACCATAAATGCAATATTTTCATGTGATTTACTGTATTTAGGCTTGTGGGAATTGTGTTGATAAGTAAGGACAATGATGGCAGTGATTCCATTATTATCAACCTTTGTTTATCAATCTTTGTGCCGTCTTTAAGCTTTAAATTGTGGATGGGATACAGGGAAGAAATTCTTCCCTGTGAGGGTGGGGAGGCCCTGGCACAGGGTGCCCAGAGAAGCTGTGGCTGCCCCATCCCTGGCAGTGTCCAAGGCCAGGTTGGACGGGGCTTGGAGCAACCTGGGATAGTGGAAGGTGTCCCATGGCAGGGGGTGGAACTGTTTGATCTCTAAGGTCCCTCCTAGCCCAACCATCCTGCGACTCCATGATTTTATTGATGGTTCATGGAAGTGAAGAAGCTCTTTCTCTCTTTCTCTCTTTCTTTCTTTGTCCCCCAGCTCTGCGCAGCCCGGGCTTGGACGTTGCCTCCCCGCCCAACGTGGGGCTGCGCAGGAGCGGGCAGATCGAGGGCGTGCGGCAGATGCACCACAACGCGCCCCGCAGCCAGATGGCCACCGAGAGGGACCTCATGGCCTGGAGCAGGAGGGTGGTGGTCAACGAGCTCCCTCCAGGCATCAGCAAGTAAGAGGCTAAGTGGGACAAGAGATTGAGTAGTATAATGTGTCTGATCCTTCCATACTCCTGGAAGGATTTTTCAGTGATGCGTCAGCTTTGGGGCTTGGTTGGTTGGGTTGTTTGGAATATTAGGATCAGAATGGAGCGTTGAGAATGGTAATTCCTTCTTTTCACAATTCAGTCTTTCTTCAGTAGTTCAAATACTGCATCTCCCTCCAGCTTTGTCTAAAAAAGACTTGAAAATAATTTTAATACATTTGAAAATAATTATGGATGCTCAGCTGACAAGTTTGCTTCCTTAGCCTGTGATTCCAGGAGTGAATGGATGGATGCTGCTAGGAGGATTTGTGCATGGATTTCTTAGAGCAGCACAAAAAGTATTTTAATGTGTATATTAATGAGGCTGTCGAGTTCCATGATGATTCAATGAACATAATGTGTGTTTCTTATGTATAATTAGGGTCCAGGAGGAATGTCGAGCTGCCAAAGGTGAAATAGAAATCAGTTTATACACTGCTGACAAGAAGAGAAAGCCATCCCACACCTTACAACGGGTGAGTTAATGCCCTGGAAGAGACAACCTGGGTGGGAAGCAGTTCTGAGCACGGAGCCGCAAAAATAAGACCAACAGAAAACCCCAAACCAATTTTATTGAATTATTTAGGAGATCAGTAGTCCTAATTGTTTCTCTGGATCACTGTCTTCCTTCTGTAACTGTGATTTGGCTGCCTATAACATCCAAATAGTGGTAAATCTCTATCCTTGAGGCTTCAGTGGTGGGAAGATGCTGGGAAAAGAAAAGAGCAGAGCCACGGTGGGTTTTCAGTTTGACTTGTGGGAAGTAGAGGTGCCAAACTTTTACAAGGGGCTGGATTTATCTTATGCAGGAATTTTCTAGAAAAAAATGGTATTTTCAGTCATTTCCTTTCCAAAGACTGCTACTTTATAAAGTAGAATTTCTAACAAACCAAAAATCCACACCTAAAACATCCACAATGTGTCAGAGACACTGTCTAATACTGCAGTGATTTCCTACTGCTCAGTTGTAACTGGGGTGCCACGCTCAGTCACTGTAACCAGGCACCTTTTAACTGCGTAACTGATGAGTAACTCCCTGCTCTGTCCCTGTTTGTTCTCCTGTCCCCGTGGCAGAGCGAATTCCAGGCAGGAGGCGGCCGCTCCCTGCGCAGGAACCAGCGGAAGCGGCAGCACGCGTACCAGACCCGCTCCACCATCGAGCACAGCCAGCAGGGAGCCAGCCAGAACCCCTGTGCACGCCACGAGTCCGACAGCTCCTCTGAGGTCTGAGCTCCCGGCAACCTCCAGCAGCTCCCCTGTTCCCAAATCCCAGAGCATGTCAAGGTTCCTCCACTGTAGGGAGGAAATTCGTGCAGCCAAAGCTCAGCTGGAGCTGGAGCTGCCAGGACTGGAGAGGACAGTAAAATGAGGTTTTTCAAACGTATTCATGGCAAAAGGCGGTGTAAAAATAACATTGGCCCGTTCCAGGATGGGGATGGTCACCTCACAAACAGGGACAGGGCAGAGGGATCTAACACATCCTTTGCTTCTGTCTTCAACACAGATGATGGAGCAAGGGGGTCCCAGTGCTCTAAGCTGGAGGGCCGTGACTGACAATGATCAGCTCCCAGTCAACCCTGAACTTGTGTGGGATCTGCTGCTCCAGCTGGATCCCTGCAAATCGATGGGGCCTGAGAGAATTCATCCAAGAATCCTCAAATTGCTGCTGATGTCATCACAAAGCCTCTCTTGATGATTTTTGATCAGTCTTGGGAATCCAGAGAGGTCATGGCAGTGACAGGACCCGAGGGAACGGCTGGAGCTGTGCCAGGGGAGGGTCAGGCTGGAGCTCAGGAAAGGTTCTTCCCCCAGAGGGTGTCGGGCACTGCCCAGGCTCCCCAGGGAATGGGCACGGCCCCGAGGCTGCCAGAGCTCCAGGAGTGTTTGTACACCGCTCCCAGGGACAGGGTGGGATTGCTGGGGTGTCTGTGCAGGGCCAGGAGTTGGACTCTGATCCTTGTGGGTCCCTTCCAACTCAGGATATTCTGTGATTCTCCACATGGGAAGAAACACTCAGGTCATTGAGTCTCTGGGATGTGTGGTGTTCCTGTGGCATGTTGGTCTTGGAAAGTGAAGGATCATTTACCTAAATGCCAGGACAGTGTTCAAAAGTAGCTTAAAACAGCTCCTGTATTTTTGGAAACCTGAAACATTTTCAAGTAAATTTAACTGGGTTGTGTTAAACCACTTGCTATTTTGGGATTTCATACAGCACATGGATTCTAGGTCAGGACTTTGATTTCATTTTGCAGTGCTTTGATTTCATCTACATCTGTAGACTGCTGTTGAAAGAGATTGAGTATTGGTATTAATCATTGATTTTGGCAAGGGAAGAACTTAAAATATACCAGATTAAATATAACTTGTTCTCCTTAAGGAAGAGACTGAACATTGTTGCTTTGTAAATGCATTGAAAGTACAGAACAGCTCAAAAAGCTGGGCCCTGAGCACTAAACTTATTAATCAAACATTTAAATAAGAACTCATCCTATAGTTCTGATATAATTAAAATTCACATTTGTTTCTATAGGAGCTATATAAGGATATATTGTAATATTAATTAAGATGAGGAAGAAATTGTGGATTTATTTATTTAAAGCTAAAGCAGCCCTTGAATACAGAGCTTTCCTCAGGTGACACAACTCACTTGCAAACAAAAATGATCCATTTTACACTTGGCCCCAAAGTGAATCCTGCTGTTTTCACTACAGGAAGATGAGACTGTTGGCACAAGTGATGCATCAATGGATGATCCTGTGGCAGCCTGGCAGAGTGAAAGCAGTTCCAGGTACCTCCACTGGGCTCTGGAGTGGTGACACTGGTATATTGTGGGACTGAAGTAAGACAGTTGATATTGAGATACTCAGACTTCATTTTGAAGACTGATTTTTAACCAGTTCTTCATGTACCGTTTTATATTGTGATTTTTTTTCCTGTTCTTTTTGTTTTCAAAGTCAAAAACAATTTTGAAAGACCATTTGTAAGAAAATGTTGTCTTTAATTAGGAGCTACTTGCAAAAGTCAATGCCAGTTTGCCATAAAAATCCTGTACGTGTGTTATTTGGTATTAAAGAAGTCAGAACTGGATTTTTAGGGAAGTGCTCTTGTTCTTTAAATGTTTTATGCATTTTTTGCTGCCAGTTCTTATGAAGTCAGTCTGTGAATCAGTGAGATAATGAAAATTGATCTCAGCCATAGATGTAGTTTTACTGTGAGTTTGGAATTGATAAAATAATTTACTGAAATCACACATCAGAGAGCATTTGGTTTTCTTTAAATTCACATGATAACAAAATTTTGTGCTAATCCTGAGCAGAACCAGGAGAGCAGGTTGAATGTTTGGACTTTCCAATCCACTGTGGGAAAACTGAAGTTTTCTGTTCTCTTTCTTACGACTTTTTTATTATCTACAGTGATTCATCAAGTGAATATTCAGACTGGACAGCAGATGCTGGGATTAATCTGCAGCCTCCAAAGAGACAAACCAGGCAGGCAGCTCGGAAAATCTGCAGTAGTTCTGAAGATGAAAATATGAAGGGAGCAAAAGGGCTGGAGCCAAAGCGAAGGAAACTTAAACAGCCAAGGAAGAAGGTCAGCAAGTATAATTCCTAGTGTCTTTCTTACTTTATGAATATAAATTTGGGGTTTAGTGGTTGTTTTCAAAGTAAAATTTTTCATAAATGGGTATAGAGTAAAAAATAAACTATAGAGAGCACAGTAATTGTGGTACCGGTGGTACCAAGAAATTTTATTGTTTGTTTTATTGTGCTTCCATGCTTCCCACAGTTGGTTCTCCATTACAAATGCCATTTTTTCCTCCCAGATTTATGTTCTTCACCACAGTCAGGTTTACTCCAGGGTGGTTTTGTTGTAAGATTACAATGGATCTGCATTGTATTGACATGGTCAGATTTCTTTTTCCTGGTATTTTTTTTAAAGATATTTAGACTATTTATAAAAATACAAATTATTTCTTTATTATCATAGAACCACAGACTGGTTTGGGTTGGAGAGATCTTAAAGAACATCTCATCCCACCCCCCTGCCATGGGCATCTTAATGATTTATGAATGTTTTAAGGCATTTTACTGATTTATGAAGGTTTTAATTTTCAATTCTATTTATAACAAACCTGTCTTATTCTCTACTATTTAGTGGAGATTTTGGGAAGGATGACACTCCACAATTTGCTTTTCCTTGTATCTTCTCTGCAGTACCTGCTGCATGATGAGTTTTCCATGTGTTCTGCCATAGTAATTAACTGTATTCTGAATATGATATTGATTGCATTCTAAATATAATGCAATATATTTAACTTCTGTATGTAACTTACCTATATTAACTCCTGATGTGCTGTGTTTAGAAGGCCAGTGGGCTGCTGTCCCTGGAAGGGGAGCCCAGTGAGGAGTGGCTGGCTCCACAGTGGATCCTGGACACCATTCCCCGCCGCTCGCCCTTCGTCCCCCAGATGGGAGATGAGGTACTGCCCCCAGCAATTCCCACATATCCAGGCAATCCTCAGCTCACCTGGCTTAGGACTGTTCTACCCAGCAATATTTGCAGGGAATTGTGCTCAGGACAGGCTGAGTTTTGATAACTTTGGTAATTCCCAGGCAGTTTGTTGTGTACAGATCCACGGCTTGCATCCCTTTCTCTGCACGGGTGACTTGGGATTAGCAGGAAGAATTGGTTGTGCAGCTTCACCTGCACGTTTCTTAATGATCCCAGTTTTAAAGCACAGAGAAGGTGCCAATCTGGGGGCTGATATAAATATTTTTAACTGGAATAGTGTTTTACGATGAATTAAATCAGTGTGCAATGTGTTCTGAAAGGGATAAAACCTGGTATGGAATGAACAGGAAGAGCACTATCAGTAAAATAATTTTCTCTATTTTTCTCTTTTCATTTTCTCTTTTTTTCTCTCTTAATTTTTTCTTTTTTTTCTCTTTTAAGATCATTTACTTTAGGCAAGGCCATGAAGCTTATGTGAGGGCAGTGAGGAAAGCCAAAATTTACAGTATTAACATGCAAAAACAACCATGGAACAAAATGGAACTCAGGGTAAGTTCAAGAAATACTTCAAAGACCTGAATGTCTCTGTAATGTTAAACTGACATGAAAAACCAGCATGAAAACTGTAAAGAAAGCATTACTTTAAAATGTTAATATCAAAGTTTTAATTGTAAATATTAAAGTTAGTTTTTATTAACACAAAGTCTTTACTTCTGTTCACTTCCTGGTTTTGGACTTGATTCTCAGGGGTCTCTTTCAACACAAATTATTTTTTCTTAAACACTGAATTCATTCAGAAGCCAGCACTGCAGAGCTGTTCGTGGTTCTCTCACCACTCTACAGTGACCTGAGCATTTGGGTTCTGTTTCTTGTTTTTAATGCTGTGGTAAGAAGTAAGAAATCATGGTGTAAACACCTAAATGTGTGCAGGAGTTCTGTTAAACACTGGATCTTGCTTTGAACGAGTTCCCAGTACTTAATCCACAGTGTTGCCAGATTTTTTCCTGCTTTCCTCGGATTTCATATCAAGAGAAGAGCCCATATATGTCCTCATATTCACTGAACCATGCCAGTGGTTCTATTAATGAAAATAATTACTGGGAAAATACCCAGTTACCAGTCCCAGGGATTCAGTGATTCCAGCTGTAATTTTCCAAGGCATCATCAGTTTGTGAGGAAAAGGAAATAGCTGTTCACTTAGGATGGGTTTTGACAGGACATGAACATAAAGGCCATTGTGGAATTTCCGTTTTCAGAGGAAGAATTTCCTTTTTTTCCCCTGTGCAAGAGTGAGGGGCCCTAGAGTAGGTCAGGGAGAACCTTTGGTGTGCTTAAAACTGGGTTTGTTAGCTTAGAACCTTGTTAAATAATTTGTGGGAATCACGTTCACAAACCTCCCAAGGGAATGAGCTGCTTCATTTTTCTTTTTGAGGTGACAGGGATTGATTTTAGTATTTGAAAAAGCAAAATTAATGGGTGAAATTACCTGTGCTGTCAAGTGGAAACATATTTGGGGTTTATTAATATGTTTCACTTTAAAATGGACATTTTTGTTGTTGGCAAGTTAAAATAATGCTGTTCCATGCTTCTCTCTAACTAGGAACAAGAATTTGTGAAGACTGTAGGAATTAAATATGAAGTTGGGCCTCCCACACTCTGCTGCTTGAAGCTTGCATTCCTGGATCCAATCACAGGCAAAATGACAGGAGAATCCTTTTCCATAAAGTAAGTCACTGGAATGCTGATGACGTTCTTTAAGAGCTTTCCTTGCTGTGTAGAAGCTTCCCCCTCCTCCTTTCTTATTTCCTGTGCAAGGCATGATGATGGCAGTAATGATTATCCCAAATGCTTGGAATATGAGGACTGTGTAGTTCATCTAGAGCTGTATTTCTGGGTAATAATAATTTTTTTTGTCTTATTTCCTGAAGGTACCATGATATGCCAGATGTTATTGATTTCCTTGTGCTGCATCAGTTTTATAATGAAGCCAAAGAAAGGAACTGGCAAATAGGTGAGTATTTTTTTCCCCAATTCCATGTGTTTTGCACCATTTCTGCAGCTGTTCAGTGGGATACAGTGTGTTTATTATATGATGTGTAAAGGACTATACACACGTGATACTGTAAAGATTATTGGAAACCTTTATTTGATGTTTGCTGCAATTCCTGTAGCAAAAAAAAGAAAAAGAGAAATGGGAGAAACTGTTCCAAGGGCTGTGATAGCAGGAGAATCTCCTGATCTATTGGGATCTGAGGCACAAGGCAGCTGTGAGTAATTCCCAGAGATGTGCAAGTCCTGCCCTGAGGGGAAGGGCTCAACCCCTGTAGTGCAAAATGTAAAGATGGAAGTAGGGCATTCACAAAAGATGGAGTTGATTCTCTAAAAGGAAATATTTAGCAATTTTTGATGTTGCTCTTTTGCTGAATGCAATGTCTGCCCTTCCAGGGGATAGATTTCGCAGTATAATTGATGATGCCTGGTGGTTTGGGACTGTGGAGAGTCAGCAGCCTTTCCAGGCAGAATATCCTGATAGTTCCTTCCAGTGCTACAGTGTCCAGTGAGTATTTCCATGTCCTGGGGCTCCTACACAACTCAGAGAACTTCAAAAATAGGATCAAGAACCTCAAGAACTAGAATCCCTTTTTCCATTTAAATACATACCCAGACACTTTATTTACTTATTTAATTTAATATTCACTTATTGTACTTTTTATTTGTTACTTACTTTTTATTTATTTTAGAATATTTTGAATATTTACTTAATTTTAATATTTACTTATTTAATTTTTGAATTTATTCCTAAAGCAACATTTCTGGTGTAAACAGCAGTGCAGTGACTCTGTAGGAGATACAAGAGAAAAACAGGGAGTTGGAATGGCTTCCTAACAGGAGTGACCTTGTGGGTCAAATCTGGTAAAGAAAAGGTGCATCTTTATATTCAGCTCTAACTTGTCATTTGAATGTATTTTTCTAATAGCTGGGACAACAATGAAAGAGAGAGGATGAGTCCATGGGACATGGAACCGATCCCAGAAGGAAGTAAGTGTGTGTGGGATTCCTGTCCCTGTACAAAGCAAACAGCTTTGGGGCCCTGGATTTACTCTCTGGAATTGTTCCTCTCCAGCTGCGTATCCGGAGGAGGTTGGTGCTGGAGTTCCTGTGACCCCAGAGGAGCTGACAGCTCTTCTCTACAAACCCCAGGAAGGAGAATGGGGGGCCCATTCCAGAGATGAAGAATGTGAACGAGTAATCCGAGGGATTGAGCAGCTTCTTTCCCTTGGTATGCCTGGAGAGACAAGGGGGAAGGATTAAGAATATCAGGGTGGTGGCACAGGACTGAAGAGTAGATGGGATGGAGTGCTGGGAGTTGTTGTGTAGTGTATGAAATGTGCTCAGCTAAATTACTGAAAAGAGCCTTTTAAATTTCATATTTCAGTTCCCAAGCTATATTCCCTTTTTTTCTGGGGCTTCACCTGATTTATTCCAATGGGGCTTCCCAGTGGGTCATATCTAAATGTGAAAGAGCAAAATATTGAATTAAACCCCTCAAAAGCAACCCCTCAAAAGCAAAATTAAATCCTCACTAAATACCCTCACCTCCAAATTCCTAGTAACTGGTTTGTAGACACGTGATTTAAATTCTGCCTCTGTTCACACCCAGGATATGTCTGTGTTCTTACTTTATGTTGCCTGTTGTAGTATTCCTGTTGTAAGTGCACATGCCACGTTCCTTTCAGTCAGATTTGGCTGCTGGCACACAAATCTCAGATGTGATTCTTAAACCAAAAGTGCTTTTTTAAGAGTAGGAATAGATGATAGAAGAGGAAGAACCCTGCCCTGTGGGTAATGACATTCTCAGCTGTAGATCTGTGTTGCTTTTGCTGAATTCTTAGAAAGAAATCCCAGAAACCATTAAAAGGAATATTGGGATGACATCTCTTGGAGGCATCTAAATTATTGTGGTCTTTTGTCTTGCAGACATTTCTAATCCCTTTGCTGTTCCAGTGGACCTTAGTGCCTATCCCATGTATTGCACTGTCGTTGCTTATCCAACTGACCTTACCACGATCAGGAGGAGGCTTGAAAACAGGTTTTATAGGTGAGTTTGGGTTTGTAGCTGATATCTAGTACAGCCTCATGGAGGACAGTGTGGAGCTGAATGCTGTGTAAAGTCCTTTCAGCAACTGCATAACATCAGATTGGCCTTGGGCAAAGTGAGTCTTCCTGAATAATGAATTCTTCTGGCCACGTTGTTAAGGCAAAAGCTGCCATAGCTGGATCTGGAGTGTTGGTTTAACACCCTGAGCCTTGCTCTGTGTTGGAGGCAGGGCCTGTTTGCTTTGTTTCCATCCCTGCTGCCTTTGAACAGGGGCTTTGCTTGTGTCGCAGTTGCCAGAAGCGAACTGAATAATGCTGGAAAACTGGAAATCTCAGTTTTTCCAGTTAATTTGGGAATAAATAATGTCCTGCTCTTCTTTTCCCCTCTGAGGACCACCTGTTTCTCCTTGATCTGAATTCCTAATTCCATTTTTTACCGAAGAATCCTACTGAACGTGGAAGAAAAATAACATACACCTTCCTCTCCGTGCCATTCCTTTCATTTTGTGCATTTTTCAGGAGAATCTCTGCCCTGATGTGGGAGGTAAGATACATTGAACACAATGCCAGGACTTTCAATGAGCCAGACAGCCCCATAGTCAAAGCAGCCAAAATTGTGACAGATGTCCTGCTCCGCTTCATTGGGTGAGTTTGGACCTCACAGACCCCACAGCTGCAATTCCTCAGATCCTTCATTGTGTACCTTGGTTTTTGTCATTGTCCTGCAGAGATCAGAGCTGTACTGATATATTAGAAATCTACAACAAGGTGAAAGCAGAAGACCTGAGCAGTACTGATGAGGAAGAGGAGGTAAGAGCATTTCCTTTCCTTTTAAAATGCAGCACATGAAAGAAATTTTGATTTTTGTTGAGTCTTTATTTAATGGGTAATTGCACAGAGTTTTGGAGAGGAGGCTGCTTAGGCTCACCTGGGACAATAAGCTCCCTGAAGTAAAAATGCTTCTTGGAACTGCCTGTCTTTAATCTTCTCTCGGTACATGATGTTTTGTTGGAAGGATGAGTAATGAGGGGAAGTGGGAAGTGGAGCTGTTACTCAGTCAGAAGGACAACAGCTCTCCATTGTCAGCCAGGCAGCAGAGCTGTTTCCTTATGTAATTCTGTGTCATTTCCCATCAGTTGATCCCTGGAATGAAATGTCAGGTAGAATCCAGGGTAGATATCACTGCCTCGAGCTGCTTCTCTCTCCTTACACCTTCTCCCCTTCAGTGCAGTTTGAAATGTGCTGTAGTTCCTGCTGCCAAGTGCCCTGTGGTTGTTGTTGGCTGGTTTTTAATCCTTTTTCCATGGCTGAGTGTGCATCCAGACCTGCCTGTGTGTGATCATTCCCTTTGCCTTTAGGTGGCAGAAGTAGATGTGGATTCAGACGCTCCAGGCACTTCCTCTGGGAAAAGACGAGTGAGTAAAATTTCTGCTTTGGTCATTTTTTTAAAAATTTGATTTAAAAAAAATATCTCCAGCAGTCAAATTTCAATGCAGCTAGTCAGAACAGCAAGGCTGGAGCTGAAATATGGCAGCTTCTCATGGGTTTGAGTGTTATATATGACCAGAAAAGGCAAATTTGTCTCATTTGCACATTGCTGTGCCATCAGCTCTGCTTTAATCTTCCTGGATTTCTGTTTTTAGTTGGGGAATGCTTTGAATCAGAGCACTGGGAAATTAATAGGAACTTCAAGTGAGCAATGTGAATATTCTGATACAATCTGCAATACCTGCTTCCCTGCAGGTGAGACGAAGAGTGAAGAGGCAGCCCATGAAAGCCAGTGCTGATGCTTGGAAGGAGCAGTGCCAGCAGCTCTTAAACCTGATTTATGAACGAGAGGACTCAGAGCCTTTCAGGCAGCCCGTTGATCTCTTCTCTTACCCTGTAAGTGCAGCTTCCACATCCAGAATTGTTCCTCCTTTGGCAGGACATCCATGCTGGGCATGGCTCTGTCCTCTCACTTTATGAGCTGATGTTCTCAGGGAATTATCTGCAACAACTCTCAAAGTAAAATAATGACTTGAGCCACTGGATGAACACTGAGGTGATTTTACTGCTGTAGGATTTGAGAGCTTTGATTTTTCTCTTGTGTGTTCTCACAGGATTATCGAGATATTGTAGACACTCCCATGGACTTCAGCACTGTGAAAGAAACCTTGGAAGCGGGAAACTACACCAGTCCCTTGGAATTCTACAAAGATATTCGCTTAATATTCTGCAACTCTAAAGCTTACACTCCTAATAAAAAGTCTCGTGTAAGTAATAAATTTTAAAGCCTTTTTTTTACCAAGACCTCGGCCCTACATGAATAAAACACATGAAGTGAGGTCTGAAGAGCAAAGCACTGCTTGGTGTAATAAAAATAACCAGGGTACACCAATCCTGTGGTTATAAACTTGCTTTGTTCTGCTCTCCCAGATCGCTTGTAACATCCATTTTCATATGGGTCGATGGTCACTGTTGCAGCTGTTCCTTGCAGTGTTTGTAACAGAAAACTGGTCACCGGTTGCTTTTACTTTTTTCAATAATTTGTCCCTGGAAACAAGGAATATAACTTGATAACTGCACATATTGTGGATGAGGCTGCACAGAGGCAAGGCCTAGGAAGAGGATGGGAAGGTGGTTTAAGGATTTTGACATCTGCTTTACAGAAATTTGGAACGAGGACATTTTGGGTTGCTTCTCTGTGCAGCTCTGTAGGGATGGTGTAAGGACAGTTCACCAGGGATTTAGTGCAAAAACAAAGGTGAGGAGACATGAAATCCAGTTGTTTTTCCCTTGGTATTCAAGTTATCTTAAGGTCTGTTTCCATGCTTTATGGGGATTGACAAAGTAATCCAGATAGCCATTTTCCTTCAACTCTGGAAATGTTTTGTACTGCTATTAAATCCTTTTATGAAAACACTTTCTGTTGCAAGAATACACATGGCCCATGGAAGGAAGGTAAAGAACCACATAGTGGAACATCACCGTGAACTTTGTGCTACAAAGTCTAGACATCTTTGTGATGGTTTTTTTGTTGATCTTCAAGTTATTCAACTGTAATAAGCCTGACCATTTTTCCTCACTGCAGATTTACAGCATGACCCTTCGACTCTCTGCCTTATTTGAGAATCACATGAAAACCATCATTGCTGAGTACAAGTCAGCAGTGCAATGTCAGAAGAGGAAAAGGCCTCGGTACCGAAAGCGGCTGAGGAGCAGCAGCAGTTCCCCCTCAACCAGCAGAGCATCCAGGTAAAACAGGGATGGTGAGCCTGGCTGGCAGTGCCATTCCAGGAGACAGTGGGAGATGTGCTTTTGGGAATAACTAGCAACAGTGTTGCTCATTTCCCGATGAAGTTGCTCTTTTGGGAGATAAAATCATGCTCAGTTTGTAGTTAGTAATTCTGGTAAGTGAAAGATGATGTGGTTACAAGTGTTCCCTCTGGAGGAAATGAAAGATCAGCTGTCTCTTTACCTTTTAACTGTTGAAAGAAGTGTATAACACTTCCCTACGTTCATCTGATACATTATCTAAGTAAACTGACTGTTGGTTTTAAAAAGGGAGATAAAATCTTGTCCCTGCAAACTCCTATATCTTTAGCAAACAGCACCGTGCTGTAACTATTTTTAGTGTTATCACACATGGGAAAAAGAGATCCTTTGTGTGATGCAAAAATCAAGGCACTTTGCAGGAGAAATCAGTTTTGTATTTGAGTCTTTGGTGCTAACAGATTTATCTCTTCGGGGTATTCTGTGTTTGCAGCCCAAAAGGGAAACAGAAGCAAATGAAGATTCAACCTAAACCCAACCAAAATACCTCACTGCCCCTGACCAGGACTAACTCTTCAGTCTCATCTCATGGTGAGGAGAAATCCAGCCTTTCTCTTACAGCAGCTTGTCTGTGCAGGTTGAGTCTGATCCTCATGAGACACATGCAAAACCCACCTGTTGAAGGAGCAAGGTCCTGGAAATGTGGTGTTTGTGGGTTGTTTTAGCTGAGTTTGGCTGTTGGGAAGTTCTGGGTAAGAATCAGGGAATTGGGAACCTGGGTCTGGCCGTGTTAAGAATTAATCCAGTGACAAAAGCCCAGACTTCCTGTGTATGGGCTTCTCTCCTACAGCAGTTATGGATAAATTAATCCTACTTGGGATTACATTCAGGAGGAATTTGTCTTTTCATGGCTGCAGAGCAGCTTGGTGAGATTAACCTGACTTGGGCTGTTAACTCAGGGGGTACAAAACCTCTCCAGACACAGCCCTGTAAATAGAGCATTAAAATCACCCTGTCCCCTCGTGGTGTCCTGTCTGCAGTTTCAGATACAGCAGAAGAACCTCTGGGTTCAGCCACTGGTGAAGAGCTGGAGGGTCAACCATCTTCATCAGGCTCAAATGCACAGAGCCGGAGTGGAAATGCCATAGATCCAGGGAAAAGCAGACCAGTCAGGAGCAAATCTACACCAGTGAAACAAGGTGAGAAATAATAAGATTCTGTGCTTTGACTGACTGGTTTCACTGGAGATGAAAGATCTTGCTTCTGTCTGATGTTTATGGAATTATTGCCTCAGTGTAGCATTTTATGTGTCTCCAAACCATACCCAAAAATTGAATTTACTTTACACCTTACAGTTCTGTGGTGTCTTGTCTGAAGTGTGGAACACAGATGATTCCATGTACAGTTCAGTGAAGTCCTTTAAAATCTCTCCAGGTGGAAAACCTGATTGCTCTTAAACTCCTACAGTCCCATCAGGAGTTACAAAAAGCAAACAAACCAAGAGAATCCCCACCCCAAAACCTTCGTCTTAAACCAAAGATGGAAAAAAGTTTACAAAACCATTTAAATATTTTTCTCTCACGCAAGACAAAGTAGTTGTGATTAGAAGGGCAACACTGCAGGTGTGGTAATCTCTGGGACAAGTTACTCAGCGTTTCCACCAAGGTGGGCACTGAGTGGGCATTTGCTGAACCCTGCAGCCTTTCCCAAGTCCACACTCGTGTGCTGTAGCAGTGCTGGATGCTGTAGGTGAGCTTTTCCTGTCCTCTGTTACAGAAGATATTTAATCTTCATTGTCAGATTCATAACCCTGAAAATATGGAGGATTTTGGGTCCCAAGCCAGCAAAGATACTTGATTTAATTTTCAGTTAAGGTGTTCAGCAATCCCAGTGAGCTTTCTTGGGTCATTTACTCTCTTGAGTTATGCTTTCCATGAATACTCCCTGGACTAAGTCTTTGGAGAATGTGCATTTGATGGGGAATAAGTGCTGCTTGCAGAACGTTATTTTTGTGTATATATAGGTTTTTAATTGATTTTAGAATTTTTCCTGCCTTGGCACCCCAGGTAGGATTCACCTGACTGAGTTTTAGATGTTTGTGTCCAACGTAGTCACTCCGGGCTTCTTTTATTGCCTGGATCTTCACTGAACTCTTGCTCAGGAGAGTTTGCAGTCGTCGTTTCCAGAGAAAAACTGTTTGCTTAGATAAAATTTCCCCTTAGATCACCTGCTTGTGTCCACAGCACGTAAAGGGTGAGTAGCTCCAAGCTGGATCACCCCTGAGCACACCTCAGAGGCAGCTGGGGAGAATCCCAAAGGCAACTGAGGCAAACCCCACTTTCTGTGTCCTGTTTGGCTCTGGTGTGATGCTGATGGGGTTATTCTGTGTTTGCTTAGATCACTCTCCTGATGGGCCACTCACCAACGGGGATGGCAGAGAACCCCGGGCAGGAGTGAAGAGGAAGCTGCTGAGCGCCTCAGAAGAGGACGAGCACCTGGAGGAGGCAGAGGAAGAGGAAAAGAAGAAGAGAGAAGTAAAGGAAAAGTCTGGTTTGTCTTCATCAGAAAGTGGGGAATCGGGATCCAGCTCCAGCTCTGAAAGCAGAAGTGGCTCTGATTCCGACTCAGAGTCAACCTCCAGAACAGACCAGGATTACATCGATGGCGACCACGACTACAGCAAAGTTGTGCAATCCAAAAAACCCAAACGGAAAATCAAACGGAAACTCACCGGGGGCAAACGGAATTGGCAGGGCCGAGGGACAGGGAGGAGGGGCAGATGGGGCAGGTGGGGCAGGTGGAGCAGAGGGGGAAGAGGGGGCAGAGGTGGAAGAGGCTGCGGCAGAGGAAGGGGCGGCGGCCGGGGAGGAAGGAGAGGCCGAGGAGGCCGAGGGTCCTCGCGAGGAGCCACCAGAGCAAAACGTGCCCGGCTCGCCGACGATGAGTTCGAAAACCTCTTTGGGGGACAGTTTGGGGAGAACGTGTTCGGAGGGAGGTTCAGCCGCCCCCCTCGGATCAAAACCAGGAACGAGGGCAGGAGAACTGTGCTGTACAACGACGACTCCGACAATGACAATTTTGTGCACACCGAGGATCCTTTGAACCTTGGTACTTCCAGGTCAGGCAGGGTGCGGAAAATGACAGAAAAAGCCAGGGTCAGCCATCTCATGGGATGGAATTATTGACAGATGGAAAACTTTGAAACAATTTTAAAAGAACTTCAATGGCCTTCTACTGCAGGGATTTTACCAGAAATTCTACCAAGCAAGTTGTGCGGGGACTCCACTCACGTTTCACAGTGGTGCTTTTCCATCCTGTCAGTTTGTGTTTGTTTTAAAGCTTCAGATCTCCACACTTCATTGGTCAAAACAAGCCTTAGTCATTAGGCCTTAAATTACAGAAATTCTTCCCCACACACTACGAGTTCATCACATTACAGAGGCTTCCAGCTTCTCAGTAAGAACATGACATTTTCGAGTCACGCTTATGACTTCCCTCCCTCGTTTTGTTTTTGTATTATAGAAATAGCACCTTCTTACAGAGTTTTTATGTGGTTTCTGCCATAAATCCTTAGACACAGTAATAATTATAACTTTTGCACAATACACCAATCCTAAAGGCAGCTATAAAATGTTTACAGTTTCTATGTCGTAAGAAGGATCTGGATTATTTTAATCTTCCCAGGCCAAACGTTGATGGAATTGTGCTGAACTGAAGTATGTCCATACTACAGTTTTGGGGGTCCTGATGTGCTTTCTATCGGTTCTTTATTCGTGTAAAAAAGTGACAAAGGGTTGGTGCCTTGTAAATATGTAGCAAACCTTTGATGTGGTGTGTCCTATGTGTGCATTAACTTTATTAAAAAGAGAATACTTGAGAAGTATGAATATCTAGACAAAAGGTGCCAAATGCAAAAGTTACTTGCATCTATTTTCTTTTTGTCCTCTCATATTTTTATAGTATTAATTGAGATTGTGCAGCTAAAGGGGTGACTTCAACATTTGAAAGGTTCCTCCTCTTCAAAGCATGATTTTTAATAGTAGCTCAGCTACCTCTTATTTACAACTACTGGAAACTGAAAAGAAAATAGATGCTGTTATTCAGAGCGTGGTGAAGAAGAGGCGAGAAGGAGTGTAGAGGGGTGGAAGTTGTGAGTAGCTGTATCTTGTGTTGCCACCATGAAATCAAATGCAGTGGTTCTCAGAGTTCTCAGCAGCAGATGTTTGGGGCAGGTGGGGATTTGGTTGTGCAGAGGGGCTGGCTGGCTCCCACTGCCCCGTGCTCCATGGAAATGTGGTTTGGGCCCGTCGGCCCCTCAGAGGTGCCGAGGGAGCTGTTGCCCCCCAGACTGACTCTTGTGTCTCAAGCTTCCAGAAGAGAATTCCTGTTGCACTGTGCTCTTGTTGTCCTGGGAAATGCTGACTTGAAATCCTCTGGCAGTGGTAGTGCAGTTGGTGAGGAGATCCCTGCTCTGGCTCCTCGGTGACCTCGGCGTTGGCATGGGCTGAGCTGGAGGTGAGCGGCCTCTTCCTTCCTTCCTGGGCTCTGGCTGGAATATATGTGGGATTCCAATTTCCTCCCGTTGTCTGACAGTGCAGAGTCAGGTTACAGAGAGAACAAGTCAAAAGAGACTACAAAGTTCCAGTGAAGTTTTTCAAGGTTTTTAGGGTTTTTTTAAGCTTTCATCCAATATCCTGAAGTTCTTCTGTGCACAGCTTGGTCAATAATTCTGGAAAACCTCAGGCAGCAAAGAGTGACCCATGTATATTCTCAGATGCAAAAGGAATTTAATTTTTGACTCTCTATATTAAGCACTAGCTATTTTATCTCGCTTTCCCAAAAAAATCCTAGTTAGATGCAAAAATGACTTGAAAATTAAAAAAGCAGAGGTTTAGTTTTGTAATGGAGGCGAGTATATCCTAAATTGCTCATTAATATGAGTTTATGGTACAGTACAAAAACCACACTTTTAATTTTGTAAGGAATGTTTGGAATCAGCCGTAATCCATTGCTGGACTTGATTTGGTTTTTGATGGGGGGGGCGGGGAAACCAAGTGCAGAGGCTTTCCTAGTTCTGTGTCAGGCTTTAAAGTATAAACACCTTTCCTGTCATCTCTCTCATATATCTGTATATATATACACACATTTATATTTATAAGAAATGTATTATTTGTTTGACTGATTGGTCTTTTTACATATGGTAACCAGGAATAGCATGTATGCATCAGTCCATAGTTGGAATCATATCCCTTAGATCAGTCCTGTGAGCTAATGTAAACACTATGGGTTCTGTCCTAAAGCCTGAAAAGCTTGAAATGCAAAAGAAATGCTTTTTTCCTCTATTTCTGACTGGCCGAAAATCCACTTATTCCTTATTTATTTTGTGTAGGGGTCGGGGAGAGAGAAACCACAGGGATTCCAGAGAAATAATTTTATAAGTTGGTGTATTTTAGCAGCAATTAGAGTAAGATTAAATATGTTCTTAACTGTATCTTTTCTCTGTACTGTGAAGATACCAGTGAAGCATCACTTTGCTGTGGCGTAAGTATTACTGTGTCCCATGACTATGAGCTAGAGCAGGGGGTGCTGGGACAGCAGAATTTAGTGTAAAAATTGAAAAAAAAGCTTTTTTTTTTTTTTTTGCATGAGAACCTTTTATAAGCATGACAACTTGGGTTTGGAGCTGTTCTTTTTGCTTGGATTTGTGTCTGGATTCTTTCTCTGAGTTGGGCAGTTGATTTCTCATAGTTCTGTGGAATAATGACACTTTTGTAGGAACTTGGATGCTCTTAAATCCCAAATCCTACCAGGGGCCACTTATGAGTGTGGTAAACTTAGGATGAGCCCAGCAGGTGCAGCAGAAGCAGGATTTAAAGTGAGTTAAACCATCCAAAAGTCTCCCTGCTCCAGACCCTGCCGAGCTCCAGGCAGGCTGCAGAGTCGGGAATGTGTTGTCTTTCCTTGCACTCTCAACAAAAAACTCCAGACTCTGCCTAAGGAATGGGATTTAAGGTCTGATTTTGAGTGGGATTCCTGAGGGTGAGCAGGCAGGCCAGGGGCTCCTCTGTTCCTGTAGATACTTGGGCATTGGTGCCTCTGTTCCCTCAAGATGTCCTGCTGGCAGGATCCTGATCCCGAGCTGCTGGGGCACTTCAGGGCACTTGGGGAAAAGGCCTCAGGCCCACACACTCCATCCTCTACAGAGACAGGGCTGAAATCTTGTGTCTTTGCTCCCAGCTTCTCCCAGCCCCAAACCACTGTCCCTGTAGTGCTTCCCTTTCTCTCCAGACCAGGGCATGGATGACAAGGCTTATCTGGCAGTAGTGAGGTGCTTTCGTCTTGGATATTAGGGAAATTTTTTCATGGAAAGAGTGGTCAGGCATTGGAAGAGGCTGCCTGGGAAGGTGGCAGAGTCACCATCCAAGAACTGAGCACATGTGGCCCTTGGTGGTTCAGTGGCCATGGTGGGATTTGGTTGAAGGTTGGACTTGATGATTTTGGAGGCTTTTCTGACCTTAGTGATTCTGTGATTCAGCCCAAACTTCACCTGCTTTTTATTTTCTCCATCACCTTTTATTTTTCTCTTTGCCATGCCCCACCTTTCTCCTGTAGTTTCCTTTTATAGGCTATTTATTTATTCTCTTGGAAACTTCAGATATTGTGATGAATTTTATTTCAGCTGGCCTGCCAGCCTGTAAGGTTAAATCCAAACCTTTGTGTTGGTGCATGAACTTGGATGGATTTGGGCAGTTTTATCTCTCCTCCCTCTTTCCATCACTCCTTTCTCCATCAGCCAAGCAGAGGCCACCCCCTAATCCCAGCCACCCCCACCCTGCAGACACAAAAACTATAAAGAATTGTGGAGAAATAATTCATGGAGGATTTTTGGCTGCTTCAAATTCTGCGTCTTGTTTGTGTAGTTTCATTTTCCTGGAATGTTTTCCTTAACGTCCATCAGCTGCTCCTCCTGTGGGGAAGCAGAAGGACTGAGTAGTTCAGAGAGCATGGAAAAGAGCTGGCACTGGGGGTGTGGCAGAGAGTTTTTAATTAATTTTAAAAATTAAAATACATGGAGGTTCTCTTGACTCCCAAAAGCAAGATGACCCTTGCCAAGCATTTGGAAAAGCTGCTCCTGGGTATCTCAGGAATGTTCCTGTGCTCCAAGTCACAGAATATTAACATAAGAAAATCAGTTTGAATCACTAATTTTTGATAAGCACTTGATGAATTCCATCTTTGAGTGGTGAACACCAGGGAAAAGTGAACTCCTGTAGGTTTAAGGATGTCGTGTCCTGATCTGGAGCGTCCCGTCATGGATCTCATGGGTTAAAAATGTCTTTGTGTGTTTACATATCTTAATTTTATCTTCTTATTTAAAAACCATCCTGCAGAGTTTTATACAATGCTGATGATTTCCTGAAGGAGCAGTTAACCCTCCAAGGCTAACTCTATATTTAGTAGGTAGGGAGCTGTTGTGTTCTTACAATGTGTATTATAGCGAATCCCTGCGCATGAGCGACAGAGACTTTTCAACTCTTTAGTATATCCGAGGTTTACACATGGTAAAAAAACTCCTTTATGTACAGTAAGTAACAGCCTGCAAAATTTAGTCTAAAAACTTGTCTTTTTTTAGTCTTAGAAATGCAAAGACCTGTTGGAAGCTTGTACATTTTTACTACGTCCTGTTCGGCCCACAGCGAACTCACACAACTGTGCTACGAATCCCTGAAAAATTTAGATTTCCAGTGGGAATTGCTGTCACAGCCTTAACTCTAGCATTCTAAAAATGGTGCTGAAATACATTTATGTGCGTGGATGTGGGTACCTGATCCGAGTCTGTGAGACTTCCAAGGCAAACCAAGCACTTGGAGTTACTACTCCTGGTAGTAACTGCAGCCACGCTGGGGAGCTGGCAAATGTGTAAATAGTTGGGAAATAATTCCACCAGTGGGCAGTTAGGAGCAGTTCCTCGGTTTGGGGGTTTTCATTGGCAAGCACTGCGGATCTTCCTGGGTTTGGGGTCTGTGAGGAGCCATTTGGGGGGTGGGGGGTGAAATCCTGCTGGAATATTTGCAGGTAAAATCCAAATCTGCCGTTTCTCTTCCTAAAATTCCTCCTCAGAGAGTGGTGGCTGCTCGGGTGTGTTCAGAACTCAACGTCGGAGGATTATTTTTCTGTAGAAATAGTAATTCAGGCTCTTCATTCCTCCATGAGTCATTAGAGCAGATTTCATGTAGAAATACCACTTGATCTTGGAGCAAAATTCACATGATTTAGGCTCTCCAGGCCGTGTTCTGGATTTAAAATACTCCAAAAATGCACAAAACTATTAGAATTATGTCTACTTTCTATATTAATTTTTTTTTCAGGTGATATTTATGCCCATATCTTCACATCTGCTATCTCAGGTCCCTTTAATGAATACTTCAGGGATTTTGATGCCACGTGTTGGCAGACCAAATGTAATATTTATATGCAATGAGCTGTTAGTTTTTTGTATTGTACAAATGTAAATTTGTAAAGATTTTTTTCTAGAGTTTTTTTGAAGTCACTGATGTAATCTAGGATGTTTCATTTTCCAGCTGTGGGATTGTCTTAATAAAAAAAAAATAAAAAGAGAAACTCTTACTTTGGTTTTGCATTGCTTACTGATTGATTGAGACATTAAAACGTTAAAAAAGTAGATAAAATGGAGGTTTTAATGTAAAAAGAAAATTGCTTTTCGATTCAACTGGATGATTTTATATTTTAATGGAAAATTGCATAAAGTGGATATAGAACCTTTATTTATAAAGTGGGTAGAGAAGCTTTATAAACTGTGAAGATCTCAAGCAGGATGGGATGGAGACCCTCACCCCAATCACCATCCGATCTGGCTCCAAAGTACCATTTTTCTGGGAAAAAAGGATAGGAGCAGCTAATGATTTCTTGGGAAAAGAAGGGAAAAATACCTGAAAATGCAGTGGAATGGCTAAAAATGCCATGAAATAGCAGGGGAGGAGGAGGAGGCTCCTGAGTGAGGTCCCTCAGCCACTGTGGGACACAGGTGGGTTCAGGGGGTGGCTCGGCTCGAGAAGGTTGTACCTGTTATCTAAGGGATATTTAATGGAAAACAAGGAATTACTCCTTTTCCACCTCTGTTCCTGCCCTCTTGTTAAATAGCAGAGATAACATTGTTTAAACAGGGATTTTTGGGGGTGGATGGGGCTGGGAATAAACTCAGGAGGAATTTCTTCATGGAGAGGGTGGTCAGGCATTGGAAGGGGCTGCCCAGGGAGGTTTGGAAGCCCCATCCCTGGAGGTGTCCAAGGAAGGACAGGATGTGGCACTCAGTGCTCTGGGCTGGGTGACGAGGTGGGGATCGGGCACAGGTTGGATTCAGTGGTCTGGGAGGCCTTTTCCAACGTTAATGATTCTGGGATTCTGTCATTCTGTTTTGACTTTTCCCCTCAATAGTCTGCTGACTTACTTGACATTTCACTTCATTGCGCTGATTCCAGTGGCATTTCCTCTCCAGTGGGAATGAATATCTCCTTTTTAACACAACACTCATCCTCCAAACCCAAGGGACAAAAGGACTTTTTTTTTGTCTTGGCCTCGATGGTTACAGAGAACAAAATTAAACTTGTTTTACAGAGATGCTGGAGCCCCCCTTTATGTACATCCATCAGATGGCATTGGAGGGAAGGAATTCCACTCCCTTCAGAGCTGCTTGACCTTTGTTAAACCCCCCTTGGCTGTCCCTGTGTCGACATTATATTGATATGTTACTATATTGATATTATATCATAGCTCTTATATACTTTAGATCATCATGTTTAGGTCATATGTGATAATAGATGTTATAAAATACATAATATAAAATACAAGTTATAAAATACATGATATAAAAAACCAGAGTGGTAGAGAACAATTCTTTTTCCCCTGCACTTTGGAAATGTGTTTTGTAGAAGTACTTTTTTAATGGTAATTTTTATAGATGTCTTAGAATTCAACTGTGATTTTTATGCAGCTCAGCAGTGTGTGGACTCAACACTGCCTTGCAGTGATGTGCAGGACAGCCGGTCATCCCAACGCTCATTTCCAGCCTGGAAAACCCCAAGAGCACCTTTTTGAATTCACCCTCACGATGCTTCAGGCACTCAGGGTGCTGCTGGTGATATCGGTGGTCGCGGGCACCGTGTGGCCCCTGGAGCCTTCCCGACCTGCACAGCAGGGAGAGGCCAAGCTTTTCCTCCATCCCACCTTTCCAGTTCACGAGGCGCTGGAATGGGATGATCCGAGTTCCAGGAGTGTTTGGACAGCGCCCTCAGGCCCAGGGTGGGATTTTGGGGGATTTGCTGTGCAGGGCCAGGAGTTGGACCCCGTGGTCCCTGTGGGTCCTTTCTCACTCGGCAGAATCTGTGACTCTGTGTGATTTGCCCTTCCTTAGGTCCACCCGGGAGCTGGGTTTGGGGCACACTGTGAGGCCGGTGACAGGCTGGGTTTGTGCGCCTTTGGAGCTGTGTGGAGCTGTTTGGAAGGCCGTGGGTGCCGGGTGAACGACCGCCTCCTTGCCCCGTCTGACGGGACTTTTGGGTGTCCTGGTTTCTGGGTGAATAAAAGCGTCTTTGTGCAGAGCCTCGGTGGGTCAGGTGTGCAGCCGGAGCCCGTGCGGTGACGCAGGTGCGGGCGGTGCTGGCAGCGCTCCCGGCCCGGGCCTTCCTCCCGCTCTGCCCCGGGACAAACCCTTCCCTCCGCCGGCGGGGTCCGGCCTGGGGCTGACGCAGGACCTGCCCTCCTCCACCAATATTTGCTCTGGTGCCAGGAGGGAAGGCTCGCAGCGCTCCCGCAGGAGCTCCCGCCTCACGCGTCCCCGCAGACGGTGCCGGAGCCCCGCGGAGCATGAGGGACCGGCTGGCGGAGCTGCAGCAGCGAGTGGCGGCCGAGGGGGACCCGCACGACGACTCCCTGTGCTTCGAGAACCCCGCGTTCGTCGGGGACGACGCCAGCCCCGTGGGCCGGGCGCTGCGGGAGGCGGCCGAGCTGTGGCGGGCGCTGGAGCGGCTGGAGCAGCTCTCGGAGAGCATCGACAGGACGCAGCAGTCGGTGCTGTGCTGCACCTCGGAGGAGAGCATCGCCCGCGAGAAGAGCGGGCTCGGCGC
>VXAD01004604.1:267043-381205 GCA_013399195.1 Dicrurus megarhynchus | reverse complement strand
GCGGAGCTGGCGGGCATCAGCCTGGGCGCCCAGGACGTGGATCTGCTGGCCGAGAGCCCCCAGGGGCCTCGCATCGTCGGCCGCGACCTGGAGGAGCTCAAGGCCAAGCATCACCTCGGCCTGGCCCAGGCGCGCCAGCGGCAGCTGCTGGAGCTGGAGGCGCAGATGCTGGAGCTGCGCGGGCTGTTCCTGCAGCTGGAGGGGCTGCTGGCCCAGCAGCACGGCGCTGCCGACAGCGTGGAGCAGCACGTCCTGCGCACCCTCGACTACGCGGCCCAGACGGGCGGCGAGGTGAAGAGAGCCGGCAAATACCAGCGGCCGTCGCGGCTCTCGGCCCTGCTGACGGCGGCTCTCGGCCTCTGCTCCTGCTGCCCCTGCCTGCCCTGCCCCGGCCGGGGCCTGCGCTGAGCCGGGGCTGCACAGGGGGATTCCAGCAGCGCTCGGGGATTCACCCCGTGCTGGGCAAGAAACGGTGTCGGGAGGCTGCTGCTGTCCTGTGCTCCTTGAACAGCGGGGCACCTTGTGTGATGGTGCAAGGCCCATGCACACCTTGTACAATGGTGTAAGGGCCGTGCACACCTTCCTTGGTGGCACAGAGACCATGCACAACTTGCTCAGCGGTGCAGGGTCCATGCACGTCTCACATGGCAGCATGGGGACCACACACACCTTTCCTGATGGCACAGGGACCATGCACACCTTGGATGGCAGCACAGGGACCAGCTGCACCTTGCACAGTGATGCAAGGACCATTCACACCTCGCCTGGCAGCACGAGAACCAGGAGCCTCTTGCACGGTGGCACAAGGACCACCAGCACCTTTCCTGATAGCACAGGGACCTTGCACACCTTGTTTGGTGGCACAGGCACCAAGAATACCTTGCACGGTGGCATAGGGACCACACACACCTCTCCTGGTGGCACAGGGACCCAGCGCGCCTTGATGGCATCGTGGGGACTGTGCATCTGCATTGCAGCAGCCAGCAAAGAAAAGCACTTTCAGCACTCCAAAACCTGACTTCAGAACTGTAACATTTCTTCTTTTTGTTATTGTTTCAAGGAGGAAAAAAAAGCCTGTTGAAGTTTTTGGCAGGTCTGTGGTTACATGTGAGGGGACTCAGTGACTCGGTGCCACCACAGAGCGGCGTGAAGGCTCCTCCACCACATCCCAATCCTGATTCTCCCCACCCCCTCCAATTTCTACTCCCTTGGGGTTTTTTGGTGCATTCATGTTGCATTTTGGTCACTGCTGGTTTGTCAGGCAGTGGGTCAAGTTTGGGCTGAGTGTCCCACATGGCTCATCCCATGCTCTGACACCAGGAGGAGGTTTGCACAATTTTTTTGGAAATCTGCAGCCTTTTACTTCAACCTGCACATTGCCAAACCAGCCATTATCCCACATGTGCTGGAAATGCTGGAAGCTTGGAGTGGCCCTTTTTTCTGGTCCTCTGAATTTCCCAAAACCTCTCAAATTACAGCCTGGGGCCTGGTTAAGGTTCTTGAGACCCTTTGTGGAAGGTCCCTCTGTGTCCTGGCAGTTCCTGGCAGCTCATCCCAGTGCTCTCAGCCACCCTTACATTTATTTTCATCTTCTGGCTGAGCTTTAATAAAACAATTTCTCAATAAACTCTTGAGTGTGTAGAGTTATTTCTTTGCAGTGGGGAGCCTGAAGCTAAGGAAGAGCAGAAATGGAATGACTTCTCAATGTGTTGATTGAGTTAAATTCTTAGGAATGTAGAAAACTTAATTTTCAGGCTAATAAATTCATCTTTTCTCTTGACCTGGAAGACCCCCACCCACATCAGGAATGTCCATCCCTATGAGAGCTCTGGGAGCCAAGTTGAGTGGTCTCCGTTCCTGCCCTCTTCCTCCTTCTTTATTTTCCATTTGTGGGCTCTAAATGAATATTCCTTTTTCATTCAAACTTTGGTGAATGAAAGTTCACGTTTGTTTGATTTTCTTTAAAAAACAAAAACCCACCACTTCCAGCCCATTGGAAACACCTCTCGCATCTCACATCCAACCCCACATTTACTGTGTGGCTGCAAGAGCAGCCTCCTGGGAAGCACTGAAGTTATTTACAAACTCCCAGGATACAGAAGAGGGAAATAAACCTGCTGAGGTTGGGAGGTGGCAAATCTAAGCTCAATAAAACATATTTAACCTCCTTTCACGCCCCACTGTCACCGCTCCATGCAAACAACCTCCCCGGAGCCCTCTCGGGTGCCTGGGCAGCGTCTGGCCCGACTGGTTTTGCTGCTCAGGAGATCATTATCCATAAAACACGGGGAAAAAGCTGTGTTCCCAGCAGTGCTTTCAGCCAGCACGTGTTCCCAGGGGATTTCATGGAGCACAACTCCCAGAGCCTGGCACAGAGGGGATGGTCCTGTGCTCTTGGAGCTTCAGCAGCCACGAGCTCTCCTGTGCGTGGGATTAGCAGGAAAATAACCCTGTTTTGTGTTCAAGGACCCATGAGGAGTTAAAGGAGGAGGAAAAGAGAAGAAACTTTACACCTCGGAGTGGATCTTCCCACCAATGGATTCAGTGGTTAATGAGACTTTACGTATTTATGAATTTTTTTTTTTTCCTGCTGCCTGGTGGCCTTTCATTAAATACTGGCCTCAGGTAGGATTTAATTACTGCAGAGCAAGATAATTAACGGTATTTTATTGTGGGCATGAACACCCAACAAGATGGGGAAGATTCCTTTCTCTTCCAAGGAAAGGCTGGGGCTTCATCTGGAGCACATTTAGGAGTATTCCTGGAGATGGTGACACCGAGGTGGAGCACTGCTGTAACAATTCCAAGAACATCCATGAGGGAGCTGTTTTAATTATGTCCCAAATGAGCATCAGAAATGTAAAAAGTTCACATTTAAGGGGAAAAATAAGAGAAAGCCGAAGTTAAAAATTCAAGCCCCTCAGCTCTGCTCTGTGCTCACACACATGGAAGGCACCAAAAGAGGAATTTTTGGTAAAATGTGTTAAAAGGAGCTGGATGAAAAGCCCAAAGCTTTTGTAACTGTGCTGGCAGCACTTGCAAAGTCTTTCAGTTGAAGAAGTGTCACAGAAAATAATTTTTATTTTAAGAACACAAAATCTTTTGCCGACGTTTAGACAAGTAAATAATTCCAGAGCAAATTAATCACCCTGCAGAACTCATTTTTAAGGTGAGGTGGGTTATCACAGCTCACCAGTTCCTGCTCAGGGACCCCGGGGGGGTTGTGAATTTCAGCTCAAACACTGAGCTTCGGTCCCTTCAATGCTCCTGATTTTTGATGTCACAAAAAACCCCACAAACAGAATAATTTCTTGTAAATGCAGCTTTTTAAAAGCCTCCTGAACACTGAAAAGGAACTCAGCTCCCTGAATTCTCTCGCATATGAAGCATATATTTGGCCAAACCTCTGGACATCCACATCTATTGGCAAAACTGGAGGGGAAAGTTGAGCTGTGGTTTCATTTTGTTGTTCTCCCGTTCCCCAGCACGAGAGGAAGGACGAGTTCTTCATTCAAAATATTTAGATATTTTAATTCAATAGGAGATATTGAATGGATTATGTTTGCATTTTCTTCATTGAAAACCATCACCCAATATTTCCATTTCCAGAAATGTTTCAAAAAGAGGGGTTTTTAGTTCTCAAATCACACTTGGTAATTTTATTGTGAATATACTTAGTATCAAATCAGAAATTCATTCCTCTTTGGGGGCTACCAAGTGATTGCCTTGCTTCAAAACACTTTTTACATTTCCCTCCCCAATCCAGGAACGTGTCAGGAGTTTAAATTGACTTGATTTGTTTTCTCCCCAGTTTTTCCTGTATTTTCCAGTGAATCAACAACTCTATTCATAGAGCTCATCAAATATCTGCTGCTGCCTCTCCAAAAAACACGGAGATCTGGCTCACAAGCCTTTCTGCGGGAGTAGGGATCTCTGCCAAGAAATTCAGGGGAGACACTGCTTGTCTTGGAAACTCCATCCTTGGGTTTTATCAACAAATTGAGCTCATTTGTGGTGTTTGCTTCAACCGGATGCCTTTGGTGTCCCTGATCTGTGTGGGCAGCCTGGAGCGGGTCACATCTCAGTTCGAGATCATTTTTAAGGGTGTCTCACTACAGGCATCAACTAAATTGTGTTTTCCGGGGATAAAATATTGCTGTTGGATTTCCCTGTCAGGGATGAAATTTTATGTCCATGTCTCTTCCTGCAGTCAACTCATACAAAACCTACCAGTAATAATTTAGGATCACAGAATCCCAGACTGGTTTGGGTTGGAAAAGACCTTAAAGCCCATCCAGTTCCACCCCCTGCCACGGGCAGGGACACCTTCCACTGTCCCAGGCTGCTCCAAGCCCTGTCCAGCCTGGCCTTGGACACTTCCAAGGATCCAGGGGCAGCCACAACTTCTCTGGGCACCCTGTGCCAGGGCCTCCCCACCCTTGAAGCCAGGAATTCCTTCCCAAAATCCCATCTGACCCTGCCCTCTGGCAGTGGGGAGCCATTCCCCCTTATCCTGGCACTCCCAGGCAGCTCAGACTGGAAATTCCTGTTTCCCAGAGCCTGAAGCTCTGTGTGCACAAATCTTTGTTTTTCCAAGCAGAGACTCAGATGTAGGGGCTGTGCCTGGCTGGGAGGGCAGAGCTCTCATGATGGGAGAGAAAGGAGAGGGATTTGTGGCAATTTTTTACCCTCACCATGCTCCCATCACGCCGTGGGAAGGACGGATACGTCACAGTCTGCCAGGACCCCACACTGGCACTGGATGATGAGTCAAGGAGGTAAGAGCTTCTCCAGGGATGATTTGGTGCCTAACTGCTGTTTGCAAAGCTCCAAGTGAGATCCAGGGGACAGCTGGATGCTGTCCCTGCCAATCTGCATTGCTGAAGCTCTCGGAGCCTCGGGAATGAGTCACGCCCAGGGATGGGACAGCGGTGACCTCCATGGGATGACAGTGCCCTGGCTTTGCCTGGAAACGGGGTCAGAGTCACCTTTACACCCATGGTGATCACCAAGGCTTTAAATAGCCCCAAATTCGAGTTCTGGTGCAATCCTCACTTCACAGGAAGTTTTTAATTTGGCTTCACTCGACACATCCACCCTTCTCTAAAAATGGGCTTTGTTTGAATGATTTTGTCAATCCATGTGCACTACAACATTTCTGTGGAGACTTAGATAAAGCCTTTCACTCGGAATACAGAGTTTTTCAGGCTGGATTAACACTGAGAGGCAAAAAATTGACTGTTCCATCCCAGCATATGGGTCAAGCTGAACTTTGCTGTATCAAATACACCTTAAAGAGAGTTTTACCTCCTGTTTGTAATGGCACAGAGCCATTTGTGATGAGGAGCTGTTCTACAGCTCCCATGTCCTGTCTGGCTTGCAGGAGTCTGTCTCCAAGACAGATCCTGGGGCGCTTGGTTTTATGGGAAAAGGAGGTGGCCTCTCTGTCCTCCAGGAAAAGCCTGGTATTTTTTATTCTTCACAAAATTACGGTGGCTGAGTGATATCATTTCTCTCATATTCTTCAACAGTGAATCTGCTTCCCAAATACTAGCACAGCAATGAAGCTGAGACCTGTAGAAAGCTTTGGAGCCATCGGCTGACGGCGAGCGAACTTCTGGCCGTGACTTCCAGATGGAAGCACCGAACAGGAGCAGCCAATGTCATAAATCACAATTATTAACTGACATCATTCTTTGAGCCACAAAGAACAGCTTTTACTTGTCTTTAATTTTTTCACAGAGATGTGAATCAAACATGAAGTGGGAAAACTAGAAGAGTGGTTTCCATGAGTGGTTTCCAGGAGCAATCCTCTTCCTGCTCTCTGGGTGACATGGTAAAAACCTTTTCTGCCCTTTTGTCCCCAGGCCATGTCCTTCAGAGGGCGAATATTTCTGCATTTAATCTGATGTTATGCAAATGGGAAGAGAAATAATAGTGTCAGTGCCTCTCAGAGGTGAGGGTACAAAGGCTTTCCATGGCTTTCCATGGCTTTCCACACCAGGATGGCATAACTGCAATAAGACTCTCTTTTACTCACTGCTTTACACTCAACTCAACTCTAAACCAGCTCCTTTTTAAATCATTTACTCGTTTTCTTTTCATATGGAGCCTGCCAGGCTTCAGAATAACTGAAGTGGAGAATATTAGGAATAGAGGAGCAGGGAAGATAAACAATCTTGAGAGCAGCGTACAAATGCAGCTCGTTCCGTGCTGGAACGGGAACATTCAGGCGCTTTTTCCAAAAGAAGCAATTAGCACTTTTTAAATAGCTGTATTATGTGGCTGCAAAAACGCCCTGTGTTCAGTGCCATGAGGAATGGATGAGGTTTATTCACCACAACAAAACGGATTTTATTGAAAACAGGGAACAGACAGAAGACCTGAAACCCAAAGTTTTGTCGGAAGTTAGTGGCTGTATAATCCGAGTGGAGAAGGGAGCTGGGTTGGTTAAGGCAGACAGCAGATATCCACAGGTTTGCTACAGGAATTTTTTAAAGTTTCCATTGTTCTTACCCCAGCATCCTCAGAGTTGAAATGTTTCCCAGTGTACTATTTCAATATAGAGTCCCAGGATGGTTTGGGGTGGAAGGGACCTTAAATCCCGTCCCATTCCACCCCCTGCCATGGGCAGGGACACATTCCACTGTCCCAGGGTGCTCCAAACCCTGTCCAGCCTGGCCTTGGACACTTGCAGGGATCCAGGGGCAGCCCCAGCTTCTCTGGGCACCCGGTGCCAGGGCCTCACCATCCTCACAGGGAAGACTTGGTGGCTGAAAACTATCAGCAGCACAGGAAGACCATGGAATTCCTAACCCACACCTGTAGGAATGGTTTGGATTCAGCTCTATCCATAACAGCTGTAGGAAATCCAAATCCCAGTTGGGGTGACTGGAGGGACCGTGGGGCTCATCCAGTCCAGCATCCCACGAGCCCAGGTCAGCTGGGGCTTTGCTCAGCCAAGTCTTAACAACCTTCAGGGATGGAGACCTCAATCTCTGGGAAATCACCCCTCAGGGGGGTCTGTTAAACAAATTTCTATTAAATTTGGTGGATATTGGGAAAACTGAAGTGCAGGTTGGCTGTAACTTGGGACCTGCAATATTTCCTCTAATTTTGCTCCATTTTCTTGCATTTCAGCCATGCCTTGTCAATGTTCAGAAATGTAAATAGGGACTGATGCAGATGCGTCTCAGTCTCGGAGAGAAAATCAGTATTTTGTCCTTTTGTCTCTGAGCTGTTGAGGAAGCTCTGGGAGAAGATTGTGGACGTGACCCAGCAGATCTGCTCTGCTGTGGAACATGGGCCCGCTCTCTTGTGCTGCCTCAGAATAGAGTTTAAAAGAAATAAGTCTTATTTCCATACTGAGTCATTGCTGGCACTTTGTTGAGCGACTGAATTTCGTTTCAGCTGGTGGTGAATTGGGGACAGGTGCAGAGGATCAGCTTTTTGTTTCCCTGGCAGATGCAAGGAGGGGGGAGAGCAACGTGGTTTTCCTCCATAAAGCAGCCACAGAATAATGGTAAATTAAGACTAAAACGTTTCTGATGAATAAAGGCAGAAGCACAAAGTTCCAGAAGAAAATTTGCTCCACAAAAATCCTGAAGTTTTCAAACTTGCAAAATACGGATTCGTTGTAAAGCCAGATATTCATCATTTGTTTTAGTGGGTTTGAAACTTACTGTGGAATCAATTAGGTTGGAAATAACCCAGCTGGAGGAGCAAAAGGTGGATGAAGTCACCCAGCCCAGCACATCCTGGTCCCAGGTAAGTGGAAGGTGTTACAACCTCAGTGCAGACCCTGCCCAGCACCTTGGACCCGGCCCGTTGGGTCCTGGCCACCACAGACATTTCTCACCAATTCTTTGCAATCTGTTTTTCACACTTATATCATTACTCAATGTGGTTTTGGGTGATTTGGGCCTGTTGTTTTATTCTTTAAATGGTTATTTCTCAGTTAGAAAAGGCAACAACGAAAGTCTTCAGCAGTTTCAAAGCTCTACCCTGAGAAAAGTGATGTAATAAATAAAATTAACTATGAAATATTTGATTCACTGAATAAATTTGTTTTTTAAACACTGGCAAAGCTGCAAGATACTTTTCACTGTTGGACAGTGAATCCTCCTGCCTTTTGGGACAGCCAATTTTGGGGCAGGCGGATGTACAAGCACAGGCTTTGGAGTGAAAGAAAACCCGAGTGGTGATTTCAGGTGAGCTTCACCCTAGGGTTCACATCCTGCCTCCGTTTATCCTTCCAGGGATAAACTCTGAGCTGTAATTCCACCCCAGTTCGGCAGTTTCATCGCTTTTCATCGTTTTCCATCGTTTCATCGTTTTTCCAGCCAGCCACAGCCGTGTCCCGGCTCCTCTCCCGGGCAGTGACAGCACAAGCAGCCACTTGGCAGCTCCAGGGACGCTGCTGGGGCTCCCGCAGCCCATCTGCCACGCGGGTTCCAGGGATTTGTGTCTCCAGCGGGGAGGACACAAGGAATTATTTATGTGTGGGCTCACACTGGAGCAGGCCCGGCAGATGGATCCCTCCGGAGAGCTACAAATCCCTCGCTTAGACACCTCCTGAGCCGAGGGATGGGGAGCGCCCGTCCGGGCAGGGGATGCTGCAGGAGGCGGGCGCTGGAGCCAAGGCCCCTCCCGGCTCCATGTGGCCGCGGGGATGTCCATGGCCCTGCGCCCGCGGACACTCCCGCAGGTGGGAAGGACCTGGGCAGGTCTGACGGTGCATTTTAGAGGAGGAGAAGTGCCGGGGAGAGGAAGGAGCCGAGGCCCCGTGGGTGGTTAGCAGGGAGGCTGCAGGCTCTGCTTGCAGGGAATGACGGGCTGAAATCCTGGCTCTGGAATTCGGCTGCACCATCCCTGTCCCATCCAGCGCTGCCACGGCCGCCCCGGGCAGTGTCCAGGGAGCTGGAGATGCCATCCCTGTGCCAATGAACCCCCAGGGCAGAGCGATGGCACTGGGTCATTAACCCGCAGCGAAGGCACCGCGGGCAAATCCCGGCTCTGCCTTTGCCCGTGGCCACATTCCAGAGCCGAGCCTCCCGCTCAGCTCATCCCGGGCTGGCTCGTTCCCACCAGCCCTCGGCCTAATTAAAGGGTTTGATGTGTAGTAATGGTTGCACTAATTAAATGTTGCTGTTTATCATTAAATAATGAGGCTTATTAGCATAGGCTGTGCAGTGAGACGCTCGTGGCTGAGCTCCACTGCCTGGCTCTGCCCAGGAAACCTGGGAGATCTCTGCTCCAAAACTGGATGATCCATGGTTTTTCCAGCATGTTAAAGCATTTTGACTTGTTTAGCCAAAAGAATTTAAAGTTGGGAACATTTTAAGAGGCCGTGGAGGGAAACATCCATCTGCTTGCTGGTTTGGGTCACTAGCGATCCCTTCAGCGTTCCAGAGGCACAGGGAAAATCTGATACCGAGCACATTCCCAAAGGGAACATTTTTGCATGTGTACAAAGCTAAATTGATTACAAGAGTGCAACCAGCACCGTGACAAATTTCAGCTGGTTGTTTTGCTGGTGCACCACACAACGATGTTTTTTGTGTCATTTCTGCACCATAATTCTCAAGTTCCCTGAGCTAAGCAGAGAAAAGGTTTGAAGAGGGGAGTATCAAAGACTCATATCCACTGAAATATTCACAATATAAAATCTTAACACATCCCCAACACTAATCTAAAACATTCCAGCCACTGGGTCAAAATAAAAACTGGGAAAAAAAACCCCAAAACACGCAGCAGGGCTGAAAATCCAACTTGTTTTCACCACTCGGTTGCAGATAGCCCTGGTGAATCAGAGAGTCCTTTTGAATCCTCATTTTATATAATTTATTATCAGAGGGGCCAGCTGGGATCACTGTGGCTAAAGATTATCAATATTTCCATTACCATCACTTCATAGCTCGGCCATAAACATCCCTCAGAACTGGGATGGTCCAAGGCTTTGCTTAGGAAGAAATTTTTACCCTCAAAACTTTGAATGACTTAGGAAGCATTAAGGACGGCAAAAGGAAAACTAAAAGGTTGATTTTGCTCATGGTAGATGTTTTTTTCACCCTTCATACCATGGAAGGCCAGCTGTAGTGGACACTGTTCTTTCCTATTTGCTTGTTTTCTTGGAAAATAGCTTTACATCAGGAGCAAAATGGGGCAAAAAAGGGACTTTTTTTGGTGGTAGGTCTGTTTCTAGGATGAGGTTTGTGCTTGTTCTCCTGCAGAAGGGTAGAGCTGGGATTTACCCCGGGTGTGATGTTTTTCCCTCTCCATTAACAATGGAAAAAAAGCCTGGATATAGTGCTGTGAAACTGCACTGAAAGAGGAAAAACTGGGAGTGATGAGAACCAGAGCAAATGCCCTTTTGCTGGTACAATGGGATAATTTTATTCATAAAATGGCAAATAATTTCCGTGCTGGAAAGCATTTTGCTCTTTTCTAGCAGGGAAACAATGGGTACGATTCATGCAGACACCAAGGAAAACACGTCTGAAGGCAGAGAGAGCTCCAGAGGCTCCATGTGAGCATGGTAAATGCTCCTTTAATTCCACATGCAGCCCCGGAGCTCCCAGAGGGATCATTGCCACACATGATGCCGTGCCCTGGATCAATAGGTTAAAGCTTCCTCATCACGTTGTACCAGTGGGTCAAATAAAGCTTATTTTTAGCTCCCAAACCACCTTTGTGCTGTGCTATCCGAGAGGGAGGAGCTCCCTGGAACCTGTTGGATTTGGAATTCTTTCCTGTTGGAGTGTTATCAGTGTTATCTCCATGTGGCCATCAGACAAGGGGTTTGACCCTGATCTATTTATTTCCCGTTAGGGGAGCCCATTAAAGGAGATTAGAGTCTGACTCAAAGTGCACAAATGATTCTTCTTGCTGCTGAGAGCCTGGAAAATAAGAGAAAAGAATTTTATTCATCCCTTACCAAGCAATTCCAGGTTCTGGGGTCATCTGTGTCAGGCAAATATTCAGGAAATATTCACCTACATTACCGCATGGACAATGCTGGGATGCCCAGGACAATCCCATCTCCTGGCAGCACCTGGGACCTCACTAAGAAAACAAAAAAATTAGAATTAGAATTAGAATTAGAATTAGAATTAGAATTAGAATTAAAATGGAGTGTTATGCCTGGCAGGGAAGGAGATGAGGTGTTAACTGAGCCTGGCAAGGGATGCAGGGCTGTAGCACATCCAGGGATTCGCATCCACAAGAGCTCAGGTGGGACATGAGATTTGTGGGAGTCAGTGGCGTGGCACCCATGAATCTATAATAAAATACAATATTTCATATATAAAAATATCTTCTACCCGTCATTGCTCACAGCCCCAGTGTCCCACCTGAAATTTATCCTTCTGAGCGAATTTTTGGGAAGACTGGTAAGAAGGGTTGTGCTGCAGAACTACATTAATTTCTTATTTAAAAGAGACTTTCCTGGGGTTTTGTCTCCGTGCTGACTCTGTGTGAGTGTGTGGGTTTTATTCTTTCATTAAATAAAAACCTAATGAAAATAAGGATCTATGAACTTGGAGGGCGGGAATGACTCCGTTGCCTCTGGAGAGAGGCCGTTGGCTTTGTCTGAAGTATTTTATTACCTAGAGCTGCAAAACCACTCCTTTGCTTGCAAAAACAGCCACATTTGTTTTGGTAGCATTTGGGGGAGGATTGTGATCAACTGAGAGGTTGATTTTTTACGTTTTCTGTACAATTAAAAATGCAGAACATACAAATTCGAATTACATCCAAACTAAAATCAAACCTGAAAAAGGCTCTTTTTGCTTACACAGAAACAACCTGAATCACCCCCAGTGCTGCTGCATGCAGGAGCTCTTCTCTCTTTTTCCCAAGATTTGGCAAAAAGTGAATTTTTAAAAGGTTTTCCTTTATTCCTGGATCCTGGTAAAACCTGCTCGGAGCCATTCCACTCCAGGAGCTGAGGATGCACCAAGAGGCATCACACACCTGAGTGTGGAGAATGAATAAGAGACAGATAAAACATGAGAGTCAGGATTTCTCTGGCTGGTGTTCTCCTGGGTATCCAAAGGGCTCAGGGAATTCAGGAGGAAATTCCACAGGAAATTTTGTGCCAGGTTTTTCTCTGGCCGCCTCCTCCGCTCCGGTGCTGCGTCACCATTTTATGGAGCACACGGAATATTCGTGGATTCATTATTTCCACCTCTATTTCCCCCAGGAGCCGACACAAAACTTCATTATTTCTTTAATTTAACTCACAAGAAATACTGAAAATTGCTTTGAGCAGCCAAGGCTGTACATAAAACACAACAAGCAAGCTCTGCTGTACATAAAATACAAAAAACTGTTGCTGCAGTCCAGTTCTCCATGTGCCTGGTAAAACAGTGGAACACGGAATAACAGTCTAAAAACCCCCCTTCATTATGGAGTAACAGGTTTAAGAACCCTTGTTCTGTACCAAAACCTTAAAAACTGGCAGTGGGAATATCAAATTCTGCAGCAGGACTTTACTGCCTGGGTTTTTTCTCTTTTCCAGCTCCAGGTTCCAGATGAGTGTGCAGATCCCAGCATCCATCCTGGTCCTGGGGATGAGTAGGGTGGATCCAGTGGTCGGCATCCCGCTGGCGTCTGCTCCATTCATCACCATCAGCAGGGATGCTGCTCTGCCTGCCAGATTTCTTGATCCATAATTGGATCAAAAGTGGGTATTAAAGGGAATATTCCAGGCTGATGAAGCCACGGCCCTGGGTGGCTTGGAAGAGGAAAAAAAGAACAGTGTTAATTGAGGAATTCCCAATTAGAGGGTCAGCAGAGCTGCGTGGAAAAGGGGAAGGAGAGGGAGGAGGCTGAGACTGCAGAGCAGGCACTCAGCAGTTATGCTCTGGTAACCCAGCAATCAGGGATGCTGGGCTGGAAAACCAGGAGTGGATGGCACCAATTTTTCCATAAGGGTAGGGACAGGACGGCCCAGTGACAGCACAGCACTAATGGGATCGTATTTCAGAGCGGGGAAAACTGCAGATGGAAAGAAAGACGTGGCTTTTGGAAGTGGCTTATGAATAATTACAGTTTACGTGCTTTAAAAAGTCACATCCCCGCAGAACCAGGTGGGAGCAGCCACACGGAGCTGAAATGGGGACAGAAGTGCCACTCCTGAGAGTTAAACTGAAAATTCCCAGCTTTGGAAATACTGGGGAAAGCCGTGGGGCAGGCTGGCTGCTCCCACAGCCGGAGCTCATTCCGTGTCCTGCCAGGCTGGAGCTCCTCCTGCTCCATCCCATCTGTTGTGATTTTATCGCCGTGGACTTCAAATGAGTTGGATTCCTCCTGAATCAATCCCCAATTAATTACCTCGGCTGAACATTGTACAAAGGACCAATTTTTATCTCTTTGCCCGCCCGTGTGACTGATTCACTGGTAATGGAAATCTTTGCCTTCAGGCAGAGGAACGACGGCAGCCGGGTCTTCTGCTGCCCATAAAAGCCAGGAAAACTCAGAGATATTGCTCTTCTTTTCCCATTTTCCATTTTTTATAGACATCTGCATCCAATCAATCGTAACAAACATCTTCTCTAAGCTCCTTGTATATTTTTCAGAGGTCTGACTGGTGAAACTCCTGAAGGAAGCAAAGGGAATACGGCTGTAAACGGGCAATTAGTGGGAAGCAACGCTTGTTTATGATTTTTTAATAATTTCTATGGAGTGTTACGAGTCATTTTACTGAAACCTGCTTATTTGTCTTGCACTGACCTCATCAGAACCACTCGTCTTGCTAAATTGACCAGCAAGCCACATTTATTGGAGTCATTTAAACTGGGAAATATCAAGTGAGTTATAAAGTGCAGAAGCTGGAGCAGAGGATTCATATTTGTAGATTCTCATCTTTCTGCCACCGGTTAAGCCCAGCCACTTTAATGGCAGCAGATTGTAGCCCTGTGAGTCATCAGCCTGTAGGAAACAGAGAAAATCAGTCCAAAGCCTGGAATATTTGTGGTGTTAGGAGGGACAACACCAGGATGCAGCCACCACGGAGCTGCTGGAGAAGGAAGGTTGAGGAGCTGCCCTCCAAGGGTCTCCAGCCATCAGGACTTTTTCCACCAAGTGAAAGGAACTCGGCCGTAGGATGGAGAATCTTTGTCTCCCCTGCTTTTCTGAGCAGAAGTCTGTCAGCTGTGCCATGCAGTGAATTTTATCAGCTGATGGATCTCCATTCTCCCTGGAGAACAAGCCATTCTCCCCACGCTGGGGATGTGCCCAGGGGATGGGCTCTGTTTTGATGACACTGGAGCATGTTTGGGTTTGCCCCTTCCTCCTCCCTCAGCTCTTCCCAGTTCTCCCTTCTCCTCCTGACTCATAAATAATTGAGCTATACAGAACAGCCAGAATTTACCCAGATCTTCTTACAAAAGAAGAAGGTATTCTCCACTGGAAAAACCAGTGTAATTGCAGTTCCATTTTATTATTTGATCTCTGTGCTGTTTATAGTGTAAATAAGGAAGACTGGGATTTGGGAGCTACCTCCCAAAAACCTCTGTTAAAAAGGAAATCGGGTTATTTTGCTTGGCTGCTATAAATACTTCATTAAAATGACTACTCTGTCAAAGAGAATGTGAATTTGCTGAGTGTTGAAAGGAGCTGCAGAAAGGCACATTAAAGATTCACAACCCGGCCCAGGCTTCATTCAGGAGAGGCTTTCTCATGATTTTTTCAGTTGGTGGGATCCTTCGCAGACATGAGAATATTTGTATCTTCCTTTACACTAAAAAGCTGCTTTAAAGCACAGCTTGATGGTCTTATTCAAACAGAGACGACGTTCAAAGCTGGCAATTAAGGACTTGGGGTTTTGGCCAAGGCATCACATCCTCACTGCTGAAAATTCAATGCTGGGTGCTGGCACTGGGTTTGTCTCACTTGGTGAGGAGCAAACTCTGGATTTGAGCTCTGCAGGTCACCTCAGGTGCTTTGTGACAGGGCCACGCTGAGCTTCTCCATGTCCTCCTCACTGAATCCAAAATTAAATAGCCCAGAATTCACAGAATCCCAGGATGGTTTGGGTTGGAAGGGACATTAAACTCATCCCATTCCACCCCCTGCCATGTGCAGGGACACCTTCCACTAGCCCAGGTTGCTCCAAGCCCCGTCCAACCTGGCCCTGGACTCTTCCAGGGATCCAGGGGCAGCCACAGCTTCTCTGGGCACCCTGTGCCAGGGCCTCCCCACCCTCACAGGGAAGAATTCCTTCCCAAAATCCCACCTAACCCTGCCCTCTGCCAGTGGGAAGCCATCCCCCCTTGTCCTTGTCCCTCTCCAGCTCTCCTGGAGCCCCTTTAGGCCCTGGAAGGGGCTCTGAGGTCTCCCTGGAGCCTTCCCTTCTCCAGGTGAGCACCCCCAGCTCTCCCAGCCTGGCTCCAGAGCACAGGGGCTCCAGCCCTCGGAGCAGCTCCGTGGCCTCCTCTGGACTCTCTCCAGCAGCTCCACATCCTCCTGATGCTGGGGCTCCAGAGCTGGACCCCATATGTGGAAACGTTTACAGATAACTTTAAAAAATCACTGCTTTGGGATGGGTGGTCTGTAGGTTTTTGCATTATTTTCCACCCTGTCAGTTTTGGGGACACGTGGGATGAATCAGCCAAATGATGATTTTAAGTTGAATTCCAGCTATTTTGGTTGGATGGGGCTTGGAACAACCTGGGATAGTGGAAGGTGTCCCTGCCCATGGCAGGGGGTGGAATGGGATGAGTTTTAAGGTCCCTTCCCACCCAAACCATCCTGGGATTCTGTGATTCTCTCTTGGATATTTCCAAGTGGTTATTTTTCAGTAGCCAAGCCCAGCGAGTCCCACACGTGTAACACCTGCCTATTCCAATTAAATCCTGAATTCAATTTGTTTATTGAATCCTTGTCCAGCGCTGTATCTGATTCAAACCTGCTTAATATTTCCCCCTAACAAACCATGATTTATTTGAGTAGATCTTGCAATCCATTGCTCAGGGCAGCGCCTCCCCCTGCAGTCGTTTGGGCTGTCCTGTGTCTTACTGAGCTTCCATTCTTTTTGAAGGAAAATGAAATCTCCCACATGGATTAGCATAATTTCTTGTGAGAGTGACTGTGCTAAAGCCATTGACTAATGCAGTTTGCAAACCAGAATATTTTTCAGGGAGATGAGTTCCTTCTGGGCAGATATGCAAATGCTGCCTTCTTTTTATTCAAATATCTTAGGAATTATTTGTGGGGAATTAGTTTGTGATTGTTCCTGAATCAGAATAAAAAGCACTCGGACACTGCCTGCATATTAAGAGTAGTTATCTATAACACTTAATAACTCAACTCAGCAAAGGTCACAAGGGATAAATGGTGCTCCTGGATTCAGGCAAACATAATTCATTAAGGATTAACATCTGTCTGGTAGTAGAAAAACACAAAGGAGCTACTTGCCCTTCACTAATTTCCCTAAGATCAACATCCTTTAGGGGTTTGGGATATTTTATCTATTTTCTGTGCAATACAGATCCAAGGAGATATTGATTGGGATGTTCTAAGGTCAAGCCCTCGGTGTTTATGGAGCATCAGGGGTTGAAAGGTGATAAAGCACAAACCCTCAGCTCTGGCACTGCTAAAATTGGCAGCCTGAGGTAGTCCAGGATCCAGAAAAGGAAGGTGACCTCTTCCTAGGGTATTTCTGGGCTGAAATCACCTCGGCAGGAGCTTTTCCCATTCCCCAGAAGGCTCAGGGTAATCAAAAGCAGCCCAGAAACGAGGCAAGTTCCCAAAGAGCACAGAACCGAGCAGGAGCAAACCAGGAGTGGAGCTGAAGTGGTGCCTCTGCCAAGGGTGATCCTGCACCAGCACAGAGATCCAAGAGCTGGAGAGCTCTTGGAGGAGAGGGAAAGGGGCTTGGAGGTGATGCTGATCTGGTCCCAGGTGACCCAGTTAAAGTGAGATAAAACCTGCCAACAGGGAAGTGTTCTCCGGGCGTCCCACACTCCACAGTTCATGAAGTGAAATGTGACAATGTAAAGATATTTTCCATAATCACCACACTCTACGTGGACCCTGCAGCAAGGGTGATCCAGGGAAATCCT
This sequence comes from Dicrurus megarhynchus, assembly GCA_013399195.1. Classification (NCBI taxonomy): domain Eukaryota; kingdom Metazoa; phylum Chordata; class Aves; order Passeriformes; family Dicruridae; genus Dicrurus; species Dicrurus megarhynchus. Next base: position 364,139 of record VXAD01004604.1, on the reverse strand, counting down.
GTAAGGAAGATCCATCTCCTCTCACTTCTTCCAGCCCACAAGCAACGTGGAGGACTGCCCTGGGCAGCAGCACTCCTGCTTTCCTCTGCCACCAACTTCCCCATGCCTGGAAGTTTTCATCTGACCAGCAAGAAAAAGCAGATTTATTGTTGAATTGGCAGCATCCCATTAAAATTCAGCTGGAGTCGTCTCCCGCTTCGGTGGCAGCGCATCCCTTTGGGCATCTCTCTTGTAGCTCAGACGTCCTGAGGTACCACTGAAGAATCAGAACTTTATTACTACAGAGAAGAAGAGATAAAAGGGAGAGAAAGATAATAATTACAGGCTGAGCAGAGGAGAAAGAAATGTTATTAGTGGCTCCAATGACCTGTCTGCCCAGGGCATTGGAAGTCCACCAAAATAAACAATTGGTCCGGGAGATGTGAGTAAATAGATAATACAAAATTTATGTGCTTTCAGTTTCTTTGTATTTAACGAATGCAGTGACTCCACAAACAGGTTGTGTCGGACACTGTGTGCAGCAGAACACGTCATCTGAGCTGCTCTGACAAAAACCAGGTCACAAAGGGTGACCTGCTCAAAACTGCAAAGACACTTCTCCATGCACCACGTGGTCCTGTGAGAGGCTTGACACTGCAGCAGGAAGTTCTGCCGTTGTTGGGAACGTAAATTGTGTTTTCCTGCTGAAATGGAGAGGGATCCGCATGGCAGAGCTGGGTGGGGGGAGTGTGACTTTCCCCTGGACCTCCCCATGCACCCTCAGGGGATGGAGCACTGAGTTATGGAGCCTCAATGCTGCTGGGATGATGTGTGGTCACGGGAGTGATGATCACCTGTGTAGGGAGGTGAATTTGTGCCAGAGAACGGCACAGAGGAGCCCCAGCTCAGGTTTGCTCCACAACCATGGGAAGTTCAGCCCAGTCCCAGGATTAGGCTTCTAGTCCTTGTACTCGATCTACAAAGTGAAAGATGTCCCTGCCCATGGCTTGGAACTGGATGATTCTGAGGTCCCTTCCAACCCAAACCATTCTGTGATTCTATGAAAATCAGGAAAATCCCGAATCCCTGGTCATCAGGCTTAAGCAAAAAATTCCCAGTGTTTTTTGGAGCAGATTTTCCCGGTTTTTTTAAACATTTCTCCTCAGGTGTGGCAGAATTCCACTGGCAACCACCAGCTCCATCCCGAGCCAGCCCATCCTCCGAGAAGTGGAGCCAGGCTGGTCCCAGCATCCCGCCTGGTCACCATGACAACGGGACTGCACAGGACAGCGAGCGAGAAACCCTCCGGAAACCTCTGGAGCTCAAGAGGAATCTAAATAATTACCACCCCAGACTCCCTGTGTCTCCGGGGACAACTGTGAAGGACCAGGGTGACGCAGGCTCTGATGTCACCCAGCGAAGCCACCGTCGGAATTCGGCGGCTGCCGGCTCCCGGTGCCACCGGTGTCACGGAGAGAATGACAATGAGGCAGGAAAGGTTGGCTCTGCGGGAGGACCTGGAGCGCTAATGAATGTTAACAGCTCCTAAAGAGCCCGTGCTCTGCATGGTAATGACGGGCCCGAGGCAGCGAGGGGCGAGTGTGCAATGGAAAATAATAATTGTGATATGGGAGGGAAAATAAAGGGATCGGCTCCCGGGAAATGCACCTCATCTGCGTGGCAGGGCTTTTCTCTTCGTCTGGGAAATGGCCAGAGGTGGGATGAGAGGGAGACGTGGAAGTGCAGGTGGTCTGTCATCTGCAAGGATCAGTGTTCGGGGTATTTGGCTGTTGGTATTTGAAATGGTTTTTCCTTGGAAGGTGGTACAAAGCAAAACATCGGATGGGCCATGCTATTTCCCCTGGTGGCTCCAGATGTTCTTACCTCACACCTTCTCCAGCCATTGCACAGAATCCCAGGATGGTTTGGGTTGGAAGGGACCTTAGAGATCACCAGTTCCACCCCTGCCCTGGGCAGGGACACCTTCCACTATCCCAGGTTGCTCCAAGCCCCGTCCAACCTGGCCTTGGACACTTCCAGGGGTCCAGGGGCAGCCCCAGCTTCTCTGGGCACCCTGTGCCAGGGCCTCCCCACCCTCACAGGGAGGAATTTCCTCCTAATATCTGATCTAAAGCTGCCCTCCTTCAGCCAAAAATTATTTTCAGATCACATCTGCCCAGCTGCATGAGGAACAACTCATTGGGCGCTGAGAGTGGCACACAGTAATCTTCTCCACTGCTGTTTTTTTAAAATTTAATTCAAGTTTCAGATTTTCAGAGCAGAAAATTTTAATTAGAACAATGGTCACAAGCACAGGGTCTTTCTGCAGTGGTTTTGAGCATCAATAACAATTAATTTCTGAAGCTCATTATGTGGGTTATTTGTGTAATGAGCTCAGGCAGTGTTTGGAGTCACTGCAGCGATTCCAGGTGAGTGATGATCTGTGCAGAAAATCAGACTCCTCTCAACCTCCTGAGGGGTTGAGCCCTCAGCCCTCGCACAGGGGCTGCTGTGCCACCACTGCACAGAGGGATTTAGGGAACATCACAGCTTAGCTTCCTGCAAGGAGAAAGCAGCAAAGGCCTGGAAAATCAGGGGAGCAGACACTTTTAGGGGAATCCCAGATGTGAGCAAAGGGCATTTTGGCCATGAGAGGGGGCTTCTTGCCCAGCCCACACTGAAGAATTTCAGCTGCTCCTCCAGGATCAGCAGCATCTGTGTTTTTAAGCAAGCTAAAAAGTGCAGGCTGCTCTCTGCCCACTTCATAATGCTCAGCTGGGAAATCCCAAGGATGTGGAGCAGAAATAATTGGATATAAAATGACAAAGTGGCATTACTATATATCATAGACTTTCTGCTGAATCAATACATGTCAGGAAGCATTTGCTGCCCCAAGCTATCAACAAAGCAAGTTTTCCATGGCATTCCCCTAAGTTCAGTGTTTTACTTTCTCCTGCACACTCTGCACCTGTGAAGGAGCCCATGCCTGGGGCAGGGAGAGCAGGGAAGGAGCAGTTTTTTACAGAGCCACCCCAAAGGAAGGCAATAATCCCCTAATATGGTTCACCCTAATCAAATTTACCCTTCTGAATCATCCTATAAAATATTTACTCAGCTTTTTCTCCCACAGAAAGTCAAGAGAAAAGCTTTCAAGTGCTTGGGTGAATCAGATGGATGAGCAGGTGTGTTAAAATCCAGGATTTTTAAGCCACATTCTGAGGATATTTTCCGAGCAGGCGCCTGGGAAAGCACAGCCGTCAGTGCCCAGGTCCCCTCTCCTCAGTAGATTTCCACCCTGATTAACAAATGGCTTTCCTTAAAACAGCCTCATCCTCCCCCAGAGCTGCTCTCCACGCTGTGGTTTTCCATCTAATCCCCCAGAGCGGCAGGGCAGGGCAGGGGCAGGTAAGGAGCCTCCTGCACACCTGTGGCACACCCGGGAACCTTTGACAAGCCCGTCCGAGCATCCCCCACTCTGCTGACGCTGATCCGGGGGCACAAATCCCTTTGATTGCTGGGCCACAGCTCAAACCACGAGGGCACAGCTGGAATAAGGTGACAAAACATCCGAGCAGGTGACAGTGCTGCTGCACAGCTCTCCAAACCTTCCCTCCCCCTGCTCCTGAACAACCCTCCCGGGGCAGCCCTGCCCCTTTCTCCACTCGTTATCTCCAGAGTCCCCCCAGCCCCCGGGATGCAGCTCATTACAGCAGACAAAATCCCACCACAACCTTATCAATGCCACAGTCACTAACACCAGAAATAAACTCTTTTTTTTTTAGTAGTAGGCACTACCTCAAACATAACCTCAGCTCCTGTGAGCAAAGGTCCCTCACCAAGCGAGGACTGGATGCCCAGAGCTGGAGCTGGAGCACCCAGGGTGCTGCTCACCAGGTTCAGGTGACAACTGACCTGCCTGCTAATGAAAAGCTAATGATGTCCTGCAAGAAATTGCTACCAGCTGTTCTGAGCAAACAGAAGGAGAGACTGAGCTGGTCCTGCCCTTTCTCCCAGCCCTGGGAAGGGGAACTCTTATAAGGGTCTCTGGTTGTTCTTTGTCTCCAATTTTATGCCAATCATAATTATTTTGTTAAGGTTTTCTTGTTTGTCTCCTGGCTGGCTCTGCAGGTAAATGTCCTTTTCTGTTTTTCACCGGCATTCTTTTATTGGAGCAAATCTAACTCTGGTGTTTCTGTCTCCCTGAAAAACAATTCTGTCTCCCTGAAAAACAAACCAAGCAATCTGCAAAAAAGCTGTGATACTTTAAAAGAGTTCTTAAGGCTTGTCTCTGGTTACCAGCCAGGGGATGAGGCTGGGATAGGAAAGCCCCTGGAACCCCATCCCACCTGGGGTGATAAAAACACCTCTGTGTTACAGGCGTGGGTAAAAATCCTGTTTCAGCTCTAAATGAGCAGAAATGATCCTTCTCCAGAGGATGCAAACCTCTAAATCCTCTGAGCAGCCACAGCCCCCAAAACCTGGGCAAGGAAACTGTTTTCAGGGGGAATTAAAGGATGGGAGAACCAGCAAATACCCCTCAAGTGATGAAATAGACCCCAAATTATTCTTGTCTGGCAGAGGTGATCTGGGGTCATCATGTGCCCCCTGCCAGCTCCTGTTTCCAGTGCCACATCCAGGCTGCCACCAGGATGCCACCCATAACTGGAAAATTAACTATTTCTGGCCAAACCAGCAGAATTTGGCTGTTGCAGACACTCAGTTGTGGATGTGGGGTTGTCTCTTCATTTTCCTGCTTGGACACTGTGGAAGGTCTGAGCTATTCTGGGGTAAAAGGATGGAATTTCCCTCAAAATACACAATTCCTGTGCCTTCCCTTACTGCCCTGTAATGGAAGTCCACTGCATTCCCTTTATTTCTCCCTCAGCACAAATAACTTTATATGGTGAGCGCAGGATTTTCCCTTTATAAAAGGCGTGTGTTAACCCAGCTATGAAAGGTCTGTAGGGTTTGATGGTCCTGAGGATATGCAGCAGTGGGAAAGGGGGGCTGGGAGAAAAATCCCCAATGTTCATAGCTCAGGTGGCAGAGCTGGGTTTAGCTGGGAGGGAAACCTTGGATGAACTCGGTGTGGGGCTGGAGGAGGAGGAGTGGGAGAGGCCTCCTGGGTGCCATTCGGGATCCCTCCCTGCGCATTTTGCTTCCCACATCCCATTTAAATGCCAAAACAGAATCTCCAGAACCACATGCCAAGTCGAGGAGGACACATTTATCTGTCCCAGCCCACCTGGAAATGTGACCTGGGATGACACAGAGTCCCGAGGCACCACAAACTTATCTTGTGCAGGGTTTTACACCCAGGAGTGATTGCTCATTCCACTGCTTTGTCTCTGCTCCCACGATGTGCACAGCAATATCCCATTAGCCTGTTCATTTATCAATATCACATTACAGTGTTCGTTTATCTGTGACATTTCAGCAGACATCTCTGAGCAGCGTTCACAATGATGATTGTTTAGTTTTCTCCTCTTTAGAGTGAGTTTTTCCATACCCCATAGAGCTGGGAAGGCTCATTTTAGGAGAAATCTCATCTTTTCTATCACCTAGTGTAGATTCATATTTTTCTTCCATCCCAAATCAGACTGTGGCAGCCTGGGCAGAGAGGAACCAGACCTGTGGGCACTTGGGATTCTCTTCCAGGTTTGGCACCATTTTATTTCCCTGTTTGAAGGGCCATGGTGAGATACCAACACCCACAGCAGGCAGGACCAGGTTTAATCATGAATGTGATACAAGCCCCTCCTTCCCACCCCTAAAAGTAATTCTTGTTGAGACTTAAAATGGATAATTGACTGGAGCTGGCAAAGCTCCTCTGATGCAAAGTGAGCTGCAGGACTGACATCGATATAATACAATTCCCCGTTTTTATCTCAACGAGGTGAGCCCCCAAGGAGAGGGGATGTAGCCATGGAGTGGACAGAAAAGGTGTTTCCTTGCCAAACCTTCCTGCCTTATCCAGTGGGTAAATTCTGATCCCAATAAAGCTGGTGGAGGAACATTCTTTCCTTGATCCCAGTTTTACTCCCTCAATAGGTTTGTGTTGCCTTGGTCTAGCCAGGGGTTGGATGAGGAGGTTTCTATTGGTGACTGCATTCCATGTCCAGGCATTTCTCCGGTCCCTGTGCTGTTACAGGAGGTGGTATTGGGCTCTCTGCTGGGGAGTGGGGGATTTATGAAGGAAGGAATTGTTCCCTGGGAGGGTGGGGAGACCCTGGAATGGATTTCCCAGAGAAGCTGTGGCTGCCCCATTCCCAGAAGTGTCCCAGGCCAGGTTGGACGGGGCTTGGAGCAGCCTGGGATAGTGGAAGGTGTCCCTGGGATCGTTGGGGGTGGAATGGAGTGACCTTTAACATCCCTTCCCACTCAAACCATTCTGTGATTCCACGAAATACCCTTTATTTTGAATTGTGCATAAAATTATAAACTTTCAGTTGCTTTACAGAGAAACGACTCGGGCATTTCCAGCTCGTGGCACATCACCCTTGGCTCAGACCACGCTCCCCTCACACCTGCCACCAGCCTGAATCCCAGACAGCTCAGCTGGAAATTTCCAGCTGGGATTTGTCCCTTCCCACCTCTCCAGGGATCCTCCAGCCCAGCAGCTCCTGCAGCAGCCCAGTTATGCAATAACTCCGTGGCCCTTCCCCTGCGTGAGGCGAAGGCCGGGGAAGTGCAGGGAGCTCAAGCTCTGCTGAGGAGTGTTTCTATTTCTGGCTGGTGCTGCTGAGCCTCTGCCCTGCTCTGCGTGGGCTGGGGGGGAGGAAAACACTCACACGGTGATTGGAGTGATTTTGTCTTGAATGGAGACGTGCAAAACGCCTGATTTGGGCAGCGATGGGATCAACGTGTTGCTCTGCCCTTGAAAATGGGGAGGAGGTGCTTGTGCCTCTTCCAACCCAGAAAAACCCCTGACTCATTCATGCCTCACCTACACACCACATGCCAGGTCCTAAATGGGATTCTCAGGATGCCTCAAAGTCCATTAAACCCAGCAGAGTTCCTCCTGGTCAGGGAAAGCAGGCTGGAGTTTGTCTTTCCATGCATTAACATCACGTGCCACAAACGTGGAGCTGCCCGTCCTCGCCTGACGCTGCGATGGATCAAAAGATCAATAAGATTTCTGTTTACATCATTTATCTGTAATTTCAGATGCCTTTAAGCAACAAATTTACTAAATTCTTCATTATTCTGACTTAACGAGAAAGCAGCAACCATTTCTTCCCTCAGAGTGGGAGCATGGAGCTATTTGCTCTTAAATTCAGTGCCAGTCCCAAACTCTGTCCTCGGTGGCTGAGAATCCCAAATATTTACCAAGCTACAGAGGACAAGGTGGGAAAGGCCAACTTCATTTATTTAGCCTAAACCCCTGGGCAACACAAATGCTGGGCTGCTCTGGTGCCATTTAAATATTTATATAGAGCCATCAGCTGCTTGACCTGTTCCCTTCTTTATTAAACAGATCCTCCAGATAAAGAACGAGGCTTCTGCCACTTCCATGGGGATTTTGAGCCAAATCCCACAGTTTGCTGTGCCTTGGGGGTGGTGTTCTCTTTTGCCATAAGTAATCCCCTGATGATGAACTTTTCTCCCAGTCTGATGGATCGCAATTCCAACAAGTGTTTCCCTTCAGGATGAGAGCCCAAACTCCTCCACTCCCTGCGCTGATTTAATCAGACTTTTGGGAAGAGGAAAATTCAGAATGTCTTAGTCTTCATTACATTTTAATTGATTTTTTTTATAGCTTTCCTGATTGGTTTTAAGTTGGTTTTTTAACTATGCTTCCCCTCAGTAATTTTTTACCTCTGTCACGTCCTGCAGCCTCCCCCCCTGCTCTGCCCTCGCTCGTTTTTCATTCAGCTCCTGGAACTGGCTGCGGGATCGTTCCAATTCCGGGTTATTAATCACCTGGCAGGATCCAGGTTGGCATCTCCACAACAAACCCATAAGAAACCTCCTCTCATCAGAGCTCGCCATTCATGTTTGGGGTTGCTTTTCTTTCATATCCTCCATTATAAGTGTATTTGTTATGTTATATCCTCACGCCCTGACGGGCAGTGGGTGTTGTTTTCCAGGGATGACGCAGGCAGGTTTGTTCCCGTGTGCTGCCTCCTGCTCCTGACAAAGCCACTGGTGTGGATGTTCCCTCAGAGCCTCCTCTTCCATGAATCCATGAGCCTGAGGGGTCTGCTGGTGGAATTTTTGCCCCTTTGCACAACCTGTTTCAGCCTCAGCTCATCTTTCCCATCTCCTCAAGAGTTTTCCTCTGCGTGGACCCCTTTGAAACCCTCCTTAGGTGAAGTTTTCCTTAACTTGCTAGGAAAAAGTCCTCAGCTCTTCACCTGTGGTTTTATAAATCCTTCTGGACTTGAGTAGCTGTTCTCTGAGCTTTCAGTTGCAGTTGGTTTTCTTTAAAAAGAAAAAAAAGTTTGGTTTATGTTTCAAAACCCAACCAAAAAAAAAAAAAAAAAACCACTTGCAAACTGTTTGAAATGCCTTTGATGTAAAATAATATTTTTTAAAAAATGAGAAGAGCTGCCTGCCACATGTCCCCACACCCCCCTGGGCAGGGGTCACCTCCTCTTCCCCCACCCCAGCACTGGCAGCACCTTCTGCACTTTTGGGGTTGACCATGGGGAGCACTGGGACACCCCAGAGGTGCTGGCTTGGTAATGCTGGTTTAGCATTCCAACATCTGGTTGGATTTCAGGCATCATTTCCCAGCTGGGCAATGGACTCTACCCTGAAAACCCTCAGAAAACTGGTGAGAGGCCACCCCTGTGCTCACTACAGAGCCATGAGCTGGAAAAAGCCACTTTGTAACCTTCCTGAGCAGGACTGGGGCAGAACCCCTAAAAGACACCTGTAACAAACCTGCACTGAGCTGGGCTGCAGCTCAGCCACGTCATCAGCAGAAGAAACAGTTCTGCTTCGTTAGTTTTGCAGAAAATGTATGGGAGCTTCTGCCTAATGAATACTAATAGACCCTTTAAAGCTCATTTAGCAAATCCTTACAATTAAAGGACAATGGGAGGCATCACTTACAGAGCACATCTGAGCAGCCCCAATATTCTATTTGTTTATCCCAATAATTGCAAAATAAAATACATTGATTGCTCCATATTTATGAATTCAAGAGCTATTTGGGTCTGTGCTCTGTGTAATGAAGGTTATAAAAGCATCTTAATGCAAAATACAAGGAAAACTCGAAAACTGCATGAAATTTGGGAAATAAGACCTTGTGAGTCAGTCATTTACTCATGTTCTCTCCCACCAAAGCACAGGGAGGATGATGCAAACAGGATGTGGGAGGATTTGTGGATATTTATGAGCAGGTGCTTTTCAGCTGGAGTCAGGTTTGAACTAATTGGCACCTGAGGCAGAGGCTGCCAGGGGATTTCAGTGGGAGCAGGAATTCTGCTGCAGAGTGTCCTTGGATTCGCAGCAGGATCTGTGCCAGGGTCAGTCCAGGCACAGTACTGAGAAGCACATGGTATCCCAGGATGGTTTAGATTGGACAGGACCTTAAATCCCATCCCACCCCCTGCCATGGGCAGGGACACCTTCCACTAGCCCAGGCTGCTCCAAGCCCTGTCCAATCTGGCCTTGGACACTTCCAGGGATGGGGCAGCCACAGCTTCTCTGGGAAATCCATTCCAGGGCCTCACCACCTCTCAGGGAGGAATTTCCTCCCAATATCCCATCCAACCCTGTCCACTGTCAGTGGGAAGCCATTCCTGCCCCATTGCCCTCTGTCCATGGAGAACAAAGACAATGAACAGGCTCTGCTGCTGTGCTGCAGCCCTTCAGCCCTGCCTTCCATGAGGTCTTCCCAACAGGAATCTGGGAGAGGAGCCCAAACCCACTCTGCTCACTGGGGTGACAGTGCCCAAGCCCTGTTCCCGCTGCCTTTCCCAGAGCTGGGGTGGAAGGGGATGGGGTGGATGCAGGAATTTGGGCCCTCCAGCCCAAACCTTGCAATAAAGGGTTTCCAGTCGAGAGCCACCGGCTTCCTTTTATTTCCAGTCTGGAGTAGTTTCATTTTGACATTGTTTCCTCTACAAAGATACATCATTTTGCCATTTTTTTTCTGCTTTAGAGGAAGAAACAGCTGCAGCACAGAGCAGGCAGAGGAACCTCGAGAACTCCTGTAAAGGAATGTCGGAGGTGGGTGCATGGCTGGGTGCAGGGATGTTCCATGTGGAGTGATGGGCACAGGGGGTAAATAGAAGCATCACCAAAAGGGGAAAAAACTCCCATTGCATTTGAACTGTGGAGCTGAACCCCAGCAAAACAGTCCCCAACTGCACGACTTGTCCATGCTGAAAAACATCCACCAGGCACTTGGGTTTATTCTCAGGGCTTTGGGGACACCTCCACAACATCCATCTCCCTGTGGTGTCCATATTCCCTGGATAAACCTGTGCCTCCAGCGGTGCTGGATCTGTTGGTTATCACCTGCTAACGAAGCCATCCATCTCTCCCAGGTGAGGGGAACCAGACTCACATGGTTCTCAGTGGCTCTTTAGTGATTTTCATTATTTTTTAACCAATTTCTCTAAAACCACAAGCACTGTTCTCAGCTTTAACGTGCCCATCCACCCCTCCTCTTATTTCCCCTCATTCAGAAACCACCACCTGCAGCTCTGGGGAGGGATCAGCCTCTGAAAACACACTGATCACCCCCAAAATGCTGCCAGCCCCAGCCAGTCGTGGTGACAAGCACCTCTGTGGAACAGCTGGATGCTGATGATCAGCCCCAGACCCACCAGCCCATCCATCAGGGCTGTTCCTGGCAGTGGAAGCAGCTCTGTAAGGATGCAGAGCCAACATGTGCAGCCTTCGGGACAGGGATTTAATAATTTAGTGGTTTTTTTCTTCCAAGCATCATTTATTAGCTTTTTACAGAGCTGTTTGCTGCTCAGTCAGAAACTAAAGCTGATATTCTTTGTGAGTGTGTGGCTCTAATGCTGTTAAACTTCACAAAACCCATCAGCAGTGATTTGGCCCCAGGTATGAACAACTGAGGAGGAAAAAAACCAGGATTTTCCTGCTTGCCTGTGGATCTCAGGAGCCTGGCAGGCTCTTGTTGCAGCAGATCCTGGCTGGACACGGCTCTTGGACATGGTCACATTCCCCATGGAACCAGTGGCTTGTGCCAGGCAATGAATGGTTTGGACACCCGCCAAAACCTCCTCTGAGTCATTCTGAAACCTTAAAGTGCTGATCAACACTGCTGGGGCTGATCAGGAAGCCCTGGGAAAGAGGGAGGAAAGCTTTCACTTTGCTCTTTTTTTGTCATTATCTTTTATTGAATGAATTCTTTTGCTTCAGTGGATTCTGAGGTGGGAGTGCTGCTAAGTCCCACACACGGGGATGGCACCAGAAATGTTTCAGGGCAGAGCGCTCAATAAATCAGACTGAATTCATCAGCAGTTTCTTGCTCTCCAAATGGTCTTTTTTAGCCAATACAGGACTGGGATTAGCCACCAAACCTGCCCTGGGAGCAGTGGCGGAAAGCTTTGACACCTCACCCTGCTCCTGTCACATCTCGGGCGCGTCGCCTCCGAGGTGTGGAGCTGGTCATTCCCATGGAAACATTGGCAGCACCAGCCCAGGGAAAGGATATGGCCGTGGTTAAGTGGCCCTGACACTAATGATATAATTAGCTGTGTTAAAAGTCATGTCTGGGAGCAGCTACTTTGTTTCCAGGGTGACTGAAGTGCCATCAATAACGATGTCCGGTGGTGTTTCCATAGAGCCGCTGTCCCCGGCCGAGCGGGACAGAGGGTCCTTCACGGCCACCGGGCAGGACGTGGACACGGCCAAAGGTTCCATCCTGCCTCCCAAACTGCAAAGCCGAGATCACCAAGCCTCACCCGGACCAAGGGAGCAGCTCCAGGCTGGGATCCTTCTTCCTTGGCTTCCCATGGGTGTTGAGCACCCCTTGTTTTGTACATTCACAGAAGCACAGAGCAGTTTTACCTAAACCACGCTCTGCCAGGGCCCCTCCTGAGTTTTTGTCTAGAAGCTGTTTTCTTGTTATGACCTGGGGAAAAATCCTATTTCAGTTCAGGAAAGCACCTAAATGTACCCAGGGCCGTGTCTCAGTGAAAGGAGCACAACACACATGGCCTGGCTCACACCTCGGGTGGGAACACTTGTGACACTTTGTTTTCCTACAATAAGAGTTGAGAAATTCATTCACTGAATATGGTATTTAAAGGTCTTTCCCAACCTAAATGATCCTAATGTTCCACAGCTGAGGATCCTAATGTTCCACAACTGTTTGGGATGGAACTTCTGGTTGAATCAATTTTAAGGAGGTGTAATGAGTTGTTGGTACTTTAATATGGGAAGGCCACAGCTCTTTCTCCTGACCTGGGAGTAAATCAGCCATTCGAGGCTGGTGGTGAATCCAGATCCTTGCTTGGGCAATGCCATTCCCTGGGAGCTGCCAGGCAATACAGTAAAAAGGGATCTATTCCAACAACCGTGTGGATCCTTTAGACAGAACCACAAGCTGCAATTCCAGCCTATTGTCTGGAAAATATCAGGAGCTGAGAAAGTGCTGGAGGAAGAAACTGTTGGCATGAATGGCGAGAGCACTGCCGGGTCGCATCATCTCGAGCTGGGAATTGTCATCCTCCTGCTGCTCCAGAGGGAAAACGGGAGGGCAAAGCTGGCCCTGGGCAGCTCCCGGGACATGGAAACGCTGCCGGTTCTGTGTGTGCAGAAATCCAGGGACATATGGGCAGCATCCTGTCCCTGTCTATCCTGGCAGCAAACCAGAAGGAGTGTGGATAAACTCCTATCAACAACAGCATGGGAATATTTACAGGAAAGTGAAATAGAGGATGGGGGAAGGGGCTCCTGTTGGAGGGTGGGCTTGGGGGGGAGCGGGGCTGCATCGTGGAGGGATTTGCTGTTCCCATGCACCCAGACGTGAGGAAAACGAAATAAAAAATGCCATTAACCTGGGGATGTACCAGCACACGCTGCCCATAAACATCCATGATCTGCATGCAGTTCTCCAGAGCACTTATTTTTACTTTTATTTTGGAATCCCAGGCAGAGTGAGCAGCCTTTGAGTGTATTTATTACAGTCTTGAATTGCTTTCCATGGTAACTAATTGTGATTTCCGAGGCACAGGTTCTGCAATGGCACAGGATGAAATGGAGCTGAGTATGGAGGCAGCTGGGAAGAAGAAAATCGCTTGCTTATGAAATAGTTTTTAATGATGGGGGTTGATGGAGCAGAAAAAGTGAGGGTGGCAGGGACTAGAACACAAAACAGCTCTCGCTCAGCTTCATGTATTTCTTCAGATTTTGAATTCCTCAGGAAAGCATCTGGTGAATATTTAAGGAAGGGAAACTCCCCTATATGTGCTGCCTTCTCACTTCCCCACTTCCCATTTTATTGAGGCAAACTCTTAAAAATCCAACTGTATAAAAGAAACAGTCGGGAAATTAAATTATTATTAAATGGCGTTTGCTGGTCAAAATAATGGGAGGGCTTTTACAAAAATTTACCCATTGCACAGTGAAAAACAGGTGAAAAACCCCTGCTTTTAGCAATGTTGGATAAAATTGAGGAAAAAAGGTTTCCCTGCAGTGCAGGGGTCTCGCTGCCCTCCCACATCCGGAGCCTGGGATGGCTCCAGTGCCCAGGGAAGAGTTGAGCAGAGCTGGGGAAAACACTGAGGACTGTTTTGAGTAAATTGGGAATTTCCAAGCTCTCACATGGGGTCAAAACTTCTGGAATGTTCCTGCCCTTCCTCTGTAAGACTCTGAGAGTCCATGAGATTTAACAGCTATGACACCCCTCCCAGAGAAAGAACAATATTGTCTTGTCCTCTTTAAAAATCTCTGAATTAATGAGCAGCAGTGCAAAGCCCAGGCCATGAAACAAACAAAAAATCCCCTAAAAAATCCCAAACCCAACTCCCCTAAACCCAGAAAATCCAAGTAAACAACCAGAACTGTAACTGTGATGAGCATGGTTATGTTACCCAGCTAAAACCCACAAGTCTGTGGGAGTTTCTCCAACCTTGGCACAACATCACCAGAAATCCTGGATAAATATGGGATTGGATTGATGGGGATGTGCATATGTAAAGTCCAATTCTTTGTCATTGAAGTATTCATTTTATTGACCCAGCAGACAGTCAGGTTTTTATCATATAAATATAGAGATGTAGGCACTTTAAATGTGAGTATTTGACACAAGCCTGGTGACAACGAGCACAGAGCCATTCCAAGGGATGGGAGATCCACGGGAACCCGGCCGCTCTGGAACCTCCCCTGGGGGTCTGCCAGGATGAACCTGAGCCTGTGGTTTATCCACATAAGGAACTGGAACCAAATTTTCATCTCTCTCTTGCAGTTACCCCGCTCCACTTTGGCCTCCTGGAGAAATCTGCCTGCTCCAGCTGGAGCAATGAAGGGATTACAGGAAACCACACGTTAAATAAAATGTTCTTTTAATGATCACCCCCCAAATACCCAAAGGCACCAGTCAACACCGTGGACTAATGACCTACAAACTGGTGGGATTCTTACACATTTGTAGCATTACAATATTTTTTCCACAGCTTCAGATGGCACATTAAGAGGAACATTTCATCTGCAACAGCTCTGTCCTGAACGCCCTTCCATGTGATTAATTTAACAGAAAAAGGATCAAACCAAAACTGAGCTTGCTGCCCTCCTTTCTCCAGGTATTTCTGCAGCTCATCTTGAATCCACACCTGTGCAACTCCGAATTTATTCCCAATTTATCACTGTAACTCCTCTAAGACCACCCAAATCCCTTCACAGATCCTCCGGGTAACACACGGAGAGGCAACGCTCCCACCGAGGACAATTTGCATTTCTTTTATCCATTGCAAAAACCTCTGTAACGTGTCCAGTATAAAGCTCACAAAATACATTTTAAAGGAACTACCATAAAGTATTTGCTTCAAATAGACCTTTTACAGCAAAACACAAAATTCAAAGGACATTTTTTTAGGAAAGCACTTGAAACTGTAACACTTAGGTCCTGACAACATTAGATTACTTTAAGCTGTAAACCCTAAGAAGTTTTGTGATTAAATAAAATCAGCATTACAATTTCCAGGCATTATAATCATTGAACAGATTGTAACAACGAGATATAATTATAATGCAAACATGAAGCTCAGGAGACTGGCACTGAAAAAACTCTCAATTCTTTGTAGATTTAGATCTGCACATGATAAAATCAGTAACAACTGGAGAAGAGGTTCCAATATTTCATCCTACACACTGATATCAGTGTTTTGCAAGCAGCAGTCAATACATCATCCCCTTTTTAATATTACTTTACAGAGTCATTATGACCTTGAAAAAAAACCTCCAGGTCAATTACTGCTGCCAGGTACCAACAGAACATCTGGAAGGAAATACTTAAAACCATCAGGTTTTGTTAATTGCCCCTGTAGGTGTAGATACACGAGATTTTATATATGTAAGGTGAAATAAATTACATATACATGCTTACATATACAAAATCACAGCCTCAACCTTCAGAACTGAACTACCTCTAGGTAAGAAATATAAGACCTTTTTCCATAAATTTAAAGGGTTTATTTATACCTGAGAGATTGTTGCATATTGATATCATTGTACCTTTGCCTGTAGGTGCTCCCCTAAGTCCTTCCTCTTTCCTGGGGTACAAAGCCCATTGCAGCCAGGTGAGCTCTTCCCACCAGCTCCATGGACTTTGGCTGAGCCCTTCCTTGCCTAACCTGGATCAACAGAGAGGTGACAGAATTCAATGTATGTTTAAATAAAGTTCTGTACAAGTGCACAGGCTGGTTTATACAAATCCACAATGAGTTCACCACTCCTGACACTTCCACAATATCTGATTTGAAAAGAATTTTAGTCCTTTACCCAATGCATGTTTCTACTTGTTGGTTAGAGAACAACTTAGTGAAGAATTTTTCCAGGTATTGGATCACTGGCCATGCAAGACACGCTGAAAATGCTCCTTCCTGCCTGACCTGTTCCCTGGTTCTTGGGAAGATCAACCCATTTTTCCACCCAGCAACCAAGGAAACCAGGAGTGGAGGAGTAATAAATCAAAGTGGCAACACTACATTAAGGTCACAGGCCAGTGCAGACGGACTGAGACTTTCCAACAAATCTAGAGAGATTAGGAGCTCCATTCCTCCTGAAATTTAAGGCATTTGGATGCCTGATTCCCACAGATTCCCCAGTCCAGCTCTCAGCTCCTCATCCCTGCAGATCCCAAGCAGTAGCAGGGACATGACCCACATAAGGCTCTTACAGAATTTCACAGTGCTATTTAACATGGCAAACACCAAACTAAATGTAAAGGTTCCCTTCGTCATCCAGACGGTTCAATTAAAACAGAAATAAAAGGAATCCACCATGTCTCACTCCATTTTGCTCCTGACAGGGGAAATTCCCTAGAAGTGCTTTCATGCAAATATGGTGTTACCACAGCTGATCATGGAGCAATTAGAACTGATGGTTTTTATTAAACACTGTTTAACCAATGGAAAGATCTTCGTGGAAGTGGAATAAAGTGTGCTTTCAGACACCAAATTGGACATTCCTGAAAAATCAGCAAAAGTAACAGTACTCATGAAGGACATCACAAAATGAATCAGCTTCATTAGCAAACCCTTCTTATGTTGCAGAAATACCAATTTTTGCACTGTATTTTACAGAAAAAAGTTGACTTTAGTGATGATGGTCAGGAAAGCTGTCTTTGAACAATTCTTTGTTCAAATGTACAGGAATATAACATGGAAAAGGGAACCTGCATTTCACTGGCAATTGGACTTAGAAATTTAAGAAATGTTTGATTTGAAACAGCACATTTATGGACCACATTTCTGTGTAAAATAAATCAAACTCTTGTGCCCAAGCAGGTGAAATTCCCAAGGCCTGACAGCTGTTGTAAATGGATGCAATGCAGCCACTGCTTTGGAGCAGGAGGAGATGAGGATGAACAGTGACAGGGACGACACAGCGACACACGAAGTCGATGTAAGAAACTCTACAGCTTGCATTTCCAGTTGGCTGTTCCCATTTTATACCCACACCCCTTCCAAACCTCCTTTTCCCACTAGTCCTTCTTGTTCCATATTCCTTTTGCCATGTTTGGTTTTGGTGACACGACTTTAGATCCATCTGTCCCAAACCTGCTCATCCTGGAGTGAACCCTCTGCCCATCACTGCTACAAATGCTTTGCAGCCCCAGGGCATTTCCCTTTCCATGTTTCCCTTCCACGTTTCCATAATTCAGGAGCTCTCTGGCACCATTTCCAACATTTCATGGAGCAACTGGCACAGGGAGGCACTTATGTGACATGTTTAAAACTTATCTTTGGTAAACACTCACACACACACACACAAATGTGTAACTCATGTTTTGCTTCCTGATCGTAAATCCTCGTTTGCTACTGGTGGATGTGTGCAGGTGTCTAAACACAGACAGGACTTTACCAGTATAAAATAGTTTTTCAAATGCCACTGCCAAGGATTTGTTTTAATTCACCTAAAAATAGCGCAGTCCTGGGCTTTTGGAGTTTTTTCCTGACTCTGTTTGTTGCGCACTAAAGCAGCTCTGATCAATAACAAATTAGCAATAGAAAGTGAGCCTGATCTGCTCAATTTTCACCTCCTTTCTCATTCTCTTGCCTTGGCTTTCAAGACCAATTTAATCAGAACAGTTGTATCTCTTCCAGCTTTCGTTATCTGTGAGGCAGATCCTGGGCTCTGACGCTGCCTGACTTGAGCAGCCGAACCTTTCACTGGGATCAGTGGAAATTTTGGATACACAAAATGCTGAGTCTGCTCTTGGTAGGGCATTTCCCGCTCACCAGTATGAACCAGTACTCTGGGGAGGGGAGTGACCCCGAGTCTCTGACTGACCTGAGGAACAATCTGCAGAGCTCACACCACCAAGAGATGACCCATCAATGTGTATTTTCAAAGGTGCTGCAAATAAATGTTGCTGGAACTGCATGGATAAAACCAAGGGATGATTGACTTTGATGTACCCAGAGCAATGTCCCTTCTAACATCAGTCATTTCTACAGAGAGGTATTTCATTGGCTTCAGTTTTCATTGACACCATTTAAATTTTGCTTAAGAATTTTTTTTTTTTTTAGAACCCAGAACTTAGTGCATTTCATTTTTATAAAATTAGAATAATTTATATCCTTCTCTTTTCATTGCAAAAAAATACAGCCCGCACACACACCAAGGTATAAACACTTCACGAATGACAGACGCTTCACTTATTTCACCTGCTTAATGGTGAGTTAGACATTGATCAACCAAACAACTTTGGCAACTTGCACGAAAATATGTCCTTAACTCAAAAGTGCTGATAAAACTCGCTTTAATGAGGCCTTTATTAAGAAGAGAACTGGAAAGAGAGGAGTGGTGAGTGCTTGGAGGTCGGAGCGTTCCTACACCATCCCGCTCTGTAGCTGTATGTGGAAAGGGTACGGCTGGTAGAACACAGCGGGTTGTCCATGAGCAATGTAGTAGTTGCTGAAGTTTCTGTCACTGATATAGGGAGCAGGCTGATAGTAGCACGTGACATTGGCCGCGTTTGGGATGATGTTTTGTTCTCCAAGCACTTTTAAAGCCAGAATTGTGATCATGTTGAGGGTTTGCCTTCGCTCGTGTCCCATGAGGCAGACTGTGCTCTTGTTCACCACCCCGCGCAGGGTCATCAAGTAGTCGTACTTGCTCTTCTCCTCCCCGATGAAGTGGTTGCGCAGGTAGGACTCGATTTTCCTCTGCTGCTCGGCAACGTCGGGAAAATCAATGAAGAACCTGGAGCACATGTAGCGTTCCAGAGATTTAATTTCAGCCTCATCCGCCGGCTTAAAGTCGCGGACCAGGAGGTTGCTGTACTTCAGGAGGCCGCCTCCTCTGATCTCCTCCGGGTTCCGGGTGGAGATCAGTTTGTATTTCAGGTGGTCCATGGCTTGGTTGAAGTCCCCGTACATGCTCTCGGCGATGATGGTGGGGTGGCAGTCCTGTGTCAGGGGCCGGTCTGTGGCTCTGTAGACAGCCAGGATGGAGTCCAGGATGATCTGGAAGGAGTCCACGCTGAACTCGAACTGCCGCCGGAGCGAGCTGACGAACTTCAGCTCCACGTTCTTGCCGCTGTTGTTGGACAGAGAGATGAGGCTCCAGCGGTCGTGGTCGGTGGAGACTTTGACCATCTTCTGCACGTAGGCATCCTTCATGGTCTGAGCCGTGATTTTTTGCTTGTTAACACATTTTGGCAAGAAGTCCAATAGGCAATTGAGAACTGCTTCCTTAACGACCTGGAACTCGAGCTCACTGGGAAGTTCCACTCCAAAAATGATGTCCAGGTCCTTGTAACTGGTTCCATTGTGCTTCACCAGGATGTGACTGGCAGTGGAACCGTTCAGGCGGATGTCTCTAACCTGGATCTGCTTCTCAATGAGCTGCTCCTTTACCATATGGATTATATTCTTCGGCTTTACCTCCAGGGTTGGAAAATTTCCTCTCCCATGAATAGGTACAGCCTCAGCCAAAACCTGATCCAGGATTTTAATCTGATCCCAGGTGAGATAACTGAATCTGTGGTCCAAGTCCTCAGTCATTGTGGTATCAGTTGGCTAAACAGGGAGAAAGAGGAATTAGAGACAAATGTTAGAACTTCCTGGAATATGAGAGAGGACATTTCACTTGGTTATACCAAACTTCCTCCCTCAGTGTAGTGACAGAGCCGTTCATTTTACAGAGACACAACCCCAGTTAACGGTCTGAGTCAACCACTGCACTTGTTGCAGGCTTTTAATTGAATTTTAATGTACTCAGGTTTTAATCCTGCTGAGAAGCCATCACGTTATTGTATAACCCATGACTCAAAGTAAATGCAGCAAACCATATAGACCCAGTTTAAAACTACTCAAAGGTTAATAACACGAAATACTTGATGGTTCTAATGAAACTCCAAATAAATTTCACCATGAAGCACTAAAAGGAGCAAAATGAGCAAATTTGCTCTTTCTGTCCTGCCTAGACATCTCCCTTGATCTTCAGTGACTTGAATAATTAAAAGTACTAAAAGCCCAGGAAGTTTTTTGTGAAAACCAGGAACGATGCAACCTGCTCCCTGTTTATCCAGCCATATGCCTTGGATGAACTTTGGTCTCTGTGTCTCATCTAAATACACGCATCCTTTAATATCACTTGTGGTTTAAGGACTGGATGTCTGGTAACTGATAAGCTGTTTCCACGATGTTTCTGAGAAAAACATTTCCCTTCTAAGCCATTAACCATGTTTTACATTCATGTATCAATGCTGCAAGTCGTGATTTGCAGATCTGGTGAGACAATCCCTTCCAGTCTTGTGGAGAAAGAACCTCAAGAGAGCCTGTAAAGAACCACCTATAGAATACATGGGATAAAGCTCAGATTTGGGAACTTTTCAGTTTAAAATGGTATCTTGCCTTCATAACATCACATCTAGCAAGGAGATGAGACACTCAGGTGGTGTCCAGGTGGGATCTGAACACGCTCAGTGAGGCACCAGCTGGGTGGAAGAAGTGCCCTTGGGAATCTGCCAGCACCCAGAACCTGCTACCGAAACACCCCCGAGTGTTTCTGCAGCCAGATGGCTCAGACATATTCTTTCAGCCAAAGCTCAAGAATAAAAATAAAATAAAATCATACTAAGTAATAACACTACTGAAAAATCCCCACTGTTGTTTCTTAACCAGTAGTGACTCCATATGTATGTTGTCATACATTCCCCTTCCCTTGCCTTCAGATTCCACATTTTGGAATATTTTAGTAATTTCAAGTAACTTGTGAGCTGCCAAATGGCTTTGAATATGGCAGAGCTCTATTTCACATACTTCTGCTGGAATTTTAGCTCCCATTAAGCTGACCAGGAGCATATGTAATTCCAAGCACCTTCCTGGCCTCATGACAAAGAATGGGACTAACCAGATGTTTGAAGTGGAAGGAATGTTTTAAAAGTTGGCTAAAGCAGGACTGAAGTTGGGAATTTAATTGACAGTGTGAAGGTCTCGGGATCGGTCCCATAGGTCTGGCACAACCACGTAGCTGCTGGCATCGTGTACATAGTGCATAACTCCACATACATAACAGGTATGTTTTCAGGTGTATTCAGAAACATCCATGTTTTTCCTGCAGGCATTTAGAGGACACATTTGGACTGAAAAGGAGAGAAATTGCCATCCACACTGCCAATTTTACATGCTAATGATTTCACCATTAAATATCCATTAGAATTCCATGCTTATTTCTTTAAAACTATTGCTAAGCATCCTTTGAGCCTTTATGACAACCCAGCACAAGTTTATCCTAAAAAATAGCTGTTACAGAAATTCTGAAGTGGGACAACCTTGGGTGGAGGCAGGTTGGAAGGAGAGGGTTTTGTTCAAATGTTTTTTCTGCAGTGTTGTCACCTGAGTAATTCATAGAATCACAGAATGAAGCTTAGAAAAGACTTCCAAGATCATCAAGTCCAGCTTTTTATACATCAGATTATGCTGGACCAGCCCCAACAATCCCCTAGAAAACTTAGAATTGTCAGAATTGTTGTCTAAGCAGCAGTTTTTATTATGACATTTGTCTGATATTGCAAAACTTTGACCTTTTTGAGGCTGATGCTGTGATGTAAAAAAAAAGGGGAGTAGAAAAGGGAATGTTGAAATTCAATCCCCTTTTAGCAGAGGGAGCCTCTTCAAACACTTGGAAAGTCAGAAGATGGACATATCCCTGCATAAGCTTAGAAATCCTTCCTTTATTGCTACATGTTTTTAGGTATTTCAGATGTTATTCCAATATACTGAGGTTTGAAACTGAAAGGAGAAGGTAATGTCAGTAAATCTCTCTTTTGTGTTGAAGAGTTGTCCCTCAAAATGTCATTTCTCTGAAGTGATTCCTGGAGAATCTGGGGAGGCTTTGGGAGCTCAGAGTCTCACCATTAATATTTTATGATAAATACTAAAGAATTCTGTGCTGAAATAACACCTTCAGCTTTGACAAGTGAGGAAAATGTACTAGGAAAAAAACCCAGGAATTCAGTTTTCAAAAATATAATTAATTTGCAGGTAAACCTAAATAAACAGTAGTAGTAATAGTAGTAATATTTATTATTTACTGATTGTCTACCAGTTTGCAACCTAATACTTTAACCCTGCACTCTCCTAGAAGGATTTTCTCTTGCTCTTTTCCTCAGTCTTGTCTGGCAGCAAGAACAACTGCCAGGCACTTTTATAGTCCTTAGGAACCTGATTCTCAAAGCAGGGGCAAATTTATTTACTGAGGTGCTCAGGTTAATGCCAGGAGTTAATATTAATGTAATTAACCTCAGTTGCAATACATTAGCAGCAACACTGAGGTTGCAATTAGTCAAAGTGTTGTGTAACACAAGAGATCCCGGGATGAAGGGAAGGAAACTCCCTGCTCGTGACCACAGCACTCAGATGAAGCCAAGCACAAGCAAGTACTGAGCTGGTTAATGGGAAAAGAGGCTGGAAAATCACTTTATTCCTTGGAAACTGGTGCTGTTTGCAATGGACGGTGATCAGTTTACATGGGAGGAGAGTGATAGGACAGGGGAATGGTTTTAAAGTAAAAGAGGGGAGGTTTAGATTAAACTGGGGAGAAATTCCTCCCTGTGAGGGTGGTGAGGCCCTGGCACAGGGTGCCCAGAGAAGCTGTGGCTGCCCCTGGATCCCTGGAAGTGTCCAAGGCCAGGTTGGACAGGGCTTGGAGCAAACGGGGAGAGTGGAAGTGGAACTGGAAGCAGGTGATCTTTAAAGTCCCTTCCAACCAAACCATCCTGGGATTCTGTGATCCCTGGATGCAGATACACCTCACCTCACCGGCACCTCCAATCCCAGCCTTCCCCAAGACTTCCCTACTGCACTCTGCCAAAGAATTCCACAGGAACACCCCAAAGCATCTCATGTGTTCCACATTCAGGGTTTTCTTGTCCTAAAGTCTGCATGTGGGCAAATGGAAGCTGCACAAACACCACCACCATGGCACTGAAATTCAAAAGAGGGTGGTTTTTTCCACACTTTGTCAATATTTGTAATTTACTGAGATTCTCTCCTAGTGATTTCTCTTAAGCTTTATTGTTTATGGGATTTAAAATG
Organism: Dicrurus megarhynchus; assembly: GCA_013399195.1. Classification (NCBI taxonomy): domain Eukaryota; kingdom Metazoa; phylum Chordata; class Aves; order Passeriformes; family Dicruridae; genus Dicrurus; species Dicrurus megarhynchus. Next base: position 340,959 of record VXAD01004604.1, on the reverse strand, counting down.
TTACCATAAACTGCAATAGACCCCAAATCCCACTTGATTAAAGATTTCTGCCAGATAAAATGATGATGAAAAGCAGTGTTCAGGGTGTTTTCTTTTACATACACTGGCTAGAGAAGCACAGAATAAGATGGATCAGACCCAGTCAAGTTTTGTGATATATTATCCTTATTATAAGGTTAGAAAAATATTTCCCTGACTCAACTTCCAACTTGTCCTTGAGTGGTCACCTTCAGCTGATAAAGTGGTCACAATGTGGAAAAATGTTTGGATACTGTTGGATCATTAAACATAATATTGTTAAATTTTATCATTTATTTTCCTATTGAAATTAGAGGCTCTAATTTTCTTTTTGGACCAAGCAGCTCTGAGTTTGGGCTTACGATGATGCTAAAATGTTTCATTAACCACCTCTTAGCACTCCACCATGCATGAGCTTGATCCAAAAAATCCAAGCAGATCTGGCTTTACATCTGAATGAAGCAAACCTGCCATGATAACGACAGCTTTCATGTTCCCCACAACTTTCATAGAAACAGATACTTACAGTCTAGAGAACAGTCTCATCAAATTTAGCTCATATTTTACTGATAAACTGTTTAGATTCTCTTTCTATATATTCCATAATGTTGATTCAGTGTGTTTTCAAAGGGTTTGCCATGTGCTGGCATTTTCAGGAAGGATACAGCTGAAATAGTTTTTGTGCAGCTGTGGAAGCTCCATCCTCTTCCCTTTGCTTCTATCTGCTCCCATGTTTTTCTGTTTACAATAAAGGTTGGGAATACTTAAATGCTCCGAGTCTTTTTACTTTGCACTTGAAATCTGTTGTGCAGGGACCTTTCACAGATCACAGAATTCCAGAATCAGTGAGGCTGGAAAAGCCCTCCAAGACCATCGAGTCCAACCAGTCCAGCCCCATACCCACCTTATCACCAGCCCAGAGCACTGAGTGCCACGTCCAGTCCTTCCTTGGACACCTCCAAGGACAGGGACTTCCCCACCTCCCTGGGCAGCCCCTGTCAAGGCCTGACCACCCTTTCCATGAAGAAATTCCTGCTGCTGTCCAACCTGCACCTCCCCTGGCACAGCTTGAGGTTGTTTCCCCTCATCCTGTCCCTTATTCCCTGGGAGAAGAGGCTAAAAAGGAGATGTAGCAAAATGTCTTGGGAGCTGCCGTGGTGTCCTTGTTTTGGGGAATCACTCCAGAAACACCCACAGAAACTCTGCCATTCCTCACACCTCTGCACTGGTTTTCCTGCTTACACATGATGTACACCACTAACAATTTCCATGATCTCCTGCTAAAGCTTTATTTTAATTCAAAGATCCATTTCTCCATTAAGCCGGGCATTTGGAAGTATTTTGCTCACTTACTTCAGGACTGCAGCTGGCATAAGCTCCAAAGGCAAGAATGTCAAACGTGGAGGGACTTCCAGTCGTAATTCAAACCCAGACGAGACAAGGAGAAGCAGTAAAGCATCTGGGGAACCTAAATGGGGACATATTTAAACTGGTTTGACAGTGTTTTCCATGAGTTTTTCCTTCCATTAATGTTAATGCACGTGGTGCAGGCAGTGTTTATTTACCCTGTTATCAAGAGATAACACATGAATTGCCATCAGTTTTCAGTCCAGTTACCATCGAGTTTCCCTGGGATAACAAATGATATCAGCTCTTCCCTGGCAGATAAGGTTGCAAGGTGGGCAAAATGCACTGCAAAGCAGTTGGCTTGGGCCGTGCCACAGAATGTCACCTTCAAGGGCACATAAAATAAACACAAGAGGAGACTTGATCCACGGAAATGTGTCCTACTTTTTCTACCCAACCCAAGGAACACAGATAATGGCTTTAAGGGAAAGAGGGCAGGGTTAGATGGGATGTTGGGAAGAAATCCTTCCCTGTGAGGGTGGGTAGGCCTTGGCATAGGGTACCCAGAGAAGCTGTGGCTGCCCCTGGATCCCTGCAAGTGTCCAAGGCCAGGCTGGATGGGGTTTGGAGCATCCTGAACTATGGCTGTTTCCCCACCCATGGGACAAGATGGGATGTAAGGGTGCTTCCGACCCAAACCATCCCGGGATTATGTTTGTACTGGAATGTTCCAGGATATCGGCTCAATGAGCTGGGAGTTCTCAAGAGGCACAAAATGAGGAGTTTAATTTGGGCACCCAGTATGAAATCATAATCCATATTCTGCCATGCTGGATATTTGGGGCTTTTTGGATGTCCCATTTTTCCACCATGACTCATGGTACACTCATTCTTAGCCAGATGGGGATCCCCTCACAGGGCAACATTTTCAAGGGCCGATTTATTATGACTTGATATCAGTTCCCCCAACACATGAGGCTCCATCTCACAGGGCCTCCAGTCCAAACCAACCAAGCAGTGTACAAAACATGAGGTCACCACTATCTCAATTGCTCTAAAATACTTCAGTAACTTTTAAAAAATAGTTCATATGCAATATTTGGTCTGTTTGGGGCTGTGGTCATCCCTGGGAAGTTCCGGCTTTAGGAAAAGATTATTTGTACTACCAAACACATACTATGGACTAAGTCCTGAATAATATTCCCAGCAAAGATGCAAAATCCCACGGGCTCACCGTGGCAGGACGACTGGAAGCGTGTATTCCAGCGGAGTTAATAGGATGAGTCACTGGATCATTTGGTAGAAATACGAATTGTCATCTTGTCACCGACAGAAACACGAAGCTCCCCGGGAAAGCTGCAGGAAATAAAACCCAACAAACAACCACATTCATTTGGAGATCAATGTTAACCACCAGTCACCTGCTGGACATAATAAATGATGCATTACAGCCCGGCAGTCCTGCAGGTATAACAACAGCCTTTCAAGCTGGAAATTATAAGGTAAAAGTAGTGGAAAAAGCACCAAAGTGCTTATAAAGACTCTGTGTTTCAGGTCATGCTTAATCCTCTGCAAGGATATTAACAAACTTGCCATTTTCCCTACGGGATTTTGAGTGGGAATTTAATATTATTAATAGACATGCAAATTAGCAGGGACGCAGTAGAATCATATAAAATTTAGAATGAATAATAACTCAGCAGAATGAAGTATTATGAATTGTGTAGTGGCTATAGATTCTTTCTATCAGAGTGTGCAGCTGACAGGAAGGTCTTGTTTCCTGGCACGTGAGGCTGCTGGTACATTTAGAGTAAGCCCAGGATCCTGTTGCTGGAATTTCCATGTTCATTGACTGGCTGTGCTGGAATGAAATATTTCTGTAAATATTCTTTTGCTGTCAGAAAGGCACTTCCTTATATTTGTTTCTCATTTCAAACACGTGCTAACAGTCCATATTCTCAGGCTTTCCTTCCAAGACCTCCCATTCCAGCACCCCATCCTGCAAAGTTCACAAGACCCACTCAAGTTCCCTGACTATCCTAAGCAGGGCCTGTCCACTGGATGGTTTGATATCCACAGGAATTTACTCCTTGTTGAGTTGTGTTCCAGCTTTTATGCTGAAATTATATATGGTTCTTAGTAACGATAATATTGCAAGTATGATTTAAGTGTAAATATCTGCATAACCTGCAGGAAAAGCTGAAATTACAGCCCAAGGAGGTATGGACTGTGTTATTCATTTTTTAGGAATATAATGGATTTTTTCTCCATGCTACAGCAGGCAGATTTTTATCCCTGAAAATGCCATTTTAGTGCTGCCAGAAGCACAGCACTTGCTTTGCTCACCCTGTGAGGACCTGTCTGTTGTGCCAGGGCCTGTCTGCAGCTTTCATTTGCTTTCCAGCTCCTGATGGGCCACTAATTAGCTGGATGCATGTTCCTGACCTGCCCCCAAATCTGTGCACTGACGGCTCACGTTGGCAGCTGGAATAAAGGGTTAAGTCTGGCAAGGGCTGAGCTCTGCTCTGAGCCTGGCAGTGGGCAGCCCGTTAGGCCCTGATGGCAAAGGAAAGAGTTCTGGGCTGCTTAGATAAAAGACTCTCAGCATGTGGAGTCTGGAAAAGTCAGACAAATCAGTCACTTTGCATAAAAATACAAACTTCTTTTTAACACTGAAATATTGTTATTTCTTTCTGTGCAAGGATGGAAGGTTTAATGGATATATGATATCCATTAATGGATATATCACCATGATAAAACAGATTAACACTGGAGCAGAATTTATGGCTTCCCCTGGTGATATTTAGGGGAAGAAGAGAGAGACCTTTATAGCCTTTTTTTGTAGAAGAGGCATTATTATATAATATGTTCATAGAAGCAGCAGCTGAGATTGATGAGCTGCTTTGCCTACTGGGACATTATTCCCAACAGCTGCCTTTTATTGGCTCAGTCACTGCAGGAAAAAGCATCATTTCCTTGCTCTACGCTCAGGGTTCCCGGGATTTTTTCAGCTGAAGGAGAAACAAAAATAAAAATGACTATGTCAACAATTACCCTGTGTTTTAAAGAGAGTATTTCCCTGTTCCTGACGCAGGATGAGAATTGTGGCAACATGCACCAACAAACCCATTCCCAAGCCTTTTCCCCTGGTGTCTCCGTGCCTAAGGAGCACGGGACTATTCTGAGATCCAGCAGGGTCTGGGAGATGACATGGGGCTCTGTGTCCTGGATTTCCCTCTGTCCCACAATCTCCCAGCTGGTCAATCCTTTGGGTGTCCCCACTCCCAGATCCCACCCTGAGGAATATCGACCCTCAAACCTTCCGAGTTTCCATGTCTCCCATGGGCTTTGATGGACATGGAGGTTGCTCAGACACCTCATGAGCCCTCATGAGGGCATTTCAAGGTGATGCCCCCCAAAGTGGCAGGAACAAGATCCAAGGATCCAAGAGATTCCTTCCACCCGCTCTGTGCTGCAGCTTCCCCTGACTGCTCTGCTCAGCTCCTCAGTCTAATCCCAAAATCTATTTACTCACTCGAGATCCCAGTGACTCAATCCAAAGCTCACTTATCAAAAACTCTCATTATTATGACTAAACTGCAGCAAAAGCAGGCAAGGTAAAAATTGAAACCATCTTTCTTTTCCATCTATTAACCATCTTCATAATCATCTCTCCTCTTCAAACACCAGAGGAAGAGGGATGAGCGATGCCATGTGCCACTGCAGCCCTAATGCTGGGCTGCTTTCAGGGTAAAAAGGGTATTATAAAGTCAAGGCTCTCCTCAGGAACTCTTCAGAACCACTCTCCCCTCATCTACAGCAAAGGACAAGCATCAAATATCCCCAAGAATTGCCTTGGTCACTAAACCATGAGAGGATCCTACAGGATCACATTTCTGTCTGTTTTGAGAGGGTTCCAACACAACCACATCCACTGAATGGATTTCTCTTTTCTGACTGATCATACCCAAAACCCCTTGATGCATTTAGTTCCTTCAGTCAGTGCAGCATGGGGGTTTTCCCCTCTAAATCAGTAATGAGCCATTGGGGTATCGAGGGTGGGTTTTGATGGTTCATCCAGAGTGGATTTGGAGTTTTCCTTGGGAGGAGCCTGAAAGCTGAAAGAAATGCACCCCGAAGGCCTCTCTGCATCACCTGTGCTCTGCTCCACACATGTTAGAAAAGCATTTCTGTTAAACAATTATTCTGTTCCACTCCAGGAGTATTTTCGTTTCATGGCAGAAGCTGTGAGCTCCAGGCCTGGGCTCCAGGTTGATCTGTGCAGCAGTTTAGGATCCCTTCAAATAAAGGCCCTTTCTGACTGCTGCAACAAGGTGGGGGAGTTTAAATTGAATTGGGAAAACTTCAGTATCCTGGAGCAGGCAGGGCTGGCACCTCCACAGGATGTGTCTCACAAGGTACTCAAAGATTACTGTGTCTTCCACTGTTTAATTATATTACTATTTGTGTTTCCAATGTTCATATGGAATTCATATTTTTATGAATTAATTTCCATACTTTTATTAGAAAGTTACTCTCTGAATACAAAACACAGCAGTGGGATTTCATTTTAACGCCATTTTCCCAATTTTATGAGTTATACTGTAAAAGTGGGGAAAAAGAAATGAATTATTCATTATCTTCAAAGTATTTGCTGCACAAGAGTTTATGCCTAATTTTGCATCAGTAACAGCCTAGATTCCCCTAGAAAATAGTTTTTTGATAAATGAAATGTTTTCTAGAGTTTTCAGTTTAAAAATCTGCATAACTCTGGTCAAACTACAGCAGGAAAAAAGATTCTGGCTGCAGCATCAGAGCGGGGAACTGCTCCTCTTTTCTGGTGAAGGCAGCATGAAATCTCTGTTGACATTATTACTAAGAGGCAGAGAGAAGATAAAGTGATGATTAAACCCAAGAAAAAGGCCCGGGCCCTGCAGCACAGCTGTGCATTCGTGACTTTTCCATCACTATCAATAATTCATAATGACCATCATGTGCCTGACGACACCAAGGTGGGGAGAAAGACTGAGTCAAGCTTTCACCAAATGTGCAAAAACATCCAACCTGACATCGGATGTCAGGGCGACAGGACCTGCTGGATAAGCAAAGATCCAGCAGAAAGGGTAATGGAGAAGAAAATCAGCTGATGTGGACATAAATCAACATCTGCTGTACCCGTTTGTGGTGTTTCATGGAGGAAAAGCCTCCTTTTGGTGATACACACTGAGAGAAACAGTTTTTAGAGCTTCTAAAACAACTGGCTAGAAAAGAACTGAAACGGTGGTTTACCTGTGAGCAATTCTGCAACATGAAGGAATCACGCTCAAAATTATGCTCCCGTTTTGCAGCTGGGTTCTCCCCTGCTGTACCACACTAACTCAGCACCGCCACAGGCAATGGCACGTTGCTGATTCCCTGGGGCATCCTAGATTCCCTACTGATGCTTTGAATAATTACTTTTGCATGAAGATCGTGGTGGCAAAGGGAAAAAGCCAGACCACAATTTTCAAAATATTTCTATTTTTTTAATGTTTGAATCCCAATGGCATAAATTCATAGAATCATGGAATGGTTTGGGTTGGGAGGGACCTTAAAGCCCATCCAGTGCCACCCCCTGCCACGGGCAGGGACACCTTCCACTGTCCCAAACTCTCACTGTTGGATGCTCCAAGCCCATCCAACCTGGCCTTGGACACTTTCAGGGATCCAGGAGCAGCCACGGCTTCTCTGGGCACCCTGTTCCAGGGCCTCCCCACCCTCAGAGGAAACAATTCCTACCACATATTGAAGCTAAATCTCCCATCTTTCAGTTTGAAATTACTACTGCCTGTCCCACCACTACAGTTCTTGACTGAATAACAATTCAGTTCAGCAGGAATTGCTCTGGTGTAAATGGGAGCAGAATTGGCCTGGTCGGGTCATGGCTGAGCATTTGTAAGATAAACCCTGAGCTCGCTTCCACTCTCCATGGACAATCCCTCAGTCCATACTTTGATGATGAAATTTGACTTGGAATTTGCCTCCAAATCCTCTAACTGTTCATTGACTTTCACCATTAAAACCAGTGGGTTAAACATAGACACATAAGAGATATATGACAAGGAAGACATAACTATGTGTTAAATCCATTTAAAAAATCTATCCCCATATGCAGAGACCACCAAGGTACTGAGAACTCAACAAACACTGTCAGCAACCTCAGGATGACCCACCAAGGGCTTCTCAACACAAATGAGAGAGGGAAAGCAGAGCACAAGGTACCAAGATTTCACCCCCTGCTATGGCCAAGCACAGATGGCACAGCCCAAATCCCTCCTGCAGTCTAATCATCAGATCCCAGAACCAGGAAAGCCATGAAACCACTCTGGATTAGGAGTGTTTTGAAAACATGGATAAAATTTCATTCCTTCAAGCAGTGTTAGTTAATGAATTAATTTCCACTGCCAGCCTAAATGCTGCTTAATTGACTCTCCAAAATAACTCAGGCTCAATGTGATCTTTCAAGGAACTTGGTCTACTTTCATCTCCCTGATTTATAGTCGATTCATAAATTATGGGACTCTACTGTGTCAGCAGTCACTCCTGAGCTTGAGCAGGAGTTCAAGCCCTGATCTGCAGGGCAGGAATTTAGGGTCAGGCTTTTGCTCACAAGGGTCAACGTGTCTCTGTGTGGCAGCCGAATCATTCTAGAGCACACAGTCCTTACACGGCCCTGTGCATCTGGTGCCTAATGAGGCAACAAAACTAAATTTACTGTAAAGTTATGCCTGGGATGCACAACTGGGCAGAGAGGGTGTGCAGGCAGCACTGCCCCGAGGTCAAAGGTCTGCAGCACTGCAAATTAAAGGAATTATTGGTGCTCCCTTTGAACTAAGCTGTGGGAATGCCAGAGGGATAAGACATAAGGAACAGAAGGTATAATGCAGACAGCTACTCTCCCTCCATGCATCAAGCCCATATTACCGAGTCCTGGATGCTGCAGGCACAGCACACAGAGGATGAAAGGGCACAGGGATTGTTTTTAACATTTCTGAATGGGACAGACACATCACATCTGCATCTAGAGCTTAAGGACAAGTCAGGAGCACGAAGCGTGGGAGAGTCCCTGCTCTGGAGTCACTGTCATTTATTATTCATCCCTCGGCCTTTAGCGGAGAATTCGGCACATCCCCATTCATTCCCACCTGGCTGCTTTTCATGGGAGGCACGAACAGGCTGTTACTGTTAAGGCAGCATACGGAACGCAACGTGTGTGAGCCTGCAGAGCCCACCCTCCTCTTTCCGAGGGAATAATTAATGTTATTACAGATTTGCAGCGGCTTAAAGATGTATCAGAGATGCCCGTGGGAGAAGGCAGGGAGAAGAGGAGAGTGATTCCTGGCTTGGAAGACACAGAATTCCAGCCCCAAGTTGCTGGAAAGCAGTTTTGCTTTGCATGCAGGCACTTCCGAATAGTTTAGGGCACAGAATTGCAGCTTGCTGTCACTGTCACTTCACTGTCACTGTCACCTCCAGGCTGTGACCTCCCCCAAACCACGGATGGTCCTTGCAGAATACACAGAAAAGGCCTCAGCTACCGGGGCTGTCATCATCTAAGCGGGATGACAGAGCTTCCAACAGCGAGTAAGTAATGCCACGCTCCCACTACCGCTACTATGAATGTGGCGAGGCAGGGCTTGCCCAAATCCAGGGAGCTTTTAGGATTCATGCAAAGGAACGCCCGTAGTGAGACGGAGCTCACGTGCAGCCAGACACACACAGCCCCCTCCAGCACCGCCGCGCCGCCAAACCGCCCTTTTCACAAGTTCATCCGTAAAGTTTCCAAGGAAAACGCCTTACGGAGAGAGAAGGAAAAGGCCCGAGCCGAGCCGAGCGCTCCGGGCTTGGCCAAGTTTTTTAACCGAGCCCAACCGCTCCCGCAACGGCCCCGCCCGGCCCAACCCCGCGGGCACCCGCGACCCGCCGGCCCTGCGGGCTGGGCGCTGTGGGAACACTCACTCGCCATGCGGGGGACACCCATTCACCGAGCGGCTCTGGGGGACACTCACACACCGAGCGGTTGTGGGAACATTCAGTCACCAAGGGGCTGCGGGGGACGCGCTCCGTGCGGGTGTGGGGACACTCAGTCACCGTGCGGGCGTGGGGACTCTCACGCGCCGAGCGGGTGTGGGGACGCTCACTCCTCGTGTGGGGGACACGTACCGAGCGGGTGGGGGGACACTCACTCACCGTGTGGGGACACTCACCGAGCGGGTGTAAGGGACACTCACCGTGCAGCCGCCCCGTGTGGTGCCCGCGCCGCGCCGGGGCCGCCGCTGTCCNCCGGGACCCCCGGCACACTCGGGACCCCCGGCAGCACTGTCACACCCGGGGCCCCCGGCACACCCGCAGCCCCGGCTCGGAGGGTCCGCACACCGGCACCGCGGCCGTGCTCTGCCCCGCGGTCACACCGAGAGGACACGGCCACCATCGCCTCGTCCACCTCCCCTGCCACACACTCCCCGTGGAGGGCATAGAACTGTGGAAGCATGGAATCAAGGAATCATAAAATCAGGGAGTTGTTTTGGTTGGAAAAGCCCCCTAAGGCCACCGAGAGACCTCAGCGCTGCCAAACCCACCACTAACCCGTGTCCCCAAGTGCCACATCTACCTGGCTGCTAAATCCCTCCAGGAACGGGGACTGAGCTCCAGGAGCACTTGGACAACGATCTCAGGCACAGGGTTGGATCGTTGGGATGTCTGTGCAGCACCAGGAGATGGACTTGATGATCTTGATGTGTCCCTTCCAACTCAGCATATTCTATGGTTCTGTGATTCCACCACTGCCCTGGGTAGTCCATTCCAATGCTTTAAGAGCCCTTAACATGAAGAATTTTTTCCTAATATCCAACCTGACCCTCCCCTGGTGCAACGTGTGGTCCTGTCAGCCCATGGAAAGAAGGTCCCACTGACCTGGTGGAAAACATTTTTATCCTGGTGATCCAGTTCTCAGATCACTAAAGCTAAGAAAAGTGAGAACTAAACTTGCTTGGTTTCGAGGTCCTTCCTGCAAATAGTCTGTGGGTTTGGCCTCACTATTTCATAAAATCTTGGAATGGTTTGGGTTGGAAGGGACTTTAAAGACCATCCTTCTCCCTGCCATGGACAGGGACACCTCCCACCATCCCAGGCTGCTCCAAGCCCTGTCCAGCCTGGCCTTGGACACTTCCAGGAATGGGGCAGCCACAGCTGCTCTGGGCAAGACAAACGCACAGGATGTAATTGCCAAGGAAATTGAAGGAAACCTACATTTCAGAAGCGCAAATAGGGATTAAGATGATTGAGGGGAAATCAGTGATGTGACCACCAGCACCTGCAGTTTGGCCACTCAAACTCCCAATTGCTGCCTCACCTGCAGCTCCAGAGTGGAAAAGTGCTTGGCTGCGGTGTGATCCTCAGCTCTGGAACCAGGGTATCTCCTCCAGCATGGCTCTGCTCAGAGATGATCCTGCTGTGAACATTCCATATGCTCTTCCCTGTACAAGGCATGATGTCACAGACTCAGTTCAGCTCTAAAGACCCAATTTAAAAAACAGGCTTTCCAACGTGAGCTTCTAAGATTTATTATCTTTGATCAATTGGATGAATGGGATAAGACCCGGCATGGGATGAGGTTATGGCATTTGTACCATTTTTGGTAATTTCCATTCCACTGTGACACTGAATACCTTTGCTGCTGTACAAGGTTTAAGTTTGCTTAGACACAGACCTAAAATGAGAGATAATTTACTTAACTGTTCTGAGAAAATATGCCAAATGGGTGAGCCATGATTAGTTTTGAAAAAAGTGCAGATTTAGTAGTAGAGTGACTCATAACCATGAGCAAAATAAAAGGACATGAAAGTATTTTAAACTGCATTTTATCATAGGGAAATACAAAATCACCTTAAATAACTGTGTCTGTACTTGACCTTCCAGCACCCAGGTACTTCTAGGCTGGCTCTTGGGTATTACGCCAAAGCAGGATTTTAACCTTTTCTCCTAAAAGAATCCACAGCAAGGAAATACGACCCTTGTTGAACATAAAAATCCCCAGACCAGCTGTTATTCTTTAGGGCCCTTAAAAACATCTTTCCTCTTGGGAATAGTTTTACGATGGAGCAATTGCAGCGATTACAAACCACTTGACAATTAAAGAATCCCACTCCTGAGACAACTTCATTTTATGTCATAAAGTTAGTTTATAATATTTTATATTCCTAGCTCTGAAAAGCATTTATATTTAAATTACTTTATATTATTACACTAGTTTATTATTTCTTTTCTTTGTTTATTATTATTATACTAATTTCTATTCCTAGTTCACAAGTTAGGGAAAAGACGTGAGGAGACATTTGAAAGCCTCATAAATTCCAAACACAAACCAAATCTCAGCCCCCAAAAGTCTCTTTTCCAGTTGCCTGGTCCTGGGCCACCAGAGCCAAGCTGGAGGGAACCCAGTGGCCCTGGACAGGCAGCATTGCTGGAGAGAGGAACACTATGGGAGCTGCACACTCAGCCTGTGCCAGGATGAAGCCCATGGCTTGCCCAGCCATTGTATGTAGCTATTGAGTGATTAATTGGGCAAATTAATTAGTTAATGGTCCTCCTGCACTTGGAAAACAGTGAATTACTTAGGAAAAGATACATATCTTTCCTCTTTTTTTCACTTTTATCACTAGGAAGTTGCAGCACCACAGCACAGCTGGGCAAGGGAATAGTGTTCAGTGCACCAAGAAAAGCCTGTGTTCAATGGGTGATGAACCCAGTTTAATGTCAGTCAGGGAGAGCTGGCTTCTCTTGGAATTATGCCTTTACCTCTTTGCACATTTTCAAAGAGGCAGATGTAAAAATGTGCCACGGTGATGTCAGCAGGCTGCTGGGACTGGCCNTGTGTCCCTTCCAACTCAGCATATTCTATGGTTCTGTGATTCCACCACTGCCCTGGGTAGTCCATTCCAATGCTTTAAGAGCCCTTAACATGAAGAATTTTTTCCTAATATCCAACCTGACCCTCCCCTGGTGCAACGTGTGGTCCTGTCAGCCCATGGAAAGAAGGTCCCACTGACCTGGTGGAAAACATTTTTATCCTGGTGATCCAGTTCTCAGATCACTAAAGCTAAGAAAAGTGAGAACTAAACTTGCTTGGTTTCGAGGTCCTTCCTGCAAATAGTCTGTGGGTTTGGCCTCACTATTTCATAAAATCTTGGAATGGTTTGGGTTGGAAGGGACTTTAAAGACCATCCTTCTCCCTGCCATGGACAGGGACACCTCCCACCATCCCAGGCTGCTCCAAGCCCTGTCCAGCCTGGCCTTGGACACTTCCAGGAATGGGGCAGCCACAGCTGCTCTGGGCAAGACAAACGCACAGGATGTAATTGCCAAGGAAATTGAAGGAAACCTACATTTCAGAAGCGCAAATAGGGATTAAGATGATTGAGGGGAAATCAGTGATGTGACCACCAGCACCTGCAGTTTGGCCACTCAAACTCCCAATTGCTGCCTCACCTGCAGCTCCAGAGTGGAAAAGTGCTTGGCTGCGGTGTGATCCTCAGCTCTGGAACCAGGGTATCTCCTCCAGCATGGCTCTGCTCAGAGATGATCCTGCTGTGAACATTCCATATGCTCTTCCCTGTACAAGGCATGATGTCACAGACTCAGTTCAGCTCTAAAGACCCAATTTAAAAAACAGGCTTTCCAACGTGAGCTTCTAAGATTTATTATCTTTGATCAATTGGATGAATGGGATAAGACCCGGCATGGGATGAGGTTATGGCATTTGTACCATTTTTGGTAATTTCCATTCCACTGTGACACTGAATACCTTTGCTGCTGTACAAGGTTTAAGTTTGCTTAGACACAGACCTAAAATGAGAGATAATTTACTTAACTGTTCTGAGAAAATATGCCAAATGGGTGAGCCATGATTAGTTTTGAAAAAAGTGCAGATTTAGTAGTAGAGTGACTCATAACCATGAGCAAAATAAAAGGACATGAAAGTATTTTAAACTGCATTTTATCATAGGGAAATACAAAATCACCTTAAATAACTGTGTCTGTACTTGACCTTCCAGCACCCAGGTACTTCTAGGCTGGCTCTTGGGTATTACGCCAAAGCAGGATTTTAACCTTTTCTCCTAAAAGAATCCACAGCAAGGAAATACGACCCTTGTTGAACATAAAAATCCCCAGACCAGCTGTTATTCTTTAGGGCCCTTAAAAACATCTTTCCTCTTGGGAATAGTTTTACGATGGAGCAATTGCAGCGATTACAAACCACTTGACAATTAAAGAATCCCACTCCTGAGACAACTTCATTTTATGTCATAAAGTTAGTTTATAATATTTTATATTCCTAGCTCTGAAAAGCATTTATATTTAAATTACTTTATATTATTACACTAGTTTATTATTTCTTTTCTTTGTTTATTATTATTATTATTATACTAATTTCTATTCCTAGTTCACAAGTTAGGGAAAAGACGTGAGGAGACATTTGAAAGCCTCATAAATTCCAAACACAAACCAAATCTCAGCCCCCAAAAGTCTCTTTTCCAGTTGCCTGGTCCTGGGCCACCAGAGCCAAGCTGGAGGGAACCCAGTGGCCCTGGACAGGCAGCATTGCTGGAGAGAGGAACACTATGGGAGCTGCACACTCAGCCTGTGCCAGGATGAAGCCCATGGCTTGCCCAGCCATTGTATGTAGCTATTGAGTGATTAATTGGGCAAATTAATTAGTTAATGGTCCTCCTGCACTTGGAAAACAGTGAATTACTTAGGAAAAGATACATATCTTTCCTCTTTTTTTCACTTTTATCACTAGGAAGTTGCAGCACCACAGCACAGCTGGGCAAGGGAATAGTGTTCAGTGCACCAAGAAAAGCCTGTGTTCAATGGGTGATGAACCCAGTTTAATGTCAGTCAGGGAGAGCTGGCTTCTCTTGGAATTATGCCTTTACCTCTTTGCACATTTTCAAAGAGGCAGATGTAAAAATGTGCCACGGTGATGTCAGCAGGCTGCTGGGACTGGCCACAGGCAGGCAGGTCAGGAACGCCACCGCAGGGCTGGCAGCACCACGTTCTCCGTGTGGAAAAGTGACAGGAGACTGGGTGAAGGACAAGGACATCTGTCTGATGACATCCCAGGGCCACTGAGGTTGCTGGGATTTCTGCTCCTGAGTTCAGTAAAGCCAGGATTTCACCCAGCTCCCTTTGTTTGGTTTGGAAATGAAGATTTTAAAGGCTGCCCCTGAGGCCAGGTGTCCTGTGCTGATGTACAAGAAACACTCCCTAAACCTGGACACTTGCTGCCTCCTCCTGTTTTGGCCCTAATTCCAGAAAGCACTTAATATATCCATAAATACATTTCTCACCAGCAAGCTCTTGAGCAAACACCTCGTTTAAAGATTTGCTTATCTCTAATTCCTTGGTGAAGAAGTAAGGTATTACTCCAAAGGAGTAAAAAGGGATAATCGAGCTGTAAATCCTCACAGTTTCTATCATTTATAACCAGAGCTTAGTCATCTTTTGACCAGTGACGCACAGCACTGATTTCTTGCTGAATAAAATTGTAGAAGCACAGCCAGTTTTTCACAGAGCTTGGAACCGTGCCCTTTATGGGGTTTTATGAATGCAGAGCTCAAGGTCCATAGTATGCCATGGATAACCTAATGCAAGGTCATGTCTTGCTGGAATAACAGTGCCTAAATCCTCCACAGCAACGATGGGGTCCAGCCCTGCCTGGAGATTTTATCAAATTTCACAGGGATTTGGCTGTGCAGAACAAGTTCAAACTGTGAGAGCAATAAAGGCAGTTGTAAAACGCTGAAGATCGGAACTGTAAAGGTCAGAGCCTGATCTGCGCTCCCCCAGTTCTCACGTGTATTTAGATCTGAGATATCCTGTGCATTTAGCTCGGCGCTCTGCAGTTCAGCAAGGTGGAAGGAAATAATCTTTACCTTTGGAAAATTCCATCACAGGACTATGTTTTCCTTCTAAAACTCCAGAATTTCATGTCATGAATGATGCATATTCTGTCTCAAAGGAAATCACCTCAGAAAAAACATTCCTCATGGCCTTAACTTTAGGCACATGCTTCTGAACCAACATGGGGGTGGGTAAACGTGCATTTCCCAGGTGAACTGGGCATTCACTTTTATACACATACACACACAAAGAGAACAGAACCATGAGAAATTTTCCTTTCCAGCTTGCCAGGGTGAAGCCAGATTGCACATAGGACTCTCAGAGCACTCTAAACTCTTCCTCTCATCCCCAGGCACCTTGCATTGAACGCTCAGCCAGGATTTGGAAAGAATTTATATTCAATTTAGTAGCCACTGAGTGAAAGTACTGAGAGCTCCTTGCTGTGCAAATTTCTCTTAAAGTCCAAGAAGTCCATTGAGGTCAGGGGTTTTATAGCTCCTGCTCCCTTTTATGGAGTTTTACTCTTAAATGTGAAGAGACTTGTTAAGTTTTTGTATTGCCTGAACCTAGAAGTGGAGAATATTTTGATTCATCCAAAGAAACTCTCTGAAGGCCATTAATGCTCAGAATGAAAATGAATCAAAACAATCAACCCCCTGAGATTAGTCAGAATTAGCTCTTTTCCTGTACTGGTCTGTATGAAATAATTTCTTGACCTTTGACCAGGGAGGAAAAAGTTAAAAAGCACAAAATAAGCTATGAAAATGACCATTAAAAATTTCCTCAGGAAATCTATTTAAATGATGATGTCATTTTCTCCAGTCACCACTTCAATTTTACTCTGTGTTAAACCAGAAAGGCACCGCCAGAGTCAAGAGGAGGGGCAGGTAACAGCAGAAACATGGGAGACACATCCAAGGGGGAATCCACGTGCAAAGGCCACCAGGAAGACCCTGCTGCAAGCTGAAGGAACATCCTGAGGAAAGAGGTGTCTTCCTACTCCGGAATTTGAGGTGGATCCTGAGACTTGAAGCACAGAATGGTTTGGGTTGGAAGGAACCTCAAAGATCTTCTCGTTCCAACCCCTCTGCCACGGGCATTCAGCAAGCCTTGCTCCAGATGTCCAGGTTTGGAGAAGCTCATGGAAGTGTCAAATTTAAACAGAGGTTTAACAGTCCAACAGGTGAGAGGCTGCAGAAAATCCACTTGGGATCATAACTCTATAAATGCAGGAAAGAAGAGGCCTCTAACTCAAGGCACTGAGTGGTGAGTGCCAGTTTGTTGGAAAGCCAAAGGAAACAGGTGAAGATGTGGTCTCATAAATCTGGTTATTCTTCCAAAAATACACTGCAGGAACATGAGATGCTACTGGGAGCACACATAGTGCAGCACAGGGCTCAGCAAAGCATGGTAACCTAATTTCCGTGTTACATGAAAGAAGAAAACCCTGACTCATATTTTATGAAAATTGTAATGGTGAATCAGCAAATTACTTCTGTTTATCTCCTCCAACGTCAGCACACTGAAGTCTGGAGCAACTTGAACTAATCCCAGGACACTTGTAAATAGAATATATTCAGGCCAGCTGAAGCTGGGCTAAATGGGAACAAGCAGGAATTTGTCATCGACGGACAGCTGGGAAGCTCAGAAAATGCTATTTCCTGCCTGTCCAGTCAGAAGGAAAGACAAGGTCTGTGTGTGCCCTTCACCTCTGACTCCTGTACCAGATCCCAAATAAAAATGTTTACACTTCAGACATGTGTGGCCGTTATAACAAGATGTCCCTGGATGGCAAATACTGGTGGCTTTATATATGTGCCTGTTTACACATATCCCCGTGGTGGTAGGAAGAAAATAAAACTGCCCAGAAATCTATAACCTGATCTGGTTTGTTTAGCTGCTAATCCAATCTTCTCTCCTAGTAGAGCTCCAATAATTTGATTGTGTTGTGTAGGGCACTCTGGAGCACCTGAGGGATGAGAATGAAATACTGTAGATGAGCAGAGAAACTGCTGAAATGCCTTCCTGCATCAGTGCTCCAAGTAGGTCATGAGATTGCTGCAGCTCCCCCTCAGACCCAGGTGAGGACACACAAATCCACGAAGCATTCCATTGGTGTTTTTGTCAAGCATCGGAATGGAGCTGCCCAGGGAAGTGGCAGAGTTCCCATCCCTGGAGGTGCTCAGTGAATGACTGAGGTGGCACTCAGTGCTCTGGGCTGGTGACAAGGTGGGTCACAGGCTGGACTCGATGACCTTGGATGTCTTTTCTTATCTTAATGATCCTGTGATTCTGTGATCTCCTGCTCCAGGGCTCTTCCAGCCATCCCAAGCCGTTGAGGGGAGCACAGGGAGCACAGCAGCACTGTGTCCCTTCTGAGGGGCTGTTCCCACAGCCGGGACTGCTCTGCTGCCCGGACCAGGCACTTTGGCTCCCGTTGGAAGCAGCAACGTCCCCGGTGGGGTCACACCTGGCTGCACATCCTCCTGCAGGTTTGTTGCATCATTGGTGCTGTAACAGCATTAACTGCCTGTAAATTCCCCTTATCCTCCTCTCCCCCTCAGCTGAAACTGTGATGAGTCTCCCCTCAAGACCCTTCACCATCTTTTTGCCTCCTTTGGATGCTGTCTATTAATTTAATGTCTTTCTTACACTGTGGTCCAAAACTTCCCCCAGGACTGGAGGTGAGGCCGCCGCAGTGCAGAGCAGAGCGGGACAATCCCCTCCCTGTCCCCGGTGTCCCCCAGGACAGGGACGTCCCTCCTGCTGACTCAGATCCAACTTCCCATCGACCCCGACACCCAGGGAAAAAGCCGAGCTGGCCCTTGCCCTCCGGCGGGGCAGAGGCTGGGGCAGCCCGTGGCCCAGCGGGGGCAGAGGCCGGTGGTGGCACTGGTGGTGGCACTGGTGGTGGCACTGGTGGCGGCACTGGTGTCCCCGTGACTGTTCCGTGCCGGAGCCCGAGGGCCAGACCCGCAGCTGGGACTGACCTCAGCGTGACGCCAGCAGCGCTGAGTCATCGGGACAGGCAGAACAGGAGTAGTTTGCACATTTGCAAAGTGGGAACGGCTTAGATCAGACTGGGTGGGATTGTTAAGGGAGAAGCAGCAAGGCTCTGCAGTGGGATTCATGGGCTACAAGGAACTGTTTCATGGGCTTTGTATGAAAAGAGCTGTAGTGGAGCCTGGTATTATTATTTACTGTGTTGTGCAATATTGCAGCAGTCCCAAAGAATGACAAATCCGGAGCAATTCCTTTAGAGAATCTGATAAATGCTGCACTGAGAGGAAGGATTTGTTTCGATTATCATTGAGAAAACATGTTTTAAACACTCGGCACAGCACAGACAGCCCTGGCAGCAGAAATCTGAATCCCTGGAGCACAGAGCAGTCACGTAGGCTCCTGGTGGTTCCCTGTCACATGATTTCAGCTGGGAAAAAAAGGGAAAAAGCCCTAAAAGTACTGTGGAGGATTATTTCTTAAGTGCCCCAAAATAAAATGCAACAAAAGGTAAAGCAAGGACATAAAAATACTGTTTTAATTTGAAAAAAAATATATTGCTATTCCACGTAAAAGCTTTTGTAGTCTCTCTGAGCCTTTGCAGATCCTTGATTTCCTCCACGGCTGGGCTGAGTTTAACCACAGCTACACAACTCCAAGTAGTGGAAGCCATTCCTGGCTGCTGTATTGATTTATTATTGAAAGGAGGTTAATTTTTTTAAATAAATAATTTTGATTTTTTACTTTCATGCTGGTTCTTTTAACTGCTTCTCTCCACTAGACTTTTTCCAGAAGAAAAATCACTTCCCTGTCACATTAACTAAGTTTAATTTTCTCCTTAAATCTGTCCCAGGCTTCTCATTTGCTCAGTGGTTGACACAGTAGTTTCAAAGGCTAAATATTAATCTATTTAAGAACAGAAAAGAAGCATTTTTGGGGGAAAAAAATAAACCTTCCAATCTTTTTCAGAACTAGCAGTGTTTTCCTCAATCTGTTTTGATTTGAGTGAAACCCCATGTCCCTATTTTAAATTGCACATCCACAAACCATTGCAGAACACAATCAGTACAGCTCAGTAGAAGGTTGTGCCAGTGCTCCTGGCAGAGATAAGCTGGAAATGAAGCTTATTCAGGAAATTCATGGTAACAGAACAGGGAAAAAAACTTATTAGTAAAAATAAATGAGCCTTTGGTTTTCCCTTTCCTCCTGGCTGTCAAAAAGACCTAACTTAGATTTACACCAATTTTTCTGAAAATGACACAATCTGGGGGACCTCAGAGGTGGAGAATCAGATCATTAATGCTGCTATTGGAGAATTAAATGGTTTTATTGAACTGATTCTTTCATGCCCTCTGGCTGCTGCCTTTCAGATCCTGGCAGGTTTGCTCTGAATTCCTAAACACTTCATCCTGGGCTTTACAGTCCTGTCTATCTTCATTGTTTCACAAAGAGTCAGGAGATATCCCTCTGCTGCTTCAGATAAATAATGCCCATGGTGGAAGAAGTTTTCTTTCCATGAACCTTTGAAGGAGATGGCCACATTTCAAAGGACAGCCAGAAGGTTTTAAAGGCAATGATGTTTAAAGAACATGAAATATGACTAAGAGGAGTTTTTAGGAAAAAAAAATATTAAACATGAAAAAAAAAATCTGAAAATAAGCTTTTTCTGAAACATTAATTATTGGACTCTCCTTTCCTGGAAAATTCCATCATTTCTGGTGGGCACTCTAAATGAGAACAATTTTTGGTGAATTTTCTGTGCAAAAGAAACTCAGTTTTGTCCACTTTCAGTGGTGTCTTTTAGGTGGAACTGTTACAGAAGTGTCTCTGTGAAAGAACAACTGGCAATTCAGTGCTGAACAAAGCAACATTCAGTTGCCCAGAGAAGCTGTGGCTGCCCCATCCATGGAAGTGTCCAAGGCCAGGCTGGACAGGACTTGGAGCAACCTGGGGTGACCCTGCTCATGGCAGGGGGTGGAATGGGATGGGGTTTAAGGTCCCTTCCAACCCAAACCACTCCATGATTTCATGGTTCTATGATTAAATCACCATCACTGGCAACCTCAGCGTCTCCTGTTGTTGTCTTCTACTTGTAGTGATCTTATCAAGTCATGGAAATTCTCATTTTAGGATATAACCATGCAGAGTGTGGTACAAAAACCTGCCAGGACCAACAGGCCTTTTACAACCGGAGGTAGCTGGCTCCCTATAGCCAGAGCATCCCTGTTTATCCAGGTCCAGACAGTGGGCAGAGCTGTATTTTGCCATCATCTCTCCATGCTGAGCCAGGACTGATTTGTTGTTACCTCTCTGAACTGGACTCATGCAGTTGCCAACCACCTGCAGTGGAAATCTGGTGAGTCACCAGCATTTTGGACCATCAGTAATTCCGAGCTGCAGAGTCCCCCTGCTGTGGTGAATCTCGCTGCAAGCAGAAAAGCAAAGTAGCCAGTGGGCAAAGCGTGCACATCCCAGTGCCAGTGCTCCTCCATCCAACGGGATGAGGCCAAGCTGTCTGGCTCATCCCAAGGGATAACATCATCCCTCCTCCCATAGCCAACTGCTTCTGCCTCAGAGATGCAGCCAAGATCCCACATCCCCCAATGTCTTTATCACCTTAATTTCTTTGTGCTGTAGGTAGACTTTAAATACTGAGTCCAATCCTTGTATTGCTTTCATTGGCATCCACTAAAAACCTGCATTTTAATGTCAAGTGTTCCCCCAGGGTCAGAGTTCTCAGCAGTGCTGTATCACACCTGGATTTGCTTGTTCTGATGTTCTACCCCCCGAATTCCTGTTTAACATTTGCTGCCTCTTGCACCTCATGCGTGACTGACATCAGGAGTGACTAAGGGAACAGATCAATTATTGTGATTAAAATTGATCCTCATTGCTCTTGGTGTCACAGTTCACAAGCCAATGCTCATGAGCTCATTTGGCTTGGGTTTGTAACCATTGCATATGGTGAGAATCTCTTTGAGCAGAGTAAAATCATTGCTACGTCAAAATTAAAGGACTTGATCGTCACAAGAATAAAAATCAAACTGTGTTTATGGCCTTTATACCTAATGGTAAAGTCATATTTGGGTTTGGATGCATTTCAAAAATACCATTTTATAGTAAGAGCCACTGCTCAGGAGGTTTATGCAATATGGGGTCTCAGGTACCCTGAAAATAAAATGTACCTTTGCTCCCTCTTGCAAAACATGAAGGATATTCCTGTAGGCTTGCCTGAAAGGCATCAAGGAAATGCCAAATGTTTGTAACACACTGCACTGAAAAGCTCGTTATAATCAACAAATCCTGGGCTGGTCAATTCCTGCATGTGAAAACATACAGGAAAGGGAAAAAAGAGATGGAAAATAGCATGATGGAGGCAGAATAAAAGAAAGACTGAGCTGAAACACCACAGACAGAGAAGGAGAATTTTATGTAATGAATGTTTTCCACCTCATCACCTCCTTCCTGCCCTAAACACCATCACCACCTGTAAGTGCACTCATTAAACTGGCAAATCCATACACCTCCATCATGCCTGGAAATTGAATTCTGCTGAGTTTTCAGCACTTTTATTTAATAATTCTGATTTTTTTCATCTTTTCAGTTCACTTCTTTCCTAGCTCATCCTCTTGTGCAGCTCAGTTTGTCAGTTTTATTTCTCCAAAGTGCTATGGAGGGAGCAACATATAACTCACAACTCAATAAAATTTATAGAAAAATAAATATTTGCTGCATCCAAGATGAGATGGAGATTGCGTAGGAGGGGAGGAGGCAGGAGGTAGACTTGAAATTGATGCTTTTGGAAGAGATTTGAGAATTGAGAGTTGGTAACTCAGTACAAAATGGCTGGGACACTAAAGTGGATTTATCAAGAACTGAAATGCAAAAAGCAAGAGGGAACTGCTCAGAAATTGTGGCTGTGCAAGATGGTTTCAGCCTAATGAGCAGCACTGGACATCCATGTTTGTTTGAAGGTAAACCAATTTATTTACACTTTTATTGCCTGGAAAAAACCACCAACTGCACCTTTGCCTTTCAAAACCTGGGATACAGCAAACTCCTTCTCATTTTAGAGGCAGAAGGTCTGTACCAAGAGTTCAGAGATTATTCAACAGCTTTATTCCCTTCCAAGCATTGGTGACTCAGACGTCAAAGAACGGGGACTCCAATGTCAAGGTTATTCTTTTTCTCCTGGGTGAGAGAGGCTGGAGGGTCTGGGCACTGAGTTCCCGTGAGCGAAGCCTCACTCTGCACCCAAAGCACAGCTCAGGAGGGACCCTCCTATACTTACAGAGTGTTATTATAGTGAAAATATTTCTAAATAATTAAATTACATGGGTTTCATTGCAATCTGTGCCAACATCTTGGTGTGTATCTACACCTGCACCCACAGTAGGTAATATATTTAATTCAGGTTGCTGAGGATAATTGCTTGGTAATGTATTTCTTCCAAATCTAGGGGTTTTTTAATAATGAAAATTCAGTGATGCTTGTCAGGAAAAAAACCCAAACCAATAAACTGTATTTCTTTTTTTAACTCAGGTAGCTTTTAAAGGTATATCACTAGGATATTTCCTCAGCAGTGAAAAGGAAAGAGGGATTTCAGTTGGAATTTGTGAGCTGATGTCCTGAGCAGCTCTGAGGAAGCTGCAGCCCAGTGTGTTCCCTCCTGTGTCACCTGTGTGACATTGATTGATGCTTCTCCAGGTTTAATTGAGGTAGAACATTACATGCTCTTGTTTCTGAGCAGGTTTTGCTGCTTTGTTCTCTAACACTGTTGTGGATAATTAGGTCAGGTTCACTTCTCTTTGACAGCACTGAAATGAATCATTTTTTTCAGAGTAGATGATCACTCTAATACTTCCTATCTAATGTCACTGCCACCTCCAAATCGTGCCCTAATGAGAAAGTTCCAGGAATATCAGAGAAAAAAAGGGTGGATATTCAATGATCTAGTGTCTGCTTCTGACCCTGGAACCCTTATTCATTTAAAGAACTATTACTCATGAGAATTACTGTGCAAGCTTCCGGGAGGCTGAACACAGGAGGGTTGTCCAAGCAGGAACAGACTCTTAAATAGAGAACTACTAAATATGTTAAATCTCTCCTACAGCCCTCCAGAGATTTGGTTTAAAACTATAGACAAGAACACTTCTGTGAACCTGTGATACTGAGAATTATTTGATCCAGAAAATCTCGTCTTTTCCCATCTCCTGGATAAAAAGATCCTTCCTGCAGACCTCTCTCATTACACACATGGAGTCTGTCACTGCTGTGGTGTCACCAGTTGGGTTTCAAAGCTTTCACAGCCAGGACCCAGTGATCTTTGTCACTATAAATTCAGGCTCCTGAGACACCAGCAAGAATAATTAGTTACTGGCTTTGTTCAAGTGTCTTCTGCCACACTCTTTGCAGTTCATTTGCCATGAGCACTCCTGCATTATTACCATATCCACAACTCCTACAGGCATTTCACCTGGGAGGAACTGCCAGCTCAGATGCATCACTCCTTTGGCAGGTTTTGTCTGAGATGCCTCAGCAGAAACTATCATTAAATATCCTGGTGGGTGAGAGGCTGGACATACCCCAGCCCAGAATCCCCCAAGTCCTGGGCTCATCCCCAGCATGGGCAGCAGGAAGTGGGGGAATCTGCCCCGCAGAGCTGCCTCCAGCCCTGGGATCCAGAAGGATGTAGAGCTGCTGGAGCCAGTCCAGAGGACACCACAAATGATTGGAGGGGATGGAGAAGCTCTGCTCTGGAGAAAACCTGGGAGAGTTGGGGGTGTCCACCATGGAGCAGCTTTGGGGTGACCTAATTGTGGCCTTCCAGTTCGTGAAGGAGCCAACAAGATGAAGAGACACTATTTATTTACAAGGGCCTGGAGTGACAGGACAAGCAGGGGATGGATTCAAACTAAAGGAGGGGAGAGAGTGTCCAGAGGAGGGACACAAAGATGGTGAAGTGCCTTGAGGAGCATCTGAGGGCACTTGGTCTGTTCAGCTGGAGAAGACTGAGGGGAGGCTCACCNAGAAACTATCATTAAATATCCTGGTGGGTGAGAGGCTGGACATACCCCAGCCCAGAATCCCCCAAGTCCTGGGCTCATCCCCAGCATGGGCAGCAGGAAGTGGGGGAATCTGCCCCGCAGAGCTGCCTCCAGCCCTGGGATCCAGAAGGATGTAGAGCTGCTGGAGCCAGTCCAGAGGACACCACAAATGATTGGAGGGGATGGAGAAGCTCTGCTCTGGAGAAAACCTGGGAGAGTTGGGGGTGTCCACCATGGAGCAGCTTTGGGGTGACCTAATTGTGGCCTTCCAGTTCGTGAAGGAGCCAACAAGATGAAGAGACACTATTTATTTACAAGGGCCTGGAGTGACAGGACAAGCAGGGGATGGATTCAAACTAAAGGAGGGGAGAGAGTGTCCAGAGGAGGGACACAAAGATGGTGAAGTGCCTTGAGGAGCATCTGAGGGCACTTGGTCTGTTCAGCTGGAGAAGACTGAGGGGAGGCTCACCGCAGTTACAACTTCCTCGCGAGGGAAAGTGAAGGGGCAGGCACTGATCTCTGTGGTGGTGACAGGGACAGGACCCGAGGGAACGGCTGGAGCTGTGCCAGGGGAGGGTCAGGCTGGAGCTCAGGAAAGGTTCTTCCCCCAGAGGGTGTCGGGCACTGCCCAGGCTCCCCAGGGAATGGGCACGGCCCCGAAGCTGCCAGAGCTCCAGGAGTGTTTGGACACCGCTCCTAGGCACAAGGTGGGATTGCTGGGGTGTCTGTGCAGGGCCAGGAGTTGGACTGATGATCTTTGTGGATCCCTTCCAACTCAGGATATTCTGTGATTTAGACTGGATATTAGGAAGAAATTCTTCCCTGTGAGCGTGGTGAGGCCCTGAAACAGATTTCGCACCGAAGCTGTAGCTTCCCCATCCCTGGAGTTGTCCAAAGCCAGGCTGGCCGGGGTTTAGAGCACCCCAGTGTACGGATGTCTCCGGGCCCACAGCAGGGGAGGGCCGGCATGAGGCTCCTGCTCCCGCCCTTCCCAAAGCCGCAGGCGCGGCTCCGCCCCGGCTCGTCACGGGGCCGGAACCCGGAGCCGCCGGAGCCGCCGCCGCCCCGGGCCCAGCGCTGCCCCAGCCCGGTCCGGAGCCGCGCCGCTCCCCCCGGGGCCGCCAGCATGTCCAACATGGAGAGTATCCTCGGGCGGGACCGCGGGCGGGCCGGGCCGGGAGCCGCCGGGGCCGGGCCGGGCCGGGGGGAGGTGGCGGTGGCGAGCGAGGCCTCCCCGCCGGGAGGAGCCCCCGAGGAGCCCCCGGGGCGCGGGGAAAGGAGGAGGCGATTCCCCCTCATGGCGGTGGTCGCGGGGCCCGAGGGGCTGCAGCAGCAGGAGGGCTGGGTGTGACACTGGCAGGAGCTGAGCTCTCTGAACCTCGGAATTCTCTTCTAAAGACGAGAAAACCGAGAAGGGATCTCATATTCCATACCAGTATTTTCAAGGGGTGTCAGAGGATGGTGCCAGGCTCTGTTCAGTGGTGCCCAGCACCGGGATGAGGAGCAATGGCTATAAACTAAAAACCACNAGCTGTAGCTTCCCCATCCCTGGAGTTGTCCAAAGCCAGGCTGGCCGGGGTTTAGAGCACCCCAGTGTACGGATGTCTCCGGGCCCACAGCAGGGGAGGGCCGGCATGAGGCTCCTGCTCCCTCCCTTCCCAAAGCCGCAGGCGCGGCTCCGCCCCGGCTCGTCACGGGGNATAAATGTCTCCAAGAGGGTGGCGCCAGGCTCTGTACAGGGACAAAACAAGGAGCAGTGCCCATAAACTACAACACAAGAAGTTCCACCTCAACACGAGGAAGAACTTCTTTCCGTGGAGGGGGCAGAGCACTGGAACAGCTGCGCAGGGGGGGTGTGGAGTCTCCCTGAGACGTTCCAAACCCACCTGGACACGTTCCTGTGTCACCTGCTCCAGGTGACTCTGCCAGGGCAGGGGGTTTGGACTGGATGATCTCCAGAAGTCCCTTCTAACCTCAGTTATTCCGTGATTCTGTGGTTTCACCGCCCTGAAGGGACAAGGAAGTGTGGGAAGTTCGGTGTCTCTTCCCAAGGCGTGATCAGGCAGCCTTGGCTGGGAGTGAGGGGGAGGAGGCAGGGCTGTGGTGGATGGAGGGACAGCCCAGTTCCTGAGACAGAAAACACAGTTTATACTAAAAATAGTGCCAGTTGTGCAGCAGGGACGGCATACGTGTGTATAGACTGGAGTGATGTCAGCAGGGCTGTCCCTCAGACAGCCACCACATCAGCTGTGCTTCCTGCTCTTGGAAAGAATTTACACACAGGGCCCTATGTGGGCTGACTGAAACTTTCTTGCTGTATAAAACCATCTTAATGCACAGGAGCAGAAAACTCTTACAGATCCCAGAGGTCTTTGTGGATTCCAGTGGTCTCAGTGTGGTTGGAATGTGCAGGCAGTGCTGGCATTGCCAGTTGTCCCGGTGGGGACTGACGGGGTTGCTGGAGCAGCTGACTGTGAGTCACAAACCGAGGTGGAAGCTGGGTTCCACTTGGGTTGTGGCACGTTGAGAAAGACACTTGAAGGGAGGAGCAGGAATGTGCTCCTCTGGGATGGCTGAGCTGAGGAGGTGGCAGGTGAGCTGGTTTAATGTCAGGTAAATTCCCCAGCTGAGTAACTGAGGAAGTTATTTCAAAATAAACTGTTCTGCTACTGGTATCTACATTAATAGCTCTCCTAAATGGAAAGTCACGCTTGTTACCTGTTTGTAGCCTGCTTGTGATGTTTATGGGATAACAAAGACATTCCTAATGTCTCCAGGTTGCTGTCAGAGTAAGAGGCATGGCTGGACTTTAAAGCAGAAAAGAGCTCTGGAATAATTTATGTGCTTGAAATATTGAAGAAACCTCAAATACTCATAATGTTTAGCTTTGTGCTTCCACTTAATTGTTAATTATCTTAGTACCTGCTGCATCTTCCTCTTGTGGTATCACAGGTGGCAGGAAAGAAGCCTACCGAGCTTCTTTCAAAGTCTTCCATATTGTTTGAGAAAGACTGATATTGCTTGGAAGCTTTCATCAACAGTATTTTAAGAGAATGTTTTTTGATTGTTATTTTTACAGCACACACTTCGTTCTCTGTCAGTAATAGTTTAGTGCAGTCATTCCAAGTCACTCTGAAGGCTTGTCTTACTGTTTTCTTGGAGCTATCAGTTTAAGCAGGACTTGAACTTGTTTTTAAAAAGTTTATTTTCCTCTCTGAAGTACTCTCTGCCCAAAAGTCAGATGATGGAGCTGTCGGAGAGCCCAGGGTCACTCACATGACCCAGGGCTGGGAAGGAGCTGGATGAGCAATTTAAATCCAAGGTCCTGCTGGGTTGTAGCTGGCCATGGCCAGCTGAACCAGTTTGCTGTTACACTGGTCATTTGTTGTGTTCCTCAGTGGCTTTGGGCTTTTTTTGGATGGGGAGGTTCCAGGCAGGTCAGGAAACCACATCATTTCACTGAGAGTCACAGCCCCCGGGTGTGGGAGTGAAAGTAACTGGCAGAGAACCACTCTCAGTTCCTCTTGGGGGTGTTTGGTGGTTGGATTTATCAGTCTGAAGTAGTTTGGTCCCTTAACTTGCCCTGCAGAACACCTGTTTAATTTGAAGTTTGCTGCAAAGGAGCTCAACAGAAACTCCAAAAAATGCGACAAAGAAGAAAAGGCAGAGAAAGCTAAAATTAAGAAGGTAAGTCTGAACCAAGCTTTTTAGATCTGTTGCTTGCCTGTTACAGCAGGAAGACATCTGGTGTTTTGTCATTTCCCTGGTGTGCATGCTAACAATCATATGGTCAATGTTTGTGATTTAAAATATGTGAGTATAAATCTTCCCGTGCTTATTAATAAACACGAGGATAAATCCTTGTGTATCCTCATGGCCCGCTGGTGACTTTTGCTTCCCGAGAGGATTGTCTTGTATGTGCTTTGGTAGAGACTATTGTTCTCGGAGTTAAAACCACTTCATGTTCATCAGCTTGTATTAAAAGGACTTGTGGAGAGGAACTTCAAAACAGCTTTTGAGTCCTTGAAGTAGTGAAGAGAGACTGAGTTGATTTGACTGTATTTTTGCCCATGAGATACAGCTGTACTACCTGTGCCTGTGTTTGTGTTTTGAGACTGAATATGTTTTCAGGAACAGAAAATTATGTTTCTGTACCTCTGCAAAACTCCCTATTTGAAGTGCATTCTTTCCAATGCCTTCCTTGGAAAGAAGTTAGGAATTCACATCTTGGAAATGTTTGGGATCTATTGTGGGAGGAGGGAGGGGTTTGTTTTCTTTTTTAATAGAAAAAAATATAGTGACTGATGAATGCTCCTTTCAAAACCGAAAGAGACTACTCAGAAAGCCTATTTACGAGAGCGGGGACGGGTAAAAGGCTTTTCCTTTTGTCTCTCCCTCTTTCCCAAGGCCATTCAGAAGGGGAACATGGAAGTGGCGCGGATCCACGCGGAGAACGCCATCCGCCAGAAGAACCAGGCCATCAACTTCCTGCGCATGAGCGCGCGCGTGGACGCCGTGGCAGCCAGGGTGCAGACTGCCGTCACCATGGGCAAGGTGAGGTCCTCCCCATCCTGCAGGGGCAAGGAGGGCACCTCTCGTCTTCTCTGGAGTGACCTCATCCCGGCTGGAGTGAGCTGGGAACTTTCAGTTTGAGATGTAGCCAAGAGTCAGTTGGGTGCTGGAAATCCTCTGGCAGCTGCTCTTTGGGTTATTTTACAAAGATCATTCTCCCCTTCAAAATACATGAAGTCATGAGATGGGAGCTGTGATTCCAGAGATCTTTTTTAGCTCAGGTAGTTGTTTGAGGTAAACTGATTTACTGCTCTTCATCTTGAAAGATTGTGACCTGTGGACCAAATGTATCCCTTAACAGTGACAAATCTCAAGTCTACAGAAATGAGTGCCATATAAAGCTCATTTTTAATGAATTTTGCCTCAGAATGTGTATTTTAAGTGGCTGAGTTAATTTCTAGAGCTTGGAATGGTAGGAGCTATTTAAAATATGACATTCCAGATGGCAATAGTATGTTCCCTCTTACCTGATACTGTCAAAGCTCTGGGGACAAAGATAAGAGAGCTGGGTAAGAAATCACAGAATCCCAGAATAATTTGGGTTGGAAGGGACCTTAAAGCTCATCCTGTTCCACCCTTTGCCATGGACAGGGACAACTTCCACTCTCCCAGGTTGCTCCAAGCCCTGTCCAGCCTGGCCTTGCTTCCAGGGATGGGGCAGCCACAGCTTCTCTGGGCACCCTGTGCCAGGCCTCACCACCCTCACAGGGGAGGATTTGTTCCTGAACTGCTCATTTTTCCCTGTAATAATTCCCTTCCCCTCGTTTCAGGTAACGAAGTCGATGGCAGGGGTGGTGAAGTCTATGGATGCCACATTGAAGAGCATGAACTTGGAAAAGGTAAATAGACTTAATTTTCTTGGAGCTGACACCAAAAGCAGAAGGGACAACAGACACAAGTTTTAAAAAGGGAAATTTAATCAAGAGTTTTCCAGTTGAGATGTGTTTTTTCTGTTATCTGAAGATAAGTAATTGATTCATATTTTTCATAGATATCTGCACTAATGGACAAATTTGAGCATCAGTTTGAGACACTGGATGTTCAGACACAGCAGATGGAAGACACAATGAGCAACACTACAACGTTAACAACGCCACAAGTAAGAATAATAAAATACATTTTAACAAGGTGATCTTAAATTATGTGTCTAAACTGCTCATTATCAGCACTTGAAGCACTCCGGGTGTATGTTTGGGGTTTTTTACAGATAAGTTGAATTCTGTTGAAGCATTATTTACAAGCCAGAGTTCAATTAATGTAATTTTGACTGCTGAGCACCTTTGCTCCTTATTTTTGAGTTCATACCTTCTAGTGGTTATGCACAAAACTGTTCTGCCAAAGGCATTTACCTTTACATCAGTTTTATTAAAATAATTCCTGTTCTCTAAAAATCTAACAGGAGAGGTTGTCAGAAACTCCAAACACAACAATCCATTTTGTTTTTCTTTAGAACCAGGTGGACATGCTCCTGCAGGAAATGGCAGATGAAGCAGGGTAGGTGAAATTTCTATTTCTCAAGTAAATATTGGTTCCCACAACCCTTCCTGGTTATAACTTAGGTCAAATACCCTTGTTTTATAACTCTGTCTCTTGGAAGCAGAGAAAAAACACAATTTTCCTTTTACCTCTGGACATACGTGACTTGTCTTGGTAGTGAGTCAAAATTACTCACCAGCTTGTGTAACTCTGGAGTGCAGCATTCATGGCGTGCTGTCTCATTATTCCTCTGCTGTCAATTATTGTGCTTCCCCCTTTATCCACCTGTGCCTGCCTGACTTGGTGTTTGCTCTGTTTCCTCCTGTTAGCCTTGATCTGAACATGGAACTACCTCAAGGACAGACAGGTTCTGTTGGTACAAGCGTTGCCTCAGCAGAACAGGTAAATGTTGGATTTCAGTAAAGTCATTGTGTTCTGGAGAAATGGGATGTGAGAATCAATGCTTCACTCTGTCAAAACAAAATGATAAATTGTTAAATTATGATTCTATTCCAGCTGTCCCAAGGAGGCTGTGTGGTTAAAAGTCTTGCTGATTTTAGCAATACAGTTGTTAGATGTTAAAGGGAAGGGACTTTAAAAACCCATCCAGTCCCACCCCCTGCCATGGGCAGGGACACCTTCCACTATCCCAGATTGCTCCAAGCCCCGTCCAGCCTGGCCTTGGACACTTCCAGGGATCCAGGGGCAGCCCCAGCTTCTCTGGGCATCCTGTTCCAGGGCCTCCCCTCCCTCACAGGGAAGGATTTCAGCCCCCTTGTCCTATCAAATATTCCATGTTCTTTGAAAAAAACCACAAAACCCCAACCCTTCCTCTACTTAATTTTGTGTTCTGAAACTCCTCCCTTACAGCCATGCTTAAGATCTTAAGCAAATCATGTTAAGCCATGAGAGAATTTCTCATCAGCTGGATATGAGGTGGCAAAAGTTGCTTTTCCTGTTCCTGATGGCTGGTTTTCCCTTTGTGTTTTCCAACTGTGCAGGATGAGCTGTCACAGAGACTGGCCCGCCTACGTGATCAAGTCTAACTGAATGGAGCTGCAGTTCTTTGGACCTGCTTCCAAATTCCCTGTCTGGAACTAACCCTGCACTCCACTCGAGGTGCAAAACAGTCCAGCTTAGGTGTTCGAATATATGTAATATAGGGGACTTCACTCCCAGCTTGCTACTCTTTCTGAAATACATTAAGTGACCCAAAAATACCAGCTCTAATGTCCTTTTCTGTACATTTGGAAGTTGATCTATTTTTTGCAAGCTTTTTTCACAAGTTCAAGTTGATGTCCTAAGTCAGCTACTAATGGTAGTACATTCTAGTTCCAAGCAAAGCAGAGTGTCAGTGAGATATATTTTAAATTATGAAGTGATTTTTTTAAATTATGAGAACTGTTTATGGTTGGAGAACTGATTTATCCGTTCAGATGATTGTAGATGATTTTCCTACAGAGCCAAACTCCTGGAACACGCAGGGATGGACAGCGTGGACCTCCTGGAAAATGCACTTGTCGAAACAAATAAGTGGACTTTGAGGTTTTTAGTCTTTAAAAGTTAGGATAAATGTGCTGAAGTTAGCAGTTTAGTTCAAAAATGAGCTACCAAAAGCTGATTTCATATAACTGAGGACTTGTATGGTGGCATCACTTTAGCACAGGAGGAATAAAATATATTTTTGGACTCTTTGCCAGGTCTGTTGCTCCCTGCAGATAAAATCCCATGATTTGTAATATTCTGGTTTTATGGAGGAGCTAATTTTAGCAATCCCTTTGTATTTCTGCATAGTAAGAGAGTCTAGCTGCTCTCTGTAGCTTCAAACTCTTGTTGCAGTTGTAAAGTAAAAAATGGTTGTAGAGATTTGTAGCTGAGATCACTTGTGATGTGTTGTGATAAACAGTGACGTTCACATTCTCTTCCTGATTTTTTTAGGCTCATTTTTATGTTTTGTCCTTGTAGGGGTGAGGGAAGGTGTGGAGCACCAGGCTTGCAATTGGTTCTTAATTGCCTGGTGCTGAGGGCCACGTACGTGGCTTTTCCAGAGTTAGGGAATTGTTTAAGGAGAAAAAAAGCAAAACTCACTTTTTTATTCAAGCAGGATTTTTTCAGTGAAAACGTGCAAAAATGATGAAACGTTTCAGAGCAGTTTCAGATGTTATTTTGAATGTGTTACCCAACTCACTCCAAGGATTGAACAGGATGTTATGTACTGGAGTAATCAAGGTTACTGTAAAAATAAAATAAGGAAAATAAGATAGACAAAACCACCTGAACTGTTGTGAGATTCTCTCTCACACTGGCAGCTGAACTAAAACCATGAGTTTAAAATGGGATCTTTTCACTTGTTAGAAAGAAAGTGAGGTTAAAAATAAATGTAAACACCTTGAGTGTTCCTCCTGTAAACAGAAGTTGGAAGGTGTTTAAAAACCAGGTACTGACAGCTGTAGTCTGGCTACAATCCCTTCCAATCATTAAAAAACATCCTAGGAAAGGGACTATTTCCTGCATTTTCTTCCCTGGCTGCTTCTGAACAGTGTAACCAGGATTGTGGTGTATCTATGCAACCCAGTTACCCAGCTGGGGTGGCTGTGTGTGTGCCTTTGCCTTGCTGGACTTCCTTCAGCTTTTTAATGTTCAGTTACTTCATATCATGAGAGTGCTGGAAGCTTCCTGCTGTGGAATCGCTCCACACCGGAGTTTACTTGGAGCTGTCCCTGAAATACTGAGGATTCAGTGTTTGATAGCAGACAGCTCCAGCTGCTGTGTCTGGCTTCTTTTAATGTTAAAAATTATGCTGCTGTTAGACTGGTTTGGGCCATTCTGGAATTAGTTGAGGGTCAGACAGCAATTCTGAGCTCCCACATGGTTGATTTCCCCAGTCTGTTGCCTTGCTGTGAGCCTTGGAGGGATTTAAAAATAGAGTGGGACTGAGATTGCTGCAACAGAAAGGTTAAATAAGCTTCATTATTTTATTGATTGTTGTGGAGTTCTGATCTTATCCCAGGCTGGTGAACTCCAGGACCAGTGTAGATTTCCAGTGTTGCCTCTTGAAAGGAATTAAGAAATAAAAAGGTTTGCCTGACATAATTAAGGTTATGTCTGGGGGACTGTGATGCAAAGAGGCTTAGAAAGAAGTAAGTGTTTGAGACAGGGAATTTTTGCCCTGTTGACTTCACTCCAGGAGTTGCTGTGTATTCCAGCCATGCCAGGATTTGGGGCTGGCAGCTCCTGCATACAGAACTCCTGCCCTCTCCTGGGGAAATGCTTTCACTCTGGCTGGGAGCTGCATCCAGAAAGGTTTAAGTTATAATTTAAATATATACATTTTTCTCATGTCATTTGGAAATGCTTAAAGCTGAAAGTTACTCTTAAAGCAATATTTGAGTTCTATCCTTCCTCCCTTCAGGCTCCTCAAAACATTTTTCTTCCCTTAGCAGCTCTGGCTCCTCACTCCAACCTTGTTTTGTCTCTGTAAGCTGACTGTTTGTGAAGTTCATTTCATGGTAAATCACTTGTTTGTGCTTTTCTGGAACCTTATTGCCAGCTAAAATTTCAATATTTCTGCTGATGAGCAGGCACATCTAAAGTGAAACATTGCTTGAAATGTTGCTGGATGGTTTTGCTCAGCATTTTTATCCTCTGTTACTAAAACTGCTGGTTTGTGGTAGCTTTGTCTTCGTTAGAATTCCAAAACAAAGCCATGCAAATCTTCAGATGAAAGGAGAGGGAAGCAAAACAAGAACAAGAACTTAAATGTCGTGATTGCAATGGGATAAAATTGTCAAGTTGCCTTTGTGGAGATCCTCGGAGCCAAAAAAGAGTGAAATTTTGTTAAACATAATCAGCAGTTGTGTATAGACAAATTCTGAAGCTGGTGCCGTGTATAGAGAAGAGAATAATTTTTGTAGCTCTGGTTGAGTTCACTTTGAAAACTGCTTTACTTGTATGGGACAGTTTGTAAATGTAACTGCAGGTGGTAAATAAAATTGTACAGACAACTTATTCTGGGTGTGGGTCCAGGTTGTGTGGCTGCCACAGGTCTCAGTACATGGATGGACAAGCAGATGGGATGTCTTTCCTGTGGGAAGACATTCAGAAAATTCAATCTTTATGGTGAGAAAACAAGAAGAAAATAAAGTGGGTACCACTGAGGGAGATTTGGGACAATTGGGGAGTAATTAATATTAAGTATAACAAGATAAACTCTAATTTTATGGTGTGTTTAAAAACGCTTAGTCTAATATGGAGAGAGCCCTGTGCTTAAACAACTCAGAGGGTTTTCTGTCCTTACACACAGAACAAGGGACCACTGGAAAACTGGCAGGAGGTGGTGTGGGTTTGAGTCTGGCATTGGGTTTGGCTTTCCCGCACCTAAAATCCTTCAGTTTTAACATTTCTCTACATTCGTTTGGGAACCAGCAGAGGGCACCTCAGGCTTTGCTTTTGTGGATTCTACAGAAATGACTGGTTGGAATAGTTGAAGGAAGGCTGGCTGGTTTAGGGAACAGTCTCTCCCGTGGAACCTCTGTTTGGGCAGTATCCACTCGCCGTAGGACGTGCCCGTGCCGGGGCTTTGATCCCAAAATCCAGCTCGGCAGCACATCCACAGGGCCATCAGCTGAATGGGGTCAGTTTGCACTAAATACTCCTCAAAACAGTCCTTTGCTGCCTTTGGGGGTAATTAGGTCTCCGAGATCTGTTAGGAGTGTGATAGTGAGTAACTTTGTGCTTAAAACTTGGGTTTAAATTTCATTTTTAGTTAAATCTTGGGGGTTTTTAGCTGCTGTTGTTCTGCTTTCGTCCTGTGGTAATTCTTCTGTTTTATACTTAAGGAATGAGTGTGTACTGATGGAAATGGATTTTAGTGGTAAATTCTATTTTTTTAGCAGAGGTTTGATGAGCTTTGGTTTGATGAAGGATTGACTTCACTTTCAGGATTCTCTCTGCAGTTCACTGCAGTTCTGGCTTCACCTCTTGCTTGGGCTGCTTTGAGCTCACGGCAGCACTTGGCTCCCAACTTTCTTTTTTCAAACAATATTTTTCCAATGGAACCCCAAGAAGGGTCAGTGGCCTTGCTTGTTTCGGAAGCAGCTCCCTTCATTACCATTCCATGAGGGAAAGGCCCGACGTGAACAATCTGTAACTAATTTCACGTGCCAGTGGAGCCGCGTTCACTGGGAAGACAATGCACTGAGAGAGTCTTCCAGCTCCTGCTTCCCTTTGCTGCTCTTTATTAAGGAACTCAGCCTGGATCAGCTGCACGACGTGATTCAAAAGAGAAAATCAAAGGGCTGCAGGTTCCAGGTTTTGGGAAAGCTTTCCAGGATCTTCCAACGGTGCTGGTCACTGTGAGGAGCTGCCAGACCCAGACTCAGCACAGAGGTTGCTCTCAGCCCTTACCTAAAAAAGGGAGATTTCAGGGAATGAAATATTTCATATTGCATATTTCTAATCTAAATATGCATATTTTATAATCCAAATAATCTAGAGAATGATAGAAATATGCTAATTATATATAATAATAAAACAATATAAAAATCAAAATATCGAAATAATCTAAAGAAAATCTGAATGTCTACAAACAAAGATGTTTTACAGTCACTTCTGTGTGTATTGCTTAGGATATTCTAAATTTATTAAGCCTGAGTGAAACAATCTTTTTGCAAAAGTCTAAAGCAACGAACATGACATAATGTGTGTATCTGACAAGATAATAATCAGCTTAATTTAATTTCCCTGCTATCTGATTCATAATTCTTTATCACAACCAATTTCTGTCAAAATGAGCTGTCAGGGATAGGAAAACATTTTAAAACTTCCTTTAAAGGCTCTCAGTATTTTTTATTAAATCTTTTATGACTCCTTTATTTTTTCAAAGATTAGATAAACATAACCCTGGAGTCTCTACAGGAGATATTTCCCTTTATTCTTATCACAGTCAGGGCTTTGTTTCTCTTGCTGCAAGATGGGTCAATACTGGAACCATTAAGCTCAATTTCTATTGCTGGTGGTTTTCCAGTTCCAGGTTCCATCTGAAGTCCCAATATTTGCCTGGAAATCCGTAGGAGAAGCATGCGGGCCTGTTCAGAGTGTTGTAAATTAGTTCCAGTCTCCACGAGCCTGCTGTGACTAATTGATGTGACCTGGAAGTGGATAAAGTCCATAACAGTAAGATCAACTTTTCCTCTGGTAATTTGACAAATAGAGCCCTTTTTTAAAGTCCTGTGTAGGCTCCGTTCCCCATTTGTTCTGTCGTGATGGACATCGTTTCCGTGTTGGAGTGATAATGATTTTCCAGATTTCTGCTGATTTGTAGAGCAGGTGCCTTTATTTATTAATGCCAGAAGAAGGGAGAGATTCAACAGCACCAACAAAAGGAGAATTCCTGGCAGCAGCTGTATATCAAAGCCATTCCTTATCCAGTTACCTCATTGTAAGTATTTGACCACTGCTTAAAATCTTCCTGTTTCCATGTAAAATGTATAATTACAACATATTTTGCAGAGTAGTTTTGTGTGTAAAGAGAGTAGAAGTAATAATTTATTAGTGGTGATTATTACATTTAACAATAGCACTGTTTTTTCATTCAAATATTTTAGAAATACAAAGGTAATACTCACCAAACCCCGAGTTGTGTGGTGTGTGGTGAGTTTAAAGCAGCAAATATGGAATATCCCAGGTTCTCTTCCAAATTTAATGCTTTTGCTGAAGTTTTCTTAGCCTGTGGTTGGAGTAATAAATAAACCAGATATTCCCAAGCTCTTCATTAAGGTTTATGGGGATGTTTGGGAAATCTGGCTGCTTTCTCAGGATACTCGTTACCACACAGGTTTTCCTCCTCCTGCGCTACAGAGATGTGCAGGAAAGCTCCTGGTTTGCGGAGTCGCTCCAGCTCATTTATTTCCTACAACCACAGGGAAATCAGGAAATCTCAGTGTTGTGTGGGCTTTGACTCTTGCAGAAGGGGCTGCTGGAATGGGATCTGTGTAGTGGAAACTCCTGGAAACTCCACGTTGCTGCCTAATTAGTTTCTTAAGAACAATTTCAGGCAGCCACTGTAAGTACTGTATTGACCGTAGGTAAATCCACGCTGCTTTCTGGATGGGCAGGGATTTAAGGGATTTCTTGCTCCCAGCCCCTTCCAAGCCTGCATCCCACCCATCCTCTCCCATCCCCACCAACTCTGTCGTGCTCCAAAATAGTCTCACCATGACTATAAACCCCCCAGCAGTGACCCAGGGGAGTCCAGTCCCTATTTATTTGTGCTCCAGTGGGATGTGAACCTTGGTCTTCCCGGGTGAAAGGTTGAGGGATGAGTGTCTTGTTTACCTGTGCTTTTCAGAGAATGTTTTCCTTTAATCTATTAAGCAGACACACCATTTTGTCCCGTGGTGTGCAATGGGATCGTTAACGATGCGCTTAATTACTACCAAACCACATCTGAGTGCCCGATGGCAGCAGGCAGGAGACTCAAAGCCCAGTTGGTCAGGCAGGAGGGTCCAGCAAGGCTCCCCCACCTCAGGGTTTAATAGAAACATCTTTCCAGGAGCTCCTGCGACATCTCCCTGATTTATACACGGCTTTGGTGACGGATAAAACCACATTGGATGGTTTCACATAAACTCTGACTGATGGCTGAGGGCAAACTGGGAGTGAATGAGGAGAAACCAAACTGCCAATGGATTTTGAAATCCGAATTGGATTCTTTGGAAGTTATTTTCAAAACCAAAAATCCAAATTGGATTCTTTGAAAGGTTATTTTAAAAACCTCAAGACCTGAGTTAATTCAACCACTGTAGTACTGCTGCCTTTAACACACCTGAGGATTTCTCTTGTCTGAAGCTCTTACGTTCAGGCATTCACATCCCAAAGGTGGCATTTGGGCTTAATTTTTTTGGCGGTGCTGCAGAATTGTTGTATGCATTAATCAGCCAAGGTATAGGGCTCAGGCACATCCTCCACCAGGCACAGACACAATAGGATGGAGAAGGCCCAGCAAACACAGCTGGTGAACATATTTACCATCCACTGGTTAGTCACACTTGTGGAGTTTTAATTGAATTACCTTTGACAGTGAACAGCAAACCTGGTGGGTGATCTACTAAATTGAACTGATGAATGGGCTCCCTAAAATCAATTAGCATCCAGGGCTGGGAGCATGAACACATCCGTCGCTCGGCAGGGACCGGAGCGGGCTCGGAATGACAGCAGCAAATGTTGGCCAAGTGAAAGCACGGATCTCCTGCCGCCGCTGACCCCTGCTCCCCACATGAAAGAAAAACAGGAGCCTAACAGGAGCTGAAAGAATCCGACAGTAAATCATTTAAGCCCTGTTTTGCACAACTGATACAGGATGCTTCTAAACTGCTTGATTAATGCTGGGCAGTATATTAAAAGCAGGACGTGGCAGAGCAAGGAGTCTGTGGCCAAGCACCAGCTCCACAAACACCATCTGCTCGCTTAATTATTTTTGGGAGATTCAGGATAGCAGGGAGCCGGGAGGAATTAGAAATGGCGTTTTTCTTTTGCTACAGTGATCGGGCCCTGTCTGTGGGCACAGAGAAGCCCCCTCAGTCTTTAGGTTGTTTGTTATGTGAATAATCAAGTGATGGCAAAATGCAGGCTGGAGGTACCTCTGACCTTTGCCTCTGCGCAACCCGACCCTGCGTGGGGCTCAGGCGGAGCATGTAATGAGGGACAGCTGGGATGGACTGGAAAAGGGAGCACACACATGTCTGAGGGAGGAGGAGTACACACACAATGTCTGAGGGAGAAGGAGTACACACACACCATGTCTGAGGGAGTAGGGAGAACACACAGAGCGTCTGAGGGAGAAGGGAGAACGCACACACAATGTCTGAGGGGAAAAGGAGCACCCACAATGTGGGAGGGAGAAGGAGCACACACACACAATGTCTGAGGGAGAAGGAGCACACTCACAATGTCTGAGGGAGAAGGGAGCACACACACAATGTCTGAGGAGAGAAAGGGGCACACACATGCAATGTCTGAGGGAGAAGAAGTACACACACAATGTCTGAGGGAGAAGTACACACAATGTCTGAGGGAGAAGGAGCACACACACACAATGTCTGAGGGAGAAGGAGCACACACCTACAGTGTCTGAGGGAGAAGGAGCACACTCACAATGTCTGAGGGAGAAGGGAGCACACACACAATGTCTGAGGAGAGAAAGGGGCACACACATGCAATGTCTGAGGGAGAAGAAGTACACACACAATGTCTGAGGGAGAAGTACACACAATGTCTGAGGGAGAAGGAGCACACACACACAATGTCTGAGGGAGAAGGAGTACACACAATGTCTGAGGGAGAAGGAGCACCCACATGCAATGTCTGAGGGGAAAAGGAGAACACACAATGAGAGGAAAAGGAGCACACAATGTCTGAGGGAGAAGGAGCGCACACAATTTCTGAGGGAGAAGGAGCACACACACTGTCTGAGGGGAAAAGGAGAACACACAGTGTGGGAGGGAGAAGGAGCACACACATACAGTGTCTGAGGGAGAAGGGAGAACACACCCAATGTCTGAGGGAGAAGGGAGAACACACCCAATGTCTGAGGAGAGAAGGGAGAACACACACCATGTCTGTGGGAGAAGGGAGCACACACACACACGCGTGCACACACCTGAGGGCCTGCTGGCTTGGCACAAACTGGAGAAGGCACAGAACTCTCTGTTGGAGCTTTTGGGTTTGGAGGTGAAGAGGAAGAGCAGCAAACAGGGTGATAGCCTTCCCTCCCTTCACCCTGTTTTGCTGGATCGCCAACTAAACCTTCCTCAGGAGGAAATCTGGGCCAAAACCTGACTTACTGGAATATCGACTTAAGCCTAGACTCAGTCTGGACTAGGCCGCATGTGGAATGTTATTAATTTTGTTACCAAAAAGAAAAGAAAATGTGTCCATTTCAATGACGTCCAGACTGTCCAATGGCCCCTGGAGGTGCTGCATTGGGACATGGCAACTTAGATCTGTGTTTCCTATTCTCCTTCCCAGTCTGGTGCACTGGGTACCACTTTATGGGATGTTCCCAAGTCCATGGAGGGCACAGTGGGGCTTTTCTTTCCTTGCCTTCATAAGTCATTGACTTTGTGCATTGATTTCAGAGTCAATGCCTGGGGAGCATTTTATCGTATTTTATTTTTTAACAAATGGTATAAAATAATACTTTTTGACAAAAAATTCTCATTTTTCACAGAAAGTCCAAACATGGGAGACATTGGACTGTAGTATCATTCTAGTTATAGAATGAGATGAGCAGAGATGGGGTGCAGCAACACCAGCCTGACTCCAAGTGTTCCATGAGTGCTTTAAAAATGTGACATTTTTACCTGTAAAGTAAAATGAGGGTGGAGTCCAACACATACTGACACTCTGCTCTGAAGTGCTGCATAAATTACGTTGTGTTTAACACAAACCTATTTGTTAATTTAATTAATATATAAACAATGGGCTCCTGCCCGTGCAGAACAGCCCAGAGGATCCGGTGCTTTCTCTTCTCCCGGCTTTGCTCCATTCCTGCTCTCGGAGCTGCCCCAAGGTCTCGCTCCGAGGCCCGGCTGCTGCTGTGCTGACAGCCCTGCTCCAGAGTGCACCTCCAAACACACCATTCCCTGGCCCATCCAAAACTTTGGCTTCCAGACAAACACACGGGAACACGGCTCCAAACACCCAGATCAATCCCCTCAATAAGATTTCATGCATTTTTAAATGGTATCCGTCTTGATTTGGAAAACAAAAAGCAAGGAAAAGACAACGGCAAAAAAACCTTCCCAGTGCACGACGTGAGAAATGTGGCTTTAATTTAGACAACTAATTGCTTCCAGCTGAACCAGCCATTAAAAACAGTTGAAGAATTACAATGTAAATAGATTAATGCAGACAAAGCAACATGTGCACTATTCCATGTCTTCTTGTTACCTACAAAATACTTGGGCAGTGACATACTGTTAGTCTAAGCCACTTGTTAGGTTCTGTGCTAATCAGCTAAAATTAAATAAACATGACTGATAAAAATGACTGTTGTGTTTGAAAATTGATGCACCAACAGAATTTACTCCAGGAGATAATTACAGATGATTAAGTAACAAAGAAATAATTCCTACGGCAAAGGGGGAACGCCGGCGGCACAGGGAAGGGGCACTTCCCAGTGTGCCGGCCTTGTTGTTTGGAGGGATGAGCCAAAGCTGCAGGAAGGTCCATGGGTGGGCAAAAACTCTGAAGGAGCTTTTCTACCCCAGCAATCTCCAGTGACAGAATGAAAAAGGGCTGGAAAATCAGTATTTTGCTGATGGAAAAACAGGTATGTTTTTGTCCCCTCTTCCCACCCAAGGGATCAATCCCTTCATACAACTCTTTACTTTTAGATGCTAAAAACGTGCTTACAGGTGAACCATGTAAGTGAAAAATATGATATTTACTAAATAATAATTTTAATTTGAATAGTAAAGCTAATTTCCTTTGCCATCAGAATGAAAACAGATTGAGACTCGCCTTCTAAAATTCAAAATATTCTTCAGGCAGTCATTTTAAGATCTTAATTCTTAAAGGAATTTATTATTACAATGATAATACCGATTGGAAACCTTGGAAAGGGAGTGTTTTCCAAAATAAAGAATAAATTTGGGAGGGTTTTTGCATTTTTTTTCTTCTCCATAAGGCCTGTTGGTAGGAACTCTGTGGCAATAGAGACATCCAAAAAATAAATGAAAGGCTTTAAACTGAAAAAGGGAAGTTTTAGATGAGATTTTGAGAATAAATTCTTTCCTGTGAGGGTGGTGAGGCCCTGGCACAGGGTGTCCAGAGAAGCTGTGGCTGCCCCTGGATCCCTGGAAGTGTCCGAGGCCAGGTTAGATGGGACTTGGAGCTTGGGATAGTGGAACAAGATGGGCTTTACCATCCCTTCCAACCCAAACCAGTCCATGATTCTGTGATTCCAAGGAGCTGACTCCTGCACAGACCTTAGCACAGCCATTTCTACACAACTTTTTCCCCTATTTTCTTTAGCACACTCATATCCTTGAGCATCTCACTGAAACACATGTTCGAGTCAAGATTAGCTCCTATGAAATGAAAATCGCTTGGGCTGCAGAGGGGGAAGTGGAATATTATTCTTCATCCTGAATTGAAATATTAGAAGCTGACTCCTGAATTATACTCCGGGGTTACCGAGCTCTAATTGAGATTGAAATTGGGCCGCTATTTTTGGTGCAGCCTGGAAAGCTCCGAGTCTTATTCCCATTTGTGCCGGTGGAAATCCCCACCCATCATCTCAAATTCTGCTCTGCCCGCACCTTCGGGGTGAGGAGAACCGTCCCGGCCCCTTCCTCCCCGAAATAATGATAAATGACAGCTACTCCAAATTGGAGCTGGCTGCTGCTCCTCGCCGAAGGGCCGAGGGGAGGGTGGGAAGGGGCTTCTCCCTGAAAGCTGATTGACAGGCAGGGTCAGGATGGGGGGAGCGTTTGCCGGACCCTGTCAGATCCCAGGGAGCTGCTGACAGATCATGCTGCCATTCCCTTCCTTCCCTCCCTGGCCAGATTTATGCTGCCATACAGAGGGTGTGGGATAAACTCTGCTCTGCTTAGAGCAGCCTGGGAAAAAAACCCAAACCCACCCCAAAATGACAATGTGCTCCTATAAATATAATTTTTTTGTTCTGCAGGTGCTGTCTAGAGGGGTCAGGTTTCTCTGGAGGAACAATTAGCGATGGTTTCCAATGCTTTGAAATATTAAAGCAAAGTTGATGGGACGCTCCAGTCCCAGAGTCAGCACCATGTAGCAGAAACCATGTTTCTGAGCTGAGGTGAGGGAGGGGAGGCCCTGGCACAGGGTGCCCAGAGAAGCTGGGGCTGCCCCTGGATCCCTGGAAGTGTCCAAGGCCAGGTTGGACAGGGCTTGGAGCAAACGGGGAGAGTGGAAGGTGTCCCTGCCCATGGCAGGGGGTGGGACTGGATGGGCTTTATGGTTCAACCCAAACCATCCTGTGGTGGTGGTGTCCAGGGAGCAACAGGAGGTGAAAATCCCATTGGTTGTGCTGGAAAAATGCCCCAATTAAGGACAAGCTCTTTCCCCTCCCAAGTCACTGGCACCATGTCTGGCTGGGGGACACGAGGGACATGTGACACAAATGACCAGATCTCAGCTCTCACCTCCCCAGCCCTCGGCTCTCCGCATCCCCAGGATCCCTTTGCACACACATCAGGGAGTCAAATCCAGAGCTGGGGAGAGGCGTCCCCTTGCAAGGAAAACACCGGACAGGTGCAGGCATTGGGAATGGAGCCCCTCGGAATTAACAACCTGAAGGAATTTGATTTAGCCCAATGTATCGATTGGTGCAAACAAGCAAAAAATATATTGGGCGGAGATGATTAAATAGGATGAGGCCTCTTTTTTTGTATTGTCAGCGGTGAAAAATTCCAAAGGCGTGACCAAGGAATTAATATGCAGCTATAAACATGCTGCGGGGAAAAGGCTGGGGGAAGCAAACAGGACCCAAAATAGATTCATCTCCAAATGTCCTGTGAAGCCAAGGAATCTGCTGCTATAAACACCGGAATTGCAACCGGCCACATGAAACAAAGCCCCGCTTTCAGTGGCACCTGGGGATGGCAAGATGGGAGTAATTCCTCTTTAATGAAGATATTGTGATGTGTCCGAGGCTTTCTGCAGAGCAGCAATTCCCACTGCCTGGGAAAAGGGGGGATTAAGTTACAGGGGGGCTCTGCTGGAGGAGAAACCCCTGTTTGAAGCAAACCCTTCGCTGGCATTATCTGTTTAATGTGTTGCACACCATTTGCAGCATAAACATTTCCAGTTCATTTTAATTTCATATCGGAGGAGAATCATAAAGACAGAGGGTTATTGGTCGCAGCTGCAGGGATGTGGCAAATGCAACTTGAAGAATTATCCTGTCAAAGAGACAGAGCCAGATATTATTGTTTTTTCC
Organism: Dicrurus megarhynchus; assembly: GCA_013399195.1. Classification (NCBI taxonomy): domain Eukaryota; kingdom Metazoa; phylum Chordata; class Aves; order Passeriformes; family Dicruridae; genus Dicrurus; species Dicrurus megarhynchus. Next base: position 296,577 of record VXAD01004604.1, on the reverse strand, counting down.
CTTGCAGTCTTGCCAGCAGTTAAAAAGTGGATTTTATTAAAAATATTCATGTAATTAAAATCTATAGCCTTAAAAGCCTTTAGAGGAACTGGAGCTAAACCAGAATAACGCGTTTACATTCAGATGTTGTAGGTTTGTAATAAAATAATGCTGCATTTTTTTAAAATAATAAAACAAAATAAAAGGTTTTTTAACTGAAATCTTATATTTTAAAACATAGGCAGCTTTGAACTGTGCAGTGATTGATGTTGCTGAGAAGTTTCCTCCTAGGAAATACCCAATGTAGAAATTCATCAGTGATGATCTGGGCCACCGGTGTGTCCTGGAGGGAGAAATGACTTTTATTCCCCACACGTGTGGTTTTAACAGCCAGTGCCCAGCTTTTCAGCCGTTGTCCATCAGTGTGATGGATCATCCTTCCCTTCTCTCACTTCCCAAACCCCGGCTGGAGCAGAGAATTTTCCCAAAACAAAGGAAATATCCCAGTGAAAACCAAACCCAACAGCCACCCAGAGCCGTTTCTTTCTTCAGCTCTTTTTTCTTAATTCCTTTTCTCCAAGCTTTGTCCAGTAATAAACAACTGTTCCAATCTGCTGCGCTGATCAAAAGAAATGTTTTAATCAGTCCCAGGCTAAATATCATGCTATTATGTTATCACTGGAGCAAATCATCCAAAATACAAAACAAAAATATCAGTTTAATATGCTCCAGATCAGGAATGTCTTGAAGAAACTCCCCTTCTTTACAGGTGTGTCCTATTTTAGGAAAAAAAAAGGGAAGAATTAAAGTGCGGGGGCTGGCGCTGGGGCCACGAGGCTGCCAGGGCAGGAATGCTGGGATCCAAATGGGCCAAGCCAAATTTCTGCAAATAAAACACTTTCCTCCACTCCAGAGATGTTTACATTAATTTATTTTTTCTTCAAGCCGAGGAGCAAATCCCTGTTTTCACCTGCTGAGGAGCAAGTCCACAGGGAGACCTGTGGGACATGGACCAAGCCCTGCTACCTCCAAGCCATGGCTCTGGTGAGGGATGCAACCCCAAGGAGACACAGAAGCTTCCAAATTTTTGAGGGAATTTTCCCAGGAGCCTGAGCAGGGTCTGGATTCGATGCAGGGTGGTGGGAGAATCAGCGGATGCAGGAGCATCCCTGCCCGACGAGCCCGATGCAGGATGGCCAACAGAGACACTCACCATTGCCTCTGGAAAGTTTTGGCTTGGGCAGAGCTGGATCTCATTTCCATCCTCTGCTCTGTTCTGTGTCCAGGAGACCTACCCAGCAAAATTCCTCCTTTTTATGGCTCATTAAGGCTCATGGCTCCAGATGCATGAGTGATACTCAAAACCAGTTAAAAAATAAGGGATATTTGGTCATTTGGGAGGCTCCAGTTTGGAGCGGGGTGCTCTGGCTGTCTCACCAGCTGGACCTGGAGACAGACTCCCTGGATCAGCAGTTAAGACCATGCATTCCCAGAGGGATCGTTCATACACATTGGATTGAGGAAATCCTGACTCTCCATAGAATCCTCAAGGCGGGGAGAGCAGCTGGACATAGGGGAAAGATCCTCACAGGCATACATGGCTCAAACACCACCCAAACCCATTCCATGGAATTATGGAATGGTTTAAGCTGGAGGGATCTTAAAGCCCACCCAGTCCCCACCCCTGCCATGGGCAGGGACACCTTCCTCTATCCCACGTTGCTCCAAGCCCCATCCAGCCTGGTCTTAGACACTTCCAGGGACAGCAACAGCTTCTCTGGGCACCCTGTGCCAGGGCCTCACCACCCTCACAGGGAATTCCTTCCTAATTCTTGGACTAAAAACCACCTCAGAAAGTGGGGACATCAGCTTGGGAAGGAGGAACAGCAGCAGGGATGAAGCACCTGGACCTGACCAGATCCATATGGGCTCTTCCCTGTTCTCTCCATCCCATCCTGTCCCCCAAGAGCTCCTCATTTGCAATTCCGAGGGCCAACATGGGAAGTGTCAGCACTTTCAAATCACAACAGCTTCGGAAATGCCAGATTTTGTTTCAGCTGGGAATGGAGTTTGGGGGTTTGCTTTACTTTGATTTGGTTTAATCTCAAAAATCTCCAGGACACAGAGTTGTGTTTCTTCTACCAGCCTAAATTCTCAGATTCTGGGAATTCTGAGAAGCGAAGCAAAGCAGGCTGATGTTATCCGTTAGAAGAGCCCAGATAGAGACATTATCCTGCCTTTATGAAAGCTGAAGGCCAAATTCATATTTATTTGAGCTGCAGCAGGATCTGGCTTATATCCTGGACATTACAACATACTGTTCCAATCTCTATTTTTATTAGCAATATTGATAACGTTAGAAGAAATACAATACAGGAAATAGCATATCGACTTTGATTAATTTTACAGGACGACTTTTAATGAACATAAAGGAAGAATTCAGCAAAGGGCTGAAGCTAAAAGTGCTGCTGGTGAAGGGAGACGTGGCACCTGCACGTCCTGAGTGAGGCAGCTGGATATTAAACATGGATTTGCCTCCATGGAAGAAAAGTTGTTCATAATCAAATTTTTTGAAGATCGTTAGTTCTTCTCTTTATGTTTATTAACACTTTCAGACAAGGACTTGCTACAAGAAATGAAGGTATTGGTGTAAACTTAAATCTGTTTGTTTTGCACAGGCAGTGATGTTGAAACCCTGTGTGAATATTTCTAGGGAAAGATATGTGAAATTCATTCATTACCGAGAGAAAAATCCCTAATTCCAGCCCCAAATCTCAAGTCCTGTGAGAGGATAGGACCTTACTGGACTCACTTGAAGGTGTCTTTGGTTGTCCCCACAGCTTTGGAGGGCACAGGAGGCTCTGCTCCTTGCATTCCATTGCCTGATATATAATAATACTAATACTAATACTAATAATAATAATAATAATAATTCACTATTAATGGATATGAACCATTTAGCACTTGAAACGTTGCTTTGAATCTGAATTTATGCTCTTTTTTACATTTAAAAGGCACTCAGCACAGAGGGTGTCATGGTGCCGTTAAGGATAAACCAGTCCAGCCTCCTGGATCGCTCCATTTTGTCCTAGGATTGAAAACACCCAGGAAACACAACCCCAGCCCCAAAATTTAACAAACTGCCTTAAACCTACAGGGTGGTTAAAACAATGTATGGTGGAAAATAATGGTTTAAACCACTGAGTGCTTGAGGCAACGTGGGCACAAGCCAGGGCAGGATCGTGGTTCAGTGTTTAATATCCACCCAAACCTGACTAAAAAAAGGATATTTCTGCTGGTTTCAGGCTGCTGGTCCACGGGGAAGGGATGTAGCAGATCCAGAGGGAAGGGATGCAGCAGCTCGCTCTGGTGGACCAGAAGCTGAGGGCAGAATCCATCCCTAGAGCATCAGCTGAGTCATTTCAGGAGTAACTCCAAGTCACCACACGAGTCCTTTACTCTCCTCAGAGCCGAAGGTTTTATTTGAGCCTGACTGGAAGCAGATGGACCTGTCAGGGCTCCTCAGGCAGGTGAGCGGAGGGGGCGGATGAGCTGCTAAGTGCTCCCAGCTGCTGGGCAGGGCCCCAAGGAAATCGTTGGAGCTGGGACCCAGCTCCGAGGTGAGATCTGGAGGCAGTGCCAAGAAGGAAAAAGTGATTTTCTCCAAAACACCATTCTCTGAAAACCCGAAAAAGCGAGGCTTTTGAAATAAGAGAAAATAGCTGAAAATATCTGAAAAAAAAATGTATCTAATATATCTTCAGACTTCAGAGAGCCAGAAGCCATCCTCAGCTCCTGCCCCCATCTCTGGTTTTGTTCAGTTTCTGCCTCCTTAGGCAGCAAATACGATTTTTCCAAGGGTTTCTCCCTATCGCTGGTGTTTCCCTCTCCAGAAAGGTCTTGACTTTTACTTGCTGCTTTGTGTCATTTGATTTATAAGCTCAAGGGGTCCTTCTCAAAACCTGGACTCCTTCTTTTACTTAATTGCTACAATAAACTGAAAACTTGATGCTTTCGAAGCAAAAATCTGGAAGGAAATTGTTTGATGGATGGAAGTAGATGGTAGGTCCTTGGGAATGTCACCAAAGGGACAAGGCAGAGAAATGGCTTTATAAATAACTGCAAAATTCGGAAAGTCCACGAGCCTGGGGAGAGCACAGCTCTATTAAGCACAAACAGCTTGCCGGGCAATTCCCAACATCTGCAAAAATCCTCTCAGGCCCTGTCATTCCCAACAGCCTTAACTGCTGCATCCACCGGCATTCGCTCCTCAGGGCTGGCAGTCTGCGATCCCACGGAAAGAGATGCCTGGAATTTGCATCCCAAAATGCAAATAAACCAGTGAAAGAAAAGGTGATTAACAAGTCAAAACTTCTATTCACATTGTGAGGAAGGTGCTTTTCCTTTTCCTTTTGGAAATTAATTTATAAAACATAATTCTTGATGTTTAAAATCTGTTTTTCCCAGTGGGTGCAGCATTGATGGAGCATGGAGTGGGCATGGTTGGAGTTCCTGCATGTTCCAAGCAATGCCATGATTCTTGACATGGCTCCAAGTGACACAGCAGTAAAGAAAATTGTAAAATTCATCCAGTAAATGCCAAGGAATGAGGCTTCACTTGTGGCACTGCGAAGTGAAGCTCCATCCACTGAGTGCTCCTAGCACAACCCCACAGGAGTTGGGAATGCATCCCCCTGCACCCAGAACCCAAAATCCATCTGGGATGGGAGAGTCACCACAGCACCAGCGATTTTATAATTATCTGAAGCTCTCCTTTAGCTTCCTGAGCTGAGTTTTGTGAGTCACCACAGATGTTGCATGTTCTGGGGGACAACCAGACACCCAAAACGAAGAGGAAAGAACACGTAAATATCATGGCCTCATCTGTTTCCAATAGGCTGTGTTTACATATTAATGTGCAATACAAATTTGTAAACATGAGCATTTGAAACTTTTGGAGGAACCGATCCCGGCCTTTTCCCTTTCTGCGGCTTTATTGGAACAACATGTCCCCAGCCCCAGCCACACATGGACATGGTTTCCATACTGGATGCATTTCAAATGGTCTGGGTGCTTATTTGTTCTGCTCTATCTTGCTATCCAATCCTCGTTTGCTTTGCATAATTGTGATACAAATTATCATCTAATTACAGCCCCAACCTCAGCAGATCAAATGTAAACCGAGGCACTTCCATCACAAAAAGCAACATCTGATGCTCCCTCTACGCCTTTGGCTTCTCCAGTAGAGGGATGAAATTTGGGTGAAACCAGAGAGTAAACTGCACTTTGATTAAAAATTTTATTGCTGGGTATTTTGTCTCCTGGGATTTTAAATTCACCGCCGTGTCTGAGCACCGAGCCCATCCCATGTCCCGGCGTCGGGTATGGACACAGCACCTCTGGAACGGCCAGTTTTACCTGCTGAGTGCTATAAACAGGCTCGGTATTCCCAAAAAACTTCAAACTCCTCTTGGGAAAGGTCAAATGACTAATAGCAGAGATTGTTCAGCAAGTTTCAGCAACTTTAAAAAAAACCCTTTGATTTTTATCTCCCTGTTCCCATTTAAAAATAGCACTGTAGTCCTGAGGTGATGTTTGTATCTGCCCACAAAGCCCAAAGAATTGTGAACTTTGAAATGGCCACAGTTTTCCAATAATATTTGTGGCAGGAAATACAAAGCAGCACGTGATGTGATTGTATTGACAGGCACATGGGCTTGCTTGAATTATCGACCTCGACTGGCCCAGTTTCACATTCAATAAATCATATTCATTAATCTGATTCATTCTCTTGAGTTCTGCCACTCACCTCCCACCAGTGGCTGTTTTACAAAGGACCCTGAGATTGTAGAGTGCAGGTTATCTGCTTTTTGGGGCACATTTATTTTAATATACAGGCAAACCCATCTATTTTATAGTGCAAGTGAATCAGCCGAGTCACTGTTGTGGATATGAAAAATACTCCTATGCCAGAAGGGCCAGGAAGCTTGGTCTGGCCTGAGGTGGCCATGGTGACACAGGACAGAGAACTACAACTACCTGAAAACACCACCAATATCCTATTTATTTCTTGCGGTGATTTTTGAAAGGATAAAACCATGAGATGAAGGCAAAGGAAATGGAAATAACCCTCAGATAACCCAGATCAAGCAGCTCCTCTGACACCCTGCCGACCACTTGTACGGACAAATTGATATTTCTGGATCTGCCTGATGAGCACCCGCCCAAAGCGTGGCACCCCTGGGACATGCTCAGACCTTGCAGGGACCAGGCTCTGGGAGTGTTTTCCATGTGGCTGCCATGAGGGAGGATGGCGAAACCTGGGATCCCATGGGACCCACGGAGGCGCTTTGAAACCCAGCTCAATTCCGCTGGAATCAGCCAAGCATCATTCCTGGTGGAGCAAATCACTGCACCAAAAATATCTCTCCCAGTCATTATCAGACACATTTTTAACCAGACACTTGTTTACTGGATTACAGCTCATGGCCAGCAACTCTGGAATATCTTATGCAACCGCAAATATTTGGAAAATTGGAAGTTCCCCATTGCACAAATCCGTGACTGATCAGGAAGAGCCTTCCAGCTCCCCAGGAGTGCAACCACATGTGGGGGCTGGGTCGTGGTCACTCAGCTGGACAGAGCCTGTCCAGGGCCAGCAGTGGACTTGCCACAGGGATTCAGTCACCACCGATGTCAGAAATAAGGACTCCCACAGGAAAAAATGCTTTTTCTTTTTCTTTTTTAATAAAAATAGTGAGAGAAACTGCTAAGAAACAGCCTGAGAAAGCAGGTTTGTTCATTTTTACAGTTGTACAGACCATTTATCACAACCCCCCATTTCATACTGGCATCACTGAGGGCTCTGTGAACACCCAAAGCAGGAAAATCAGGGAAACTAATATTGTCTGAATTTTATCAAAGTCTCATGAAAAAAGTGTAATTTTTGTGATTTTAGCAGCTTTTGATATTGCTTGTTCTGTTCTGAATTTATTGTCTGTTAAGAATGAAAATAACATCAAAACTCTGATACCAGATTTGATTCTTAAACCTGTGCCTAATCCCTCTATATTGTGTGTTGTGTTTGAAAATACAGGATTAATCCCAAAATGAGGCTGGTCCCAGCCAAGCCTTATTTTCCAATCTCTGCCATCTATCAAGTGATAAATTTGGCTTTAGGTAAAGACTGAACATCGACCAAATAAAGAATAAAACCTGTGTCATGTTTTATTACATGGTGCCCTTGGGAGCTGGAGATTATTTACAGGAATAACAAGAATATCCACAGGTTACAAGAAAACAAACAGGACTTTTGGAAGGAATTGAAAATCTCATGTTCCAGGGCCTGTTGAGTTGTAATTCTCCATAAAGGATCTGTGTTCTCTGTGGGACTGAGCCAGGAGCATCCCTGCCCTGCCCTCAGGCACAGGCTGGATGAGATCCCACGTGGATCTTCTGTGTCCCTTTGGGCTGAGAGCTCTGGGTCAGAGGATTGTCCTGCAGGGCTCCTGGGGGTGTTTCATCCCACACAACTCTCCAAGATGTATCCTCCACCTTTCCGGCATGGATCCATCTCACATAGGAGAGATGTGTGACCCCATCCCTGTCCTTCCCACCATGCCATCGAGGCTGGTGCCACTGGAGCGTGGGGCATGGAAAAGAGGGCTCTGGGGCACCCCTCCAGCTTCTCACCCCATCCATCTTTCATCCTGCCTTTCTTTACCCTGGCAGCAGATACTTGGATTTAAGATACTTGGATTTATGTCCCCACCCTGATAATGGAGGCATTTAGGTCCTGGAGAATGAGGGACTTTCATGTCATTAATTAGGACCCGTTAGTGCCAAGGGAACTTAAGAACATGCTAAAGTGCTTGGCCAGATGTGGCTCCTTTGCCAAGTCCGGGTCCTGGATAGTCCCTATGAAATTAGGGATAAAACTTGAGTGGGTGAGCAGCAGCTCCCCAGGGCTCTTAGCTAACTAAAGGCAAGCGAGAGAGAGTAAACACATTTGTAGAAATACAGACATCAACGTCCCCACTTGAGAGTGCAAATAGTAAAAAGGTGACTGACAGTTTGCTCTTAACCTACAACTGTGACATAAATGTGGCCAAAAGAGTCATCTCAGACCCTCCCAGGTCCTCCACCCTCCCAATAACACAATACTTCTGTCCACAAATAAAAGGATTAAATGCCTGCCCATCCCGCTCCTGTACCATGCAGCGTTTCAGAGTCAATAAGTAACAAGCCCCTGGGTATGAAGGAAGGAAGGACTTGCTTTATATAGCAATGCTCAGAAATATTCTCTGATCCCACTAAAGGCAGTGGTTAATTGTGGGGTGCCAGTTGGAGTGATTGCATCTGCCGTCCCTCAAAGCAGCCGGAATGCTGTCACTCACTTTGAAATGCCCTGCTGCATTCATCAGTCTGGATGGCACAGAGAAGTTATAACCGTACAAGCCATATGGAGGATGTAAAGAACAATTAAGTGCTTCCCGAGCAATGGGACTTGATGGGAAAATGTTTCCAGATGCATGTAATCCATACAGCATTTGACCAGCAGAACCGGGGACTTGTAGGCACTGAGCGTTTAGGTCTTCGGCTTTGGCATTTTTCAGTGAAGACAGTTTGGGCATATCCACCATGAAGTGGGGTAGAAGATGTGGGTTGGTGGCTCCCAGTTTTTCGTGGCTCGGCAAGAGGAGCGCCTGTTGTCTCAAGAAGCTCGTGGGGCAGATCTTGTAGTAGAGGGGCACGTTGAGGGGGTGCAGGAAGCTTTCGGGGCATGACACACCCAGGTTGCTCGCGGGCAAGTGAAGCGTGGGAGGGGAGCACGATGGAGACAGCAGGGGGTTCAGAGGAGAGGGGGTCCCACCGCTGGAGGCCACTGGAGAAGAGCTGGAGCTCCCACCTGGAAAGGAAAACAGAAACCATCCAGGCTGGGCTAACTGGTGTCCACAGCCAAGCGATCCTTGGAAGACTCCTGCTCCAGCTCCAGGTCTCCCTGCTGCGTGTGTCCATCCAAACACAAACCCGCTCCAAAGACCAGCTCCTGGAAAATGGGGAGATCTATCCATAAATAGTTATTGTTACCTGGTATTTGTCTAAGAACAATATTCCACATGTCTAATCCCATTCCTTGGACTGGGATCATGGTAAATCGAGCTCCACACACACCTGGATCCATACCTGGCTGCACGACAGATAACCCTCCCCTTCTATACACACACCATTGCTATTTCAGGTTCCCTATTTTTCGTGCAAATTCCAGACAGCTTTTTTCCCTTGGATATAAGAACAAAAAAGCATATTCAGCCTAATGGAGAATTTTTTGTGCCTTCCTGCTCACAGGAATTGACTCATTTCACTTGGCTTCCCAAGCAATTTGAAACATTCCCCTGAATGCTATCGGTGTCTCCAGAAATTCAAACTCACATGGCATGTGAACGTCCTCCTTGCTGGAAGGGATGAATGAACACTTTCAGAATTCGGGAGAAAAGCAACCCCAAGGAGTAAAAATGCAGCAGGGACGGGATGGCTGCTCTGAGGTGGGAGTGGTGCTCGGGAGCAGCCGGCCCTGGTGCTACACAGATGCTGGTTTCATCTCCCGCCTATGGAGAGCCAAATGTCTGCTGCACACTCATTACCAAATTCTTCCAGAGGGGTTTCCCCCACTCTTTATTTTAATTTCTTACCAAAATCACTGGGAAAGATGTAAGAGAATGTGGATCCTTTTGGGCTACTATTTACATTCAATTCCAAGGGATAAAATGCCTGGCTGGGATCTGATCCGACTTTACACGCAACCAGCAACCCGAAATCAACTGTAAAATTTAACCACAAATAGAATATAGCATAGAAAATCTTAAAAAAACCTTAAACCACAAAGATTCTGGATGTGGTGGAAATTAATTTCCAAGCTCCCAACAACAGAGCCTCTCACAGGTCAGCCCTTGATCACAATAATCCGGGAAGGTTTTGCAGCGTGAAGGTCTCACCCTTCCCTGCTGATGTCAGTGGCTGCTTCAGTCCTGACATCAGCAGGGCAGGATCCAGTCCTCTCCCCATGGACATATCCTGATGTCCTCCAGGGCTCAGGGGCTCTGGGTCATGTAAAATATGGGATTGAGCCGATATTTGTGCGTGAGGCAGCAAGTGAAGCCCTACATGGTTGGATACAGCAGAGCAAGGCAGGGTCAGTATCTGCTCCACAGTATCCCGAGCAATAATATCACCCAAATTCCAGAGCAAGTTTGGGAATGGGGATTGCAGCAGAAAGGACAGAGCAGATCAATGAGCAGATGTTTTCTGCCCTTTCAATTGGGCTTAAAAATAAGGGTTTTATGGCCAATTCTTTCTTCAGCATGTTGATCATAATTTCTTTTAATTTACCTCCTGGTTTTAGAGCTTTGGGGTTTCAGTTTTATGGCATTTCTTCAGAAATATATTTTATTAGGAGTGGAATTGGAGATTTGTTATATTTATATCAGTCCAGTAATTTTACCCTGAAGAAAAATACCAGATACATTAAACAAGAAAAAAAAAATTCAAAATCCCAAGTATGTCTAAAATTATATGTACAATAATAATTTAGCATCTTTAACATTGCAGTTGCTGTTGTTTCACTCCTCATGCAGCTCATCCACCACCTCTTCTCCCCCGGCAAACGGGTTCAAAAGGGGCTTTTAGCATAAGATATTTTCTAAAAACCAAATTAATAAAAAACCTATTAATAATACTAATAAAACTACTATTAATGACAATTATTAATAATAATAATTTTAGTTCTCTGTACAACTGATAAACCTCTTAATTTCTGCCGAATCTGATTTCTTTGTGCCCTGATTTCTACGCCTGCAGAACATGAATTTTTGCTGTGATTTTTGCAGCATTTCCCGGCAGACACAGGGGTGACTTTGTGTATCCCAAGCCTTTGAAGAGTTCCTGACATAAACGAGATTTTAACTCGCGACTTTAAACCCAACTTGGAGCGCTCCAAATTGCAAACGAGCTGTCAGTTTTTTCCCTTCGGCGCTGTGAATAATCTGTTTTCAAATATTACTTTCTGAAGCCACTTTTCTGGGAAAAGGCTGTAAAGGACCGGTTGCACTTGTCAGGATGAAGGAGAGCATTTTCCCTGAAAATTTTCCTCCTCTTCCCTGCATTTCTGTGCCACTGCTGCATCCTAAATATCAGATAATTTTATTTTCTGTTGCATAACGCATTTGTCGGCGCAGAAGCCGCCGCTGCAGAAAACACGGGCGGTCACCCCTACCACGTTTGTAGTTGATATTCCCAACCCGGTTGGAAGCAATTAGAGTAACAGGATCAAAGCCGGAACAACCCGACTCCAAATTAGCCTCCTGCACACTCAGATATTTTTTTCTTCCCATCTAACTCTGGTTTCAGCCGGGGGCTGCAGCAGCCCGCGCCCTCATCCTGTTCTTCCCGGCTTCTCGCATCCGTTTTCACAGGAGTTTTGTCCAAACCCACGCGGAATTAACTCCCCCAAAAGGCAGGGATTCGTTTTCTGGGCGCACCTCGTTATCTTTGATGGTTTGAGCTCCCCGAGGAGCCCCGCGGGGAGCCCCGGGCGTGCGGCCGGGAGAGGCAGCGAGCGGGATTTACTCACCCTGGCTGTCTGCGCCGAAAGCCTTGAAGTCCAGGGCGAGGGGGGGTCTCCACGGGTAGGTCTCCAGGAGCCCGTCCAGGACCCCCCTGCGGGGCGAGAGCGCGTTGAACGCAGCCGCGGGGCCGGCGGGCGCTGGGGGCGGCGGTGGGGCGGCCCCGGCCCTTACCTGTTCCTGCCGGGGTCCCGGAAACCTTTGGCGAAGGGATTCCTGTCGATCTTCAGCTTCGTGATCTGCAGGGTGAAAACGAAGGGGCCACTGGGGAGCGGGGCGAGCTGGGACCGGCGGCCGTGGCCATCGGGGCTCTCCATCCCCGCGACCCTCGGTACCGCCGCGGCTCTCCATCCCCCCCTACCCCCGGCTCCCGGTACCTGCTGGTTCTGGTAGGCCGTGACAGTGGTGAACTCGGTCTCCTGGAAGGAGAAGGTCTGCACCCCCTCGGCCGGCAGCGACTGGATCTGCGCTAGATCGAAGCGAGAATCCTGGGCGATAATGTGGACGCGGGGCTTGTACTTGTGCATGGACTGCAGGATGATCTGTGCGGGCGGACAGGCGGCTGAGCCCCCCGGAGGGACGAGGGCAGGAAGAAAACCCGAGGCGAGGCTCAGGAGGGACCCAGCCCTGAGCCCCGGGGCAGGAGGGACCGGCTCCCGCCTTCCCGGCGCTGCCCCCCGGGTGATGCTCCGCACCCCGGGGTGATGCTCTGCCTGCCCCTCCCCGGCCCCCCCGGCGGGGCTGCCCCACACCTACGTGCCCCTTGTCGTCCATCTCGTTGTTGGTGAGCTTCACGCGGTCGAAGCTGATGATTTGCCTCATCCAGGTCTCCCCCGAGCAGGGGGAGTCGGGGTGGATGTAGAGGCGCGGGGTGATGCAGGAGTGGTCCGTGTTCCCCGCCACCATCCACTGCGAGCTGTGATAGACGTACCTGGCCCGGGCCGGGCCGCGTCAGGCGGCGGGAGCCCGTCCCCACCTGCCCCCCCACACCTATAGATTCTATAGGTGCGTGCGGGCCCCCCCAGCATCCCTGTGTGACCCCCGTGTCCCACTCGGGCCGGGCCGGAGCGCAGATCGCGGCAAGCAGCGCAGGAGGGGTCCCGCGTGGGCGTGAGGGTCCCCGCCGGTCCCCCCCGTACCTGTATCTTTTGGAGTCCACGGGCACGACGTCGATGGCGATGTAATATTGCTGCAGCGGCTCCAGCCCCTTCACCTTCACCCGGACCGACGGGAACATCCTCCTGCGGGCACAGGGGCAGCGCCTGAGCGAGAGCTGCCGCTCACGGGGCGAAAAGAGGCTGCGAAACTACGAACGGGCGTCGCGAGGAAGGAAAATCGAACTCAACGAAAATAGCGGAAAAGAGAGCAAACTATGTGAAATATCCCATCAGAACAGAAAGAGCCCAGACAACAAAACTAAATAATAATAAAAAAAAAAAAAACCAAAACCACAAACCCCAAGAAAAAACATCACGCTCCTACCCCCTTCCCCTTCCCTAAAAAAAAAAAAAAAAAAATTAAAAGAAAAAGATAAGAAAACCAAAACGGAAAAGCAAAGCCCGAGCGAGGCGGCGGGGGCTGGCCGGTACCTGCCGGCCTTGGTGATGATCATCTCGGTGCCGATGTCGTGGAATCTCCTCCAGAGCTCGGAGCCCTGCAGCTCCACCTGCACCCCGCCCGCCCGGCTCTCGGCACCGGCCTTGGGCNGCCACAAGGGGGGGGGGGAGAGGGGGAAGAGGACCCGGCCCCGTCTAGGATCAATAAAAGAGTTACTGTTCTCCATTAAATTGTAAAACTCAAAGAAATTTGACATAATTGCACACTAGGGGCCACTTTTCCAACAAAAGTGCAAATAACGTTTAACCAGAACCAGCGCAAAAGGGAAAAAGAAAAAAGAAAAAGAAAGCGGGGGGGAAAGAGAGAAAGAGGAAAGATTAACAAAAAAAGAAGGAGAATAAAAAAGAGAAAAGGGTGGAAAAAGAAAGTAAAAGCCAGGAAAAGATAATTAAAAGGGGGAGAAAAATAAAAGAAAGAGGGGGAAAGGGGAATACAAGAGAAGGGAGCCGTGCCCCGCCTCTGGCCCCGCCGGGCTGCCCCCACGGACCGTCACGCGCGGCCCCTCCGGCGTCCCCGGCACGACAGACCGGTGCCACCCCTGGGCTGTGACAACACCGGGCAGGGGTTCCGGCTTTGTCTCCCGTTTTTCCTTTGCTTTTTGTTTGTTTGGTTGTTNCCCTAAAAAAAAAAAAAAAAAAATTAAAAGAAAAAGATAAGAAAACCAAAACGGAAAAGCAAAGCCCGAGCGAGGCGGCGGGGGCTGGCCGGTACCTGCCGGCCTTGGTGATGATCATCTCGGTGCCGATGTCGTGGAATCTCCTCCAGAGCTCGGAGCCCTGCAGCTCCACCTGCACCCCGCCCGCCCGGCTCTCGGCACCGGCCTTGGGCCGCTTCTCTGCGGGGAACACAAAGGGCAGGAGGCGGCTCGGGAGGCTGCCGGGGCAGGGGGCGGCCCTCGCTCCCCGCCGCGCCGTGCTCCCTCCGGTACCCACCCGCCTCCGGGGCTCTGCGACCTGGCCGGCAGCCGGGGCCGGGCTCCTCATCGCGACCCGCCGGCACCTTCCTCTTGGCCGAGCGTCCCACCAGGGCTTCCACCGAGAAGGCGTGAGCCCGGGAGCTGAGCGCCATCCCCTCCGGGCTGCCGGGGGTCCCCCCGGGCGGCAGCGGGGCTCAGGCGGGCGGCGGCGGTTCCATCCCGGCCGGCACCCAGCGCCCCTCGCCCGGCCGCCGCACGGCTCCCGTCGGGGGGCAGCGGCCACGGCGAGATCCTCTTGCATCCAACTGAGTCAATAGACGGCTGCAGCCTCCTCTGTTTGTTTTGGAAACTGGTGGGAGCATAAGAAACATTGAGTGACATTTCATGGGAGTAACGGGGGGGTTGGAGGGGGAGGGAGGGGAGAGCCACAAGGGTGGGGGGGAGAGGGGGAAGAGGACCCGGCCCCGTCTAGGATCAATAAAAGAGTTACTGTTCTCCATTAAATTGTAAAACTCAAAGAAATTTGACATAATTGCACACTAGGGGCCACTTTTCCAACAAAAGTGCAAATAACGTTTAACCAGAACCAGCGCAAAAGGGAAAAAGAAAAAAGAAAAAGAAAGCGGGGGGGAAAGAGAGAAAGAGGAAAGATTAACAAAAAAAGAAGGAGAATAAAAAAGAGAAAAGGGTGGAAAAAGAAAGTAAAAGCCAGGAAAAGATAATTAAAAGGGGGAGAAAAATAAAAGAAAGAGGGGGAAAGGGGAATACAAGAGAAGGGAGCCGTGCCCCGCCTCTGGCCCCGCCGGGCTGCCCCCACGGACCGTCACGCGCGGCCCCTCCGGCGTCCCCGGCACGACAGACCGGTGCCACCCCTGGGCTGTGACAACACCGGGCAGGGGTTCCGGCTTTGTCTCCCGTTTTTCCTTTGCTTTTTGTTTGTTTGGTTGTTTTTGGGGTGTTTTTTACAGCAGCCCCGCCCGCTCCGCCACCCCCTCCGCCCCGGCTCCGCTTCAAAGCGCGGCCCCGCCGCCCGCGGCAGCTGTGCTGAATTAGGGGCAGAAATCCCCGTTTTCCACTCGGAGAATCCCGAGAAACTCCTGCGCGGCCGGGCAGGGCAACGTCGAGGCCGGGGAGCTCCGGCCGGGACCCTCAGGTGCGAGGGGAAAGTGCTGCGTGGCATCTGCGCGGCATTTTCACCCCCGCGCCGGGGACCTCCCCGCCCTGCCAGGCTGGAACCCCCGCGCTGATTTATTTTCCAGCCGGGAACCCTCCCCAGAGCCGGCAGCAAAGGGGATTCCGGGGCTCAGGTGGGTTTTGGGGAGGGGGGAGTGGTGGTGTCCCCGCTGAGCACGAGGGGTCTCCAGCTCCCCCCAACCCCATCCCCTGTGCACCCCTGGCGCCGCAGCCTTTCCCTGAACTGGGGAGGTCAGGCGGGATAGATGAGCCTTAACGGGAAAAAAATGTGGAAAGGGATAAAATTCACAGGCCAGCTGAGAAAGCAGGTTGAGGAGGGGGGAGCTGCCACCGGGCGCTGTGGCTTTGGGACAGGCAGGGGATGGGGTGCAGCATTCCATGCTCTGTTTCCAGGTGCTCCTGGAGTCACAGGGAATTCCTGGTACATCCAAATGTTTCACTTTTCAGGATTTCTTGCTCTATATGTTAGAGTCGGTGTCCAGGTGCACTCATTCCCAAACTCTGGGCTGGCAGCAGGTTGTCTTTGTGAAGAAGATGGAATGGTTTGAGTTGGAAGGGATCTTAAATCTCATCTCACGCCACCCCCCTGTCCCTGGGCAGGGACACTTTCCACTATCCCAGGCTGCTCCAAGCCCCGTCAAACCAGGCCCTGGACACTTCCAGGGATGGGGCAGCCACGGCCTCTCTGTGCCAATATTTGTTCCCAAATGTGTATTTTAATTGTCCCAGACTCACATCCTCTCCCTCAAATCCACATCCCAAGGACACTCTTTACTCAGCTCAGGGTGGGCATTACCCATTGATGTTAGTACGCATTTATAATCATTCATACCTCTTTTAGCACACATTTACACACCAAATTCCTGGCATATCTCACTGGGCCAGGAATTTGACCAGGGAAAAGACCTCCGAGAAAGTGAATGGGTGCAGATACAGCTGCCAAAAACCCAAGCTCAACATCCAGCCTGGGCACCTGGTTGGAAGCCACCTCCTTCTCCAGCTGCTGAACTTTCTCCAGTGCCAGCTCTGGTGTGGATCATACCTGCAGCCTGACTGGGGAGTGGAAAGTTGGTATCCCAGCTTCCCAAAGTCTGACAGTTGTAATCTGAATTCTAGCTGGGTTTGGCCCTGTGTTGCTCCACCCTTCCATGGTTCTCCATCAGCGGTGGCCTCTGATGTGGTTTTGTTTCCTGCAGGAACGTCCAGGTGCTCCTGCCCGATGACTCTATGGGGCAATGTCCAACCTGCTGCCCATCCTCCAGAATGTCATTCCACTGCATAATGGTTCCCTGTCCATGGCAGGAGGGTTGGTATTAGATGCTCCTTCAGATCCCTTCAAACCCAAAGCATTCTCTGATCCCTTGTGGCAAGAAATGGATGGAGAACGGGGCAGGGGAAGGGAATTTGGGGTTACCTCTTGCTCCCAGGCAGGATCAGCCCCACCTATGCAGATTTAATTCTTCTTACAAAGAGAAATTAATCAAATTTTCTGAACATGTTCATAATTAGAAGAGTGTAAGCTCATGATTTCAAGGTGACCGGCGGGTCCTGGCCAGCGCTGATGGAAGCCAGCTGAGGGCATGGAGTGTGAACCTTTATCTCTGCTGACATGACATATTATTAAAAAGTATTTTGAGTAATCTTTGATTTCCTCACCATTGCAACACATTTCAAGAACTTGGCCGGGGATCAACCGAGCCTTTTTAATTTCCTACACTGAAAAATAAAACAAAAATCAAGCCCGATTGAGATGATATAATCAGGAACATTTTGAGGGTTTAGGTCAAATTAATGTGTCAGAGAAGGGTTTTCAGGGGACTTGGAGAGCTTTAATCTGTCAAAGTCTGACTCAGAGCCTGCTTGGGCTTTGTAATCTTATTGTCTTTATGGAATTACGGGATGGAATGTCCTGAATTACCATCATCAGAGAGTCCAGCAAATAATCAGTTGGCATAAAGTTCAGAATAACTAAGTTAACTTTAAAGCAAGTGTTAGACAATATGCCAGAAATGTTTGCTTAACTTGGAAATGATCTTTTAATACTGTCCCTTAATGTGTGAAAGCACTCAGGTAACCTCCAAACACGGCCTTGCCCGGCCACTTTTGGGGCAGATTTTAGGATATTGAATTGTGTTCAAGCTGTGCTCAATTTTGCCAAGATTTGCTTTGCATTTACCAAAACAAAAGAAAAAAAACCAACAAAGCAAACCAAACCTGCCTTGTGGCTTAGGGGTAATATTTTAATATCACCTGAACTCAATTCTGCATCTAATACTTATCTCTTTTATATCTCCACTCCACCATCAACTTATACAGAGCTGCAATTATAAATTTGGTGCATGGTATTTTTGGTTCTAACAGATAAATTCAAGGATTGTTCAGGATAAACTCAAGAATTGTTTATTCTCTGCTCCGTAAACCATTAGCAAGAAAATATTTATTCATTTAATATTTGGGAAAATGCTGGTTTCCAGCCCTGCAGTCTGTGCTCAGAGGGATGCAGCACCGTTACTCAAACCCTGGCTCCCAGAAGAGCCTCAGCCATTGCTTCTCCAGTGTTTAATTAAATGATGAGTAGTCAAGTTTACAAGTGGGTGTGGGTGCATCTCTCTTCCTGCTGGGTGTACGTGAGGTGGGACACACTCTGAACAATATTTTGGGTGGTGTAGCTGCTCCTCTGCCGCAGGGATGCAGCCAGAGGGAGCAAAGCAGAGAATCCTGGGCTGATCCCTTGTCCCTGTTTGCTCTTCCCACCCCAGCCTTGGTGGCACCATCTGCTCTTTAAAAACCTTTCCTCTCCTGTAAAAAAGCATTTTAGGAGTGGTTTAATCCTTTTTGCACATGCTGCTAACTTATTACTCCGGTTTCCTTTATTTCCTGCTTTCCCAACCTTACTGCTACCAGTAAACAAAGAATGGGATTTTTAGATCCAAAGCTATTCACTTGTAAATCAAAGAATCCCAGAATGGTTTGTGTTGGAAGGGACCTTAAAGACCATCCAATTCCACCCCTGCCATGGGTAGGGACACCTTCCACTATCCCAGGTTGCTCCAAGCCCCATCCAACCTGGCTTTGGACACTTCCAGCCACAGCTTCTCTGGGCAACCGAAATCTAACTCATAAATATATGATAAATATAACTGAACGTGCTGCCTCATAGGTCTCACATCTGCAGTGAGAAATGCAAACAAATATCCGATATTCCAATGTGCAAATAATATCCTTTCCTTGGAGGAAAGAAACTAAATTTAGAGATGAGGCAGTGCCACAAACAGCTGCCCCGATCCACACGGGAAAGGGATGGGAGGTTTGATACGGGAGGGTCTAAGAGCTGGAATTAAACAGTTTGTAAAGCCCTGGAGAGGCTGCAGTGGAGAGGATGTGAGGCAGCTGAGTGACCCTTCAGGGGGCTGGAACAACACCCAGTTGGGTTCTACAGGAGCTGCAAGTGCCAATATTCAACTTGAATTTTTGTAAACGTAACCACCGTTTCACAGGAGTCATTAACTAATTAGTCATTAACAGATTAACAAATATTTCTTTTTCCGCAGACTCTTTCAAACAGAAACTGCTGAAGGCTGAGGAATTCTTGGCAGAAAACAGCCGTGGTAGCGTAAAACAGCGCTCAGGAGATTGTTTTCCCTGACATTCTCAAATGTCCCGTTCCCCAGCACAGCTTTAATTTCATCCCGTGACTATTTCGCCCCTCATGAACTTTGAAGAACCTCTGCTCTTCTGTGACTGCGTCCTCTCTCCATCCCTGCTGGGCTGTGGCACCTCTGGGCCGACTCCATCCAAACCAGGAGGTGATGGCAAGGTGTCCTTGTCCATAGGACAATCCTGAATTTATTCCATGGCAAAAAAGACAGATCTGAGCAAGAAATGAGCAGTTTATGGTGGTGGCCAACCAGCGCTGAAGTTCCTTGGTTGACCTCCTAAGGAGGTTCTTCAGCTCCACGTGCGCTGCATTAGTTAAAGATAAATTAAAATAAATCTCTGTTATGTTATTTTATACATAACTCCCCCCCCCCCAGAGTCTGCACAGGGAATAGGATTAAACCTTAAGGAAATGATTCAGTGAAGTAAAAACAATACAGACAGCATTTGGGGAGAGTTAAATCAAATTAGGGCGCTCGGATCTCTTCAGGATGAGAGAGGGGTGGGTGGTGTTCACCCCCACAAGCAGGGAAGTCAAGGAAGGGTCAATAATGCCCATGTGGGGTGGGGTAAGGATGAGACTACAACAGGACCTGTCCCCACAAGAACCTTCCTCCAGCTGTGGCTGATGCCCTGCTGAGTTCCTCAGGACCTCCAGCATGATGGTCCTGTGAGATACCTCTGTGAGATATCTCACTGGAACCTCCAAATTCTTTCTGGAAAAGCAGGATTTCTCATCTCTGTGCTGCCAGGAACATTTTTAACGTGGCTTTTCCCAGGCCAGCTCCTGGCTTTTGGCTGGTGGTTATGTGTGAGAGTAAGGAGGAGCTGCTCCATCCTCTCTCCAGCCACCAGCCTTCCTTGCCTCCAAGCAGCTCTCCCACCACTTTTCCTTCATCACGGCTTCTCCAGAGCCGAGAAATAAACCCAAGACCCGGCCCCTTCCCCCTCTAAGTAATGGGGAAAATTCCTGATGTGTTGAACTTTTCTCATAATACTTAAAGAAAATACTTAAAGAATGTGTAATAAGAGGGGATTTAGAGAGGGCAGAATTTAGCATGTGGATGAAGAAGAAAACCTTTAGAATTGCTCAAAAATGAGTCCTGTCTGCCTTTACCTCAGGGGAGGGCTCCAGGGAGGGAGAGGGGGTGACCCCAGGTGAGCCCCAGGACCCCCTGTCCCCAGGGTCACCCCTGCTCTCCTCACTGCTGGAATATGGGGAGGGAAAAGCTGGAGTTCTCGGTTTAGCTGCCAGGAAAACCACACAGGAGAAGTGAAATTAAAGTAGTTATGGGGAAGCTGATACCGAGCTATTCCTTATTCCTGGGCAGGAGCAGAGCTGGGGCCACCTTCCCGTGCTCCCTGCTCAGCACCCCGAGGTCTGAGAACCCAAAATGGGACCTGACCACCAGGAGCTCTCTTGGAGGCAGCAATGTGAGGGCAAAAAGCCTTTCTAGAGAGGAGGGATGTTATTTTTGCCAAGTACAGCCTGGGATCTTTAAACAGTTGCTGGGTGCCTGGAGACACCCCCTCGGTGCTTCGATGGCCTTGGTCACATCCCCTGCTTTGAGAGGAAAAATGAGCCAATTCTCCTATGACCACCAAGGTTGGGGTGAGGAGGATGAGGATCCACAGCACCAACACAGCCCCAAATGTCCCAAACAGGGCCAGGCTTGGCAAGCCCACCTGGACAAATGGTCACCAGTACTGGGGTCCATGCTGCAGGTCCTTCAGCTGGGGCCTCTCCCTCACCAGCTCTGTGATGGCAGCATTCCAGACATTCCAGGCCTGGTGCCCAGCTTCCAGCTGCCAGACCCCCAGCGGGGCTGTGTCCTCACTGCAGCAGGAAGAGATGACCCAGAGGAGGCAGCTCCGTGGCCAGGACATGGGGCAGGACAGAGACACTGGGGAGGCTTGTGGTGTGGAGAAGAGCCTGTTCTGGAGGGTGGCTTAAAAAATCACAGAATCATCAAGGCTGGAAAAGACCTCCAAGAGCATCAAGTGCAGCTTTTCACTGACCACCCCCATGCCCACTACCCCACATCATAAAGTGCCACATTCACTTGGTTTTTGAGCACCTCCAGTGTGTGTGTCTCCACCACTTCCCTGGGGAGCCTTTTCCAGTGCTTAACCACTCTTTCAGTGCAGAAGAAGCCAGGGATGGGCAGGTCTGTTCCTGCTGGAATTGCAGATTTCTGGGGCTTGTTCTTCTACCACACCAAATCCCCATGTCTGCACTAAGCTTTGCTGCTTCTTCATTGGGATTAGGGCAGGTGAGTCCGAACACGACGTGGTGATTTATCCCAGTCCCACTAACTCTGGTGAAAAGTGCTTTCCAAGGGCTTTGTTTCCACTCTTTTGTCTCCATTGCTGCTGTCTCTGCCTCACCAGCTCTTTTCTGGCCCCAGGACATGTTTGAGGCTTTTCCATCCTTCCCCATGTGCAGAGATAAACTCTGTCCTTAAGCTGAGCCCACACCTGGGTGAGACCGACAGAAAACTCTGCTCTGTTTTGCTACTCTATCCTCAGTGAATGCAGCTAATTATGGCCCTAAATGCAAATATAGAGGGATGAGAATGAAAGCTTGGAAGGGCTGAGGCACTGAGGAGAAGGACAATAAATGAAGAAGTTTGCGAGGAAGCTTTCACTCATCTTCATGGTTTGGAGTTGTGAGCTTGCACTCGGGTTAGGAAGCGCCGTTTGAAATTAAACAGAAAAGATACAATCTTAATATTCCGTGAGATGTGCCAATACAAATATCTGTCGGCAGAGATGTAAAATAATAGCTTGAAAAGCAAGGAAAAGAACCACATGAAGTTTTGGGAGCAGGGTGATGTCACCCCCCCAGCCCAGCGAGATATTCTTTGTGTTGGAAATTAAAGCCGCATGAACTCCCCATGCAAAGCTGGGTGAGACTCTGCTTGTTCAGCCACCCCCTCAGGGAGGATGGGTATTATTTTCTGCTTTTAATTTTAAATTCATAAATAAATGTGATTGACTTGCCACCCAATAGCACTGAGTTGTGCAAAATAAGGATAAAGTCTGTCAGTTAAGTCTGTCAGTGGCTGGTGTTGCTGGAGCAGAAGAAAATCGGAATTAGCTGAACTGGTCAACAAAATTCAGCTTCATGAGGAATTTCAGCTCAGGGAAGAGGCAAATCTGTCTCCACAGTATTATCTCCCCTTCCAAAGTTTCCTCCTGGCTGTGCTGGGTCACAGGCTGTGGACTGTAAATTATACAGACCAAATCAAACCCTCTTCTGCAACAAGGGGAGAAGAAAACCATGCAATGATTTAATGTAGGAAACAGCTCAAGCTACGGCTTTCTCTTGTTTGGGAACATGGACAGTTGTGCTGAGATCCTCAAACCACTCCAACCCATGGAAATTAGCACATAACCATCTGGCCTGGTGGCTCAACACCTCCCATGGCCGTAAATTCAAATCCCAGCAACCTTAGCAGGGGATTTGCTTGGAGAAACGAGCTGAGTCCTCGAGTAATGGAAAAACAAGGTGAGCTGGGAAGGCCTTGGGAGGGCTTTGTTTCCAGGAGGGAGCCAGCTCCAGCCAAGCATCCCTGGGCTTTCAGCAGGGAAAGGGGATCTGCAGGAGCATCCCCTCCTCGGCTCTTGGTGTCCCATCCATGGCTGACCTCCCCAAGCCCTTCCCTGGGATCCCCCAGCTCACCCTGCTCTGCTCCCATGGCATTTCTCCATCCATCAGGATGCTCTGTCCCGGTTCCAAAACTCCGGGCACGGTTTTGGGGGTCACAGAGCCATTGTGGACATGGAGCAGTGCTGCCAGCTGTGGTTTCCCATCCAGGGTCTCCAGGAAAAAAGCATGTGGGTGTTGGAGGAAAGATCCTCCTGTGTGAAATGTGAAATCCTCCACTGGCATCTGCAGGGTTTTCCCACCATTGGTTGGAGCCCACTCTGCAGAGTGGGAAGATTCAGAGTGGACAAAATCATTCTCCTCGCTGTGTGTGATACACTGATCTTAGTTCCTTGCCTTGCAAGGGTTTTTAGTTAAGCTGCAATTAAAAATCAGGAATATGGATTTAATATCTCTGATCTGGCGCATCTGCCCTCGCCAATAAATACTCTGCCCTGCCAGCTGTGGCCGGAAGGCTGAGCCATGGTTATGGCTCACCCACAAAAAAATTGCTTTTTCCTAATCCTCAAGACCTGGAAGTAGCAGCTGAGTCTAATTTGGGCTCTGCAGCAGGTTTTACCCATGGAAAGCCGTGTATTCCTTGCACATCTGGTTGTATTTCGGGGCATGTTGCCTTTCAGTGCTGCTCAAGTCTGGCTGTGCCCCTTTAGTTCCTGGGTAAATCTCTCTCTTTTCCTATGGGAAAGCTGGTGGGCTAATGAGTAATTAGCATTCCCATGGATGAAGGTTTGGGATGAGCACGGCATTAAACCAAGCACCAGGGCAGGTTTGGCTTCTCCTGCAGCGCTGCCACCAAAGGCAGGAGCTTGGATGGCTCCAACGCTGCCAGGAGAAGTAGTTTGGATTTTAAAAATCACACCTGGACTTCACTCTTCCCTCTCCTTCCCCTTTCTCCTGGGACAGCAGAGCCTGAAGCACAAGTAGGGCCAGGGGAGTTTCCATAAACTGTGGGGAGATGAACTGTACTTTTCCCTGGATTTCTGCCTGCATTTGTGCATCTGCTCGGTTTAATTGTCCCACATTCCACAAACTTAAAGCACTTCCATATTGAACAGAATTCCTCCAGTTCACTGCAAAACATGACAAAACTCAGCCCCGAGGATGCCAAAGGCTCCTGCTCTGCACATCCTGCAATTCCCAATCCCAGCAATGGCAAACTCAGGGAGCCACCGAGGAATCGTGAAAGCTCCGGCTGCAGCTCTGCTTTGCTGCTGGAGGGCAGGGAAGAACTGCAGGCTTTTCCTTAATGTGCTTTCCTGAGGGATTTTGTTGGCATCGCTCGTACCCCGCGCTGGGGCAGAGCAGAGCCGCAGGATAGGGAGATGTTGGGAAGCAGCAGGACCAGGGCTCTTCTCCCAGCATCTCAGGGATCAGTGCTGCTCAGATCCGGAGCTTCCCACCCGGACATGGGTCAGGAGCTGCTGCCAGAGCTCTTTGCCTGATGGAGAAATCCAACAAGGAACCCTCCTGCTGCTAGGCAGCTCCCAGCAGGTCTCAGTGAGCAGTGGCTGATGGATCCCCGTTGGCTCAGAGCGATCCTTTCTCCGTCTGAAGGAGCATCCCTCCCTCCCATGGCATTCCCTGGCCCGACGTGGTTTGTGTTCCCCTGTCTGGGCAGCTCAGAGTGGAGGTAAGAGCACTGAGAAATGGGTTTTCCTTAAATTGTTACAACTCAGCTTAGAGCAGGGTGGTGCTGCTGGGTTGACAGTTGGACTTGATGATTTTAGAGCTCTTTTCCATCCTTAGTGATCCCAGGATTCTGGGAGATAAGGAATGGATCTGCTCTCCTCTAAACCATAGGGAATAAATACACAAAACACAGCCCTGGGGTTTTTTTCTCTGCACAACAGCAATAAAATGCAACCAAGAGAATTAGTAAAAAAATCAATAATTAAAAAGCTCTCGCGTCCATAGCTGGCAAACAGAGTTGAGTGACTGAAAAAGGGGTTCCCTGGATCCATGGGTTTCCCTTCCCGTGCTCCCACAAACCCTCCTGCAGATCCCTGGAGCTGTCGTATGTGCGAACAGCGCTGAGTTTGAAAACTCTCTCGGTTTGTTTACCTTCCCCCAAATCAAGAACACATTGAGAATAATTTGCAAGACACAAAAGAAAAGCTTTAATTTATCAAGGTTTTCACTCAACAAATAACATGAAATCCCTTCTCCTACCGGGACACCTGCAAAGCTCCTGCTGGGATCCCGCCTGTGCCGGAGCCGCTCCGGGAGCTCTCGGGCACTCTCTCAGTCATAAAGTTCCACAGAATTTAAAGTTTAAAGAGAGGAAGTTAAATTCAAACCTGTTACACGTTCCAGCTTGGGATCTGTGCCTCCAATTGCAGCTCAGATCACTGTAATCGAGTGGGGTTGAAGGAAAAATGATATTTTTATTATTTTTAGTGTTTTCCTTCTCGTGTGTCTCGGCTTTGCGTCTGTCAGGCGGGTCCCCCTTCCCCGGAGGAGGGGGAAACAGGATGGTTGATTCTTATTAAAGGCAAAAGGAAGTGGAGGAAAAAAAAAATCAAGGGGAAAGTGTAACGAAAAATGAAATTCAGATTTTTCAGTTTAGATTTCAATTCTCAGGAATTTCAATTAAGATTTTTCAATGAAGATTTTTATATGCATTATTTTTAAAACTAAGTGGAATTAAGTCTGTCCATGAGTCCACTTCCTCACATCATAAGAACAGTTCCACACACAGTTTAAGAAACCAAACTGCAAAATATGCTTAGTGAAGATCCCGTTGTTCATCATTTGTTCATTAATTTGCCTTTTTTTTGGTTCAGTTCTGGCTTCGATTTGTGCCAAATTTGCACTGGCACAACCCTGGCACCCCGAGATTTGTTCAGCTCGGGATGGCAAAGCACATCCCAGGGATTTTGCACCACTACGGGAGGGGATTCCCCGAGCTCAGGGATGGAAATTTGGGGTTCCCTCCCTCCAGCCACCTCCTGGCCTGTCTGGGATATCTCTGCAAATAATTCAGGGAAAAGTTAAACCCAGCAGCTCCTACAAAATAACTTTGCTGCTGGAAAAAGCCTTTTTATTTTGTGTTGAATTAGGAACTGGTTTTACAGCACTGGTGGGAGGGAGGTCGGTGCCATCCAGCCCCAGCCCCAATCCCAGTCCCAATCCCAGCCCCGGCCCCAATCCCAGCTCCAGCCCCAATCCCAGTTTCAGCCTAAATCCCAGCTCCAGCCCCAATCCCAGCCCCAATCCCAGCTCCATCCTCGGCGGAGCCAGCGGAGCGCCCCAGCCCCGGCCCCGCAGCGGTGCCGTGGGGCTGGAGCAGTTTCCAGCCTCCCTCGGTATTTTCCCTCTCTCCGGGCGTGAATTCCCGGCCCAGCCAGGCTCGACCCCAGCAGGGAGATTTGGGAAGGATTTGGTAGGGGCAACACAGGATATCCCGGCTTTGTGGAGCGGGATCCAGAGTGAGTGAGGCACCCGCCGGACCCAGCGCCGGCCTCTGCTGAACGGAGGAGCTGGACTTGCCTGGATTTCAATCAGGAAAAGCAGCAATCCAATGGAATACGGCATTATATCCCACTGGATTGCACATAATATGTTTATAATAACATTATAAACAGGTTCCGATGGCAGCTTGCACCTCTCTGACTCGTGCTGGGTGGAAGCTTCCC
This sequence comes from Dicrurus megarhynchus, assembly GCA_013399195.1. Lineage (NCBI taxonomy): Eukaryota > Metazoa > Chordata > Aves > Passeriformes > Dicruridae > Dicrurus > Dicrurus megarhynchus. The sequence goes on along the minus strand of VXAD01004604.1, from coordinate 270,288 downwards.
TGAAATCCAGGAAATTTTTCCACAAACAAATCCAAATGATCCCGAATTTGTCCTGGTACCTTAGAAATCCATGGGAGCTCTGGCACTGATTTCGGGGCACTCAGGATTTTGCATTCCATGAACAAAGGTACCGAAACCTGGCTTGGTTGCAGAGCACAAACGATCCAGCAATCCTTTGTCTGAGGAGGGAATATTTCTTCCCCCACTCAGAAAAGCCCTACAGCCACAGAACAGGAGGAAGAAAGCCTTCACAATTAACCCTGGCTCAAATGAAGAAGGATTTTAAGTTCATTTAGGTCCCTTTTTTTCCCCCCCAAAAAAGCCATATCACTTTACATTTATAATGTTGGTATCATCCAGTACTTTAAATCAAATTATGGCTGTATCAGGCTGCTTAACAATGTTTCTTTTTAATTAAGTTTACCAGTCCCAGATGCATTTTTTTTAAAAGAAAGAAATTAAACAAACTTAATTCAATTACATGACAGGGGTTAGGTAAGACAGCAAACAGCCTGGCAAAAAATACAAGGACTGATAAATCCTTTTGGATATTCACATTTTGCACTTTCCCTACACCCCACAGTATTCCAAGGGGCATCCTGGAATGCCCACAGCAGTGTCCAGAGCTCTCTCCCTTACCTAAGGAATTACCCTCAGAGATGTTCTAAAATCCTGCTGCCACAGAGCCTTTAAATGGCTCAGGAAGTTCCTCGGGAAGCTGAGTATCCAGGAATTCCCATTAATTTCCCTGTTCACCAGATCTGCCTGATATGGGGACTCTCCTGCTGTGGGAGTTGCTGGGGATCCCCAGAGCATCCCCCTCCAGGCTCTGGCAGCAGGCACGGAGCGAGGGAGAGCTTGGGCAGGCAGGATCCATCCCCACGGGATTCCGGCTTTATGGGATGGATGAAACAGCACCAAGCTCAGGGCCTGGGGTGGTGCTCACTTTGCAGGAGCTCCTTATTCCCACTTAGATAAGGGAGCCAGCACTGCCCAGGAAAAGGCAGCTGCATTTTCACTGAGAAAATGGCAATAAAAAATAGGGATGAAGGAAAAGGAAGGGGAACGGGGCTGGGCAGTGGATTGCACATGCAGACCTGGAGGGATCTGTGCTTTCCTCAGCTCCTCTGAGCCCACACCCTGGAGCTGGGATGAGCTCCCAGCAGGGCACTCGCAGCCAGGACACCCCATCACTCGAATTTCTGTGGTCAGAACAGCACAAAACCACCCAGAGTGTCCGTCTGTAAAGGACACAAGGATTGCCAGGAGGAGGGCAGTGGGATTTGTGGCAGTGAGGAGAGCCCCATGCCTACCCACCCCCTTCCCAAGGAAACTCTGGACACGGCCGACAGCATCGGCCGGAATTTGCACCCTGGGCAAGCCACGGTCACGGTGAGATTACCGGGATTTTTATAGGGGTTAAAAGGGAATAATCTCATGGACAGAGCAGCAAATCCCTGTTTCCAGCCCTGCGGGAAGCACGGCCACGGGAGCAGACGAGCAGAGCACCGAGAAGCCTCACGGAGCTGGGAGATCCGGATGGTCCCCAGGACAATTTGACATCCCAAGGAATGAGCACAGGGAGCAGCTTCTCCCTGATTTCCCCAACTCCGAGGATCTGCATCTGGGGCTGCAAGGATGAAGTCAGCCCCGGAGCTGCTACGGGCTGGAAGTGATTTCACCGAGCTGCAATGCACATGGATTAATTCCAGTACTGTAAAGTCAACATGGGTGAACACTGGCTACATCACAGCCTTCATTACTGGGGTCTGGAGCGGGTTTGGATGAAGTAATTTCCCTGGGGTTTAGCACTTCCAAAACATATAGGGCGTCCTTCTTGGATCGGCCCAGAGAGAGGTGCCCCCCCTCGCAGCCACCCCAAATTGGCCTTTATCAGTTGCACATGGACCCCTGCGACTGCGAGGGCCTTCAAACGAGGCCCAGATGGGCCGTGGCACACGATGCCCAAACACCGGACACATGGAATGAGGCTCGGCTTGGGTGCACACCGTGGATGTTATTAATAACAAATGAGACAACACTCCCAGGCCGGGCCTTCTGATGGGAGAGGATGTGGGATGAGCGGGGATTAGCGATTCCGCCATCCTTCGTGGTCAAATCCGCTCCTGGAGAGTTCAGCATCGGGATTCTGGACACCGGGAAGCCAACGCTCATCCAGCTGCTCAATTTGGAGTTTCCCAGGTTTGGAGTGAACCCTTCCCGTGCAGGAGGTGTTTATTTGGTCTTTTTTTCCCCTCAGCTACAAAACGGAACCGAACTCTTGTCCTGTGCAATTTGCTTCCCTGGCAAACAGTTGTGCAAATGTGACTCAGTTTTGCCTGGGCACCCGGATCTGCTCCCAGATAAAATCCCAGGATGGTTTGGGTTGGGAATGACTGAAAATCCCATCCAGTTCCAAACCTTGGACACCTTCCACTATCCCAGGGCACTCCAAGCTCCATCCAGCCTGGCCTTAGATCAATTCCAGGGATGGGACAGCCACAGCTTCTCTGGGTACCCTGTGCCAGGGCCTCCCCACCCTCACAGGCAGGAATTTCTTCCCAATATCCCATCTAAACCCAACCTCTGCCAGTTTAAGTTCAAGTTTAGCTTCCTGCACGAGCCACCCCACAAAAAGCAGCTTCACCACCTCCATTTGGCACCAGGGGCTGGGTGAAAGAGGCTTTTAGGGGTTAATAATGGGGTTCCCCTCATCCCCTATTAATTAATTCACTTCCAAAAACCTCTTCCTTTCACAGCTTGATATTCAACATCAGCATCCAGGTCGTGTTCCCTGGAAGAAGACAGAGCTTTAGAAGGGATATTAAGAAAAATTTCTTCAGGAAAAGGGTTGTCCAGCCCTGGCACAGCCGTCCTGGGCAGGGGTGGAGTCCCCATCCCTGGAGGGGATGGCACTGGCACTTGGGGACATGGGGCAGTGGTGGCCTTGGCAGTGCTGGGAGTGGTTGGACTCTGGGATCTCAGGGGCTTTCCCAAGCTGTGGGTGCTGGCACTGGGATTTGGGGCTGGTAACATTGGGGTTTAGGGCACTTTAACACTGGGGTTTGGAGGAGATTAGCACTGGAATTTGAGGGATTTAAACACTGGGGTCTGGGGGTGCCGACACTGGGATTTGGGGGATATTAACACTGGGATTTGGGGGTGCTGACCCCAGGCTGTCGGGTGGTACCAGCCCCGCGCACATCTTGGGAGCGCGGAGGTTTCCCCACAGCCCGCAGCCGATC
>VXAD01004604.1:243621-266521 GCA_013399195.1 Dicrurus megarhynchus | reverse complement strand
TCCCATCCCATCCCATCCCATCCCGTCCCGTCCCGTCCCGTCCCGTCCCATCCCATCCCGCTCAGCCCAGGAGAGGTAGCACCACACGGGGGTTATTTTTATGATCGGAAACAAGGGTTTCTCCCTCCCTGTTTTCTCTGGCGGATGCTCTCGAGTGGGAACATGGAATTTCCTCTGAACTCCAGCAGGGTGAAGGGGAGTCATTTTCTCTCTCTTTTATCTTCCTAAAAGGAAAAATATTTTATAGAAAATGCCCTAATAAATAGACGTGTAAATTCTAATCTTAAACAAAATTATTCCCAGCAGTGCCAATGACATCGCTGGCATTGGGATCAGGATGGGACCGGAGCTGCTGACCCCTCTCACAGTGACAAAAAGCAGGGACAGACCTCAGGCTCCTTCCCAGTTTCTGTGCTGCTTTTTACTGGAAAATGCAGAAAATTAATAATTTTCCTGGAGTATGAAGGAGAAATGTTCACCTCGAAGAGCTGCTGACTCCCAGGGTTTATTTAACTCTGGTTATTATTTAATTCACATTTTAGAAAATCAGCATTAATATGATCCCCCTCTTTAATGATGTGTTTGAAGCCACGTAATAAAAAAAACAAAGGGAAAGGAAATATTTGTGATTTAATTCCCAAGTGGGTGGTTTAGCACTTTTACAGGCAGAGGGATGTGGCTGCATCCAGGGAATGATGATCCTGGGGGATGAGTGAAGCCACGACGACCAAGGGAGCTCGGATGGGGCTGGGACAGCTCAGTTCTCCCCTTCCCACTCCTTCCCTCAATCAAAATTCAATAAAATAATTCTTTTTAAATCACCCTTTTTTTTTTTTTTAAACATCAATTTTCATTGGTTTTATGTTAAACCAGAATATTTATATAGAATGACTTGTTCACCCAATTCCATTGGCAGTAATTACCAGGAGTATCCTGGGATAAAAACGGTGATCGTTACTTCCCAGATTTTTCCTAAAATGCATCCATATTGTGGGAGCTTTTTTTGGATAATTCTTCCCTTTTTAATTAAAATGATTCCACTTTTCTCCCTCTCCCCATCCTTATTTTCGGTCCCTTTCTTCCTGACTCTGCACTTCCCAGCGTGAATCTGCATTAACTCCATTCAATTTAATCATTCAGACAAAAATTACCCTGGAAACACCCTGGGCTCACCCTGGGCTTTCTCTGTCTTTTCCTCTAAATTTCCTCGAAGTTTTGATTATTATTTTTCTGATCATTTTATTGATTATTTTTCTGGATCATTTTATTGATTTTTTTGATCATTTTATTGATTGTTTTGCTGATTGTAATTGAAGCTGATCATTGCAATAGGCTGGAGGAGGGGAAGGAGCATCAGTTCTGGGTTATTCCTGGCCCAAATCAGCCCTAAATCTTAATATTACATTTTTAGCATGTGTCTGACCAGCAAACTCCATCACATACTCCTTGATTTGATAATTAATTACATTTCTTTTATTTTATGTTATATTAGGATAGTTAATCTACTTAAAGTAATTTATTTTTATTTTATTATTTTATTTTCCTGTACTTTTTCTTTTATTTTCCTTTGCATATTTTATTTACTTTATTTTATTTTATTTTATTTTATTTTATTTTATTTTATTTTATTTTATTTTATTCTATTCTATTCTATTCTATTCTATTTTATTCTATTTTATTCTATTTTATTCTATTCTATTTTGTTGTATTCTATTCTATTCTATTTCGTTGTATTTTATTCTATTCTATTTTATTTTGTTGTATTTTACTTCATTATTTATCTATTTTATTTTTTAAAAAATTTTATTTTACTTTATTATTTCTCTATTTTACATTATTTTACATTATTTTACATTATTTTATTTTATTTTATTTTATTTTATTTTATTTTATTTATTTTATTTTATTTTATTTTATTTTATTTTATTTTATTTTATTTTATTTTATTTTATTTTATTTTATTTTATTTCCTTTGCTCCGTAGCCAATTCTCCCCCTGTCCTGGCAGGAATTGCTTCATCCACTGCAGAACCATTTCCCAACTTCCTGGAGCTGCACAGAGCCAGGAGATCCGGGGGACACGGCTTTGGAAACCTCTGATTTCCTCCTTTTTGTTTTCCTTGTTGATCCAAATCCCTGCTCCAAAGGCAGGAGAACGGAATCTCCCTCTGCCCTCTCCCACACAGCCCCAGCTGAGTATTCCCATGTAAAATATTCCTGGAATATCCTGCCTTTCTCTTTCCTGGCTTTTCCATCCAAATTCATGGCTGCTCCTGAGGAAATTTCAATAATTTCCCTTTTTTCCTATATTTAAAAAAATTCAGCTAAATGAAAATGTTGGTTTTCTCCAATCCCTGACCTGAGCCAGCCTGACCCGGAGGAATTTGGAAATCCATTATTTTTTATTTTCCAGGGATCTGACACCCCTGAGCAGCTCCACCAGCATCTCCCCAGGGAGATTTCCCCAGGGAAAACCATCTCAACAGGACTATTAAATATTATTATTTCTGATGAAAATCATTAAAATAATCCCAACATCCCTCTGAGCTTTTGGGAACTTCAGGCTCTTCATTCCCACGTTTGCATCCCCGGCACTGCGGAGCAGGAGTGGTCCTGGCACGGGCAGGATAACGGCTTAAAAACATGGAAAAGTGTCAGGATGGGAGATGTGGAGCTGGAGAAGTCCCCATGGCTTTCTGCCCCAGTAAAAGGATTTTTCCTTTCATGGCTTTTCCCAACACCACAGATTTTTTTCTCCTGAATTGAGCCCTGGAAGGAGCAACTCCAGCAGAGCGAGACTTTCCGATCCCAGAGCCCTTTCCCTGCCCTTTTCCAGCTTCCCTGGTAGTTTTGCTCTATGACGAAATATTTTGGAGCTGATAAAAGTAGAAACCCCACTTTTGTGGGAACTAAAAAATATCAGCCCCTGATCTTGGAGTTCTGGATCCAAAATCCAGGGAGGAACACGAGCATTGGGCTCCCTCCCTGTGCCAATAATTGGGGATAAAAATCCATCTTCTGGGAAAACAAGGGTGACCGCAGGGCCTGCCGATAAAGAAGCATCAGCTTTCCCCAAATTTCTGGGCTGAAACAATGGTTCCCAACACTTGGAATGTGAAATAATTTTCCTCTTTGCCGAAATGTGTTTTTGGCAACAGGAAAACAGAAAACCAGCGTGGAAAGTATGAACGAAATGGAAACTGAGATCGTAAAGAATTCCAGGCTGGAGCCTTTTCCAGCTTCCAAGATGCGACAGCGGCGGGAGCAGAACCCTAAACCAATTAAAGGCAATTTAATTTCAGAGGCTTCTCACGGAGGGAAGGGATCTGGTGAGGATTCAGGATGCAGGGAGATATCCCAGCCCAGCACCTGCGAGGTTATTGCTCCCAGAGCCGGAGCTGGGATTCGATGCAGATGTGTCCCGGAATCCGCTCCCTGCTCCAGCTGCAGATCCCAAAGATGGGCTGCTTGTGTCGTGTTCTTCCTTAATTATTAGGGAATTTGAGGGTTTTAATTGCGCTGGCAGATATTTTGGAAAGGTTTGGGTTTAGGGCTGAGTCCTGCTGGGCCGAGCTGGGAATTTGTGCCATCTGTGGTCTGTGGGAGTACAGGGAAAACACTCCAGTGGAAAATAATCCTATAGAAATTATATAAAAATCCTATAAAAGGTTAATTTAGAGGACAGATCAGAGGAATAAAGTGAGTCTCTGGGTTTGCTCCATTCCCAGGTGCTGGGGAGTCTTCCCAGCACAATCCACGGAGCCAGACTTGCTGCTCCCCAGAACCAGCAGTCTGGGAAACCATTCCTCCCTCATGCATTTCCTCTCTTCCCTGATTTTCTGCTGATTGAAGCACACCCAAAGAAGAGAAACTCCTGTTCCCGGCCTCTGCTGGGCATTTGCACTCTGGGCTTTGCCTTCCCCACATCCAGGGCTGCCTGAGGGATTTGCTGCTCATCCCACACCTTCAGGAACATTCCCTGGACCCAAACACCCTTCAGCTGGGATTTTGTCCCGTCCTTTTAGAAACTTTCTGGCTGAACAACTCCCACGGGGAGACACCTCTGTCCTAAATATTTTTTTTCTCCCTTGCAGGGACTCCTTTCCCTGGTGAGCACTCCTAGCCCACTTTGCATCCCGAGAACTCTCCAACAAATTGCTTCCACACTCCAGCCCGACTCCAAGGCCGGTGCAATCCAAGGGTTAACCAAGTGAAACGTTTAAGGAGTCATGAAATGACTGTTTCCGCTTCCCATCTGGCTTTTATCAATTTTCAGTCGCTCTCCGAAGTGCAGCGACACAATCAAAACCCCCAATCTCCCGAGGCAGATAATTCAATTTGGGAAATGAATTTCTTATGTGCCCAGGAGTAAATACATTCCTGGCCAGGGAGATATGGACTGCTGTCAATGGGATAATGAGGTCCAGGGGAGCGGCCATGGCCCCCCCAGAGTCCTTCAGGGTGAGTGGGAGCAGTGGGATGAGGGTGGGAAGGTGCCAGAGGGATGGGACAGCTCGAGGGCCAAGTGTGGAGCATCAGCCACGTCATGGACACGAAGAGGGGACGGATTTTATTTCCTGGATGTGGCACTCAGGGCTCTGGGCTGGCTGGGGACTCAATCTTGGAGGTCTTTTCCAACCTCATGGATTCTGGGATTTCGGGATCTCCACAAACTCCTGCTGGGTGTTGGCCTCTCCTCCCAGGTAACATCAAAGACAGGAGGAAACAGCCTCAAGTTGCTCCAGGGGAGGTTTAGTTGGATCTGAAGGAAAATTTCTCCACCCAAAGAATTGTCTTCTCCTTTGAGCGTGTTCAGTAGGAACAAGGTCACGGTGCTGAGTAGCAAAATCCACATGGAGAGGTTACTGAGTAAACTAAAAATCAAAATGAATTGAATAAAAAAATTAAATTAAAAGAAATTCAAATAAAAAGAAATCAGCCAACAAATTAAATAAAAGTTAAAATAAATAGAATTAAAATAAAAATAAAAATGAAAATTTGATTAATTTAAAATGGATTGAAATAAGAGAAAATAAGAAGAAAATAAAAGAAAAGAAGTGGTTTGGTCTTCAATTCAAATTCCAGGTTTAGCCCTTCCTACCCCAGTCCTCCTTTCCCTCACCGGGATCAAGCTGCCAGAACACACCAAACCCACCCTATGCTGGCTTTGGGAAAGGACTTTTCCCTCCTCATCTCAACAATGCCAAACAAACAGGGTCCATTTCCTCTTTTCTCCTGCTGTTGGTACTGCCCCATCCTGATTTTATCTCCTGGGAAGCCCGGTGGGTGCTGACGGGACCATCCCGTCACACTTTGGGAGGGAAATATCCTTCTTTTGGCACTTTCCTTGAGCGGGATGAAGCCAAGAGCCCACTAAATTGCACCTCTGGAGGGAATTTTCCTCCTTTTTCCAAGGTGTTTGGGACAAAGTGGGCACATCCCAGCTCGGAGAGCAATCAGCCCTCGGCCGGGTTCAGGAGGTCCCGATTTTCCTGGGGGAAGTGCTTTAATCAAGATTAATTTTTTCCAGTTTTCAGTAATCGGAGCTCTTCCTGAGTTTTCCTCAACTCTCTTTTAGGACGAAATTATCAAATTTCCATGGCAATTAACAGAGGAAGGCTGAGCACAAGGACCGTTCTGTGGGATGGGTGGCAAGGAACAAGTGACACTGGGTTGGGAGAGCTGTAGGAATGCTCTCCGTGGGATGTGATCCCATCAAATCCGGCACTCTGGAACACAGTTCCTGAGGCATCGCTGACCTCCTGATGCTCACGAGCACCTGAATCCCGCTCTCAGGCACCGTGATCCAGGGCTAAGACTGAGAGGGATTAGCAGAAGAAGGAACTTTGACCCGGATTTAGGATTTAGCCGAATATCCCCCAAATCCCCTTTACCTTAAAGCCACCTCGTGGCAAAGCCCCGGCACAAGTGACAGGCACGGGGGGAGCTCCGAGGTGATGGGAGAGGCCCGGGGCCACATCCCGACCTCGGCCACATGGGAGGGACCACCCTGGGATCAGATGCTCCAACCTCGCTGCTCCGGCAGGGAGGGCTCCCTGGAGAGGGAATGGGGAAAGGGAAATGGGGGAAAAGAAAGGAAATGGGGAAAAGGAAAAGGGGGAAAAAAAAGGAAGGGGGAAAAGGAAAGTGGAGAAAAAGAAAGTGGGGAAAGGGAAATGGGAAAAGAGAAACGGGGGAAAAGGAAGGAAGCAGAGAAAGGGAAGCAGGGGGAAAAGAAAATAAATGGGGAAAGGGAAAAGCAGGAAAATAAGGGAATTGAGGAGAGAGAAGTGAAGGAAAAAGAAAGGAAGAGGGAAAAGAGAAATGGGGAAAGGGAAACGGGGAAAAAGGAAAGGAAGTGGGGAAAGACGAAAGAAAGTGGGGAAATGGGGACTGCCCCTGCCCCGAGCAGCCCTGTCCTCCGTGGCAGATGGGATGGGATTTACAACGCACGGGTGCATCCAGGGAAACCCCTCTGACTCTGGCTCAGCTGAACCAAAACATTCCATGTTCAGCAGAGCAGCCGGAGGAGCCGGGCTTTCCAAAGGCCAGATTTCGGTGGGATTTGGATGCTGCTGTGCGCTCTGAGCTGTGCCAGAGCTGCCGCAGCCTCACATCTCCCGGCACGGGAAGCAGCAGGAGCCGTGCGCTCCCGCTCCGGGCCGGGATGCAGCAGCTGGAAAGGAGGGGAATTGCTGTGACGTGGCCACGGAGAGCGGCTTAGGAGCCAAGGGGGAGGGCAAAGAGCAGGAAAACGCAGCTTCCAAGGACATATATTTGAGGGAAAAGCTCCGCAGCACCCGCTCAGGACATCGCTCATTTCCCTCGGAAAGCCGTTCCTAAATAATCACCCCCCTCTTTTAATGCAAGTTGCACCGTGCGTGATTTAAACCTCCAGGAAAGGGAGGCACCTGTGGACACAGCCCAGTCCCAATCCCAGCCCTGGAAAGGCATCATTCCTGCCCGGCCTCTCCCGGGACTGGGTTACCCGGAGTAATTCACTTCCAGCTCACAAACGATAAATCCTCGCGCAGTTGGTTGAGGAATCCGGGCTGAGGAGCGATGGAAGTGCGTGATTGAATCCAAATGGCTCCACAGCCCGGGCCTGTCGGACTCACTAAACACCGAAATTAACAATATTTTGGGGCATGATGAACTGCAGCGCTGGAAAACTGCTCCCCAAGTGCACCTTAAACACAGCGAGAGCTTTTTTCAGGGAGGTTTTTAGATTAATGTTAGAAGAAAAGAGAACTTTTCATCCTTTTTCTTCCATTTGGTGGAATTCCTGTCCTTTTCTGCTAAGGTGGCTGGGGCAGGATGGTGGCACCAGAGAGAGCCTGGGGCTGCCCCGGGCACAAGTCAGTTTGGCACAGAAATATAGAGGGGGGTTGTGCTGCAGAAAAGTCCTTTAAAAGGTGACTTCAGACACAGCACTAACTCTGAGATACTCTCAGCAGGCATCAGGCAGGACCGTGAGTCCCTGACAATCCTTGGATGATCCAAAGTGTCACCTCCACACCTCGTGGCCAGCAGGAAAGGTGGGAGCTGTCCCGTGGGTGGGCTCCTCTCAGCCAGGGTCACACTCCAGGAGCCGCTGCTGTCAGGGGTTTATGAGAGAGCACAAAAGAGCAGGAAGCCACAAATGGTGATATTTGCCCCTTATCATCAGGCATTTGGGCTGACTTTGGAGTTTCTGCTTCTCTCCCAGCTGTGCCACGGGACAGGCACATCCTCTGTTCAGCCTTCCCAGAAATAACCCGGGTTCAGGTCAGCACCAAGACAAGGGGGTTTAGGGCTTTGCTTCGGAGGGAGATGAAGATTCAAGGATGAAAACTCGGTGGCTGTGCTGGCTCTGCCTTGCAGGAAAATCCATATTTGTCTGTCCACATTTCAGTCATCCCAGGAGAATCCGTTCCCTCAGCTTGGATGATTTCTTTGGAGGGTGAGGGTCTGCCAGGAGCCCAGTGCAGCCCCCAAAAGCATCAGAGGCCCACCAGACCAGGTTGCTCCAAGTTTTCCAACCTGGCCTCGGACACTTCCAGGGATCCAGGTGCAGCCACAGCTTCTCTGGGCACCCTGTGCCAGGGCCTTCCCACCCTCTCAGGCAGGAATTCCTCCCCAATATCCCATCTGACCCAGCCCTCTGGCAGTGGGAAGCCATTCCCTGTGTCCTATCCCTGTTTCTATCCTGATGTCGTGACATTTGTACTGACAGGGTCTCAGAACGGCTGATGCCACTCTGGGATATTTTCCATAGAAATAACCCACACTAGGGGTCGATTCCAACAGAGGGATTTTCTCTTTCTGTGTCTCTGCCTTGTTCAGCTCCATCCCATGAGCCCCTGGCCTGCACCTGGCCAAGCTCCTGAGCACGTGGGTTGCTTGAAACATCTGGAAAAACCCATCCACTGCAGCAAATCCATAATTTTTAGCTTAAATTCACAGGGCTGTATCTTAAATCAATGGAACAATCAATCAATGGGATTTTTCCCTTTGTGAAGACTCTGGGGCCAGAATTTAATACGGAAAGTCAAGGGGATTTCTCCTGAAAATGAAGTTTCTAAAAATGAATGTTACAGCATTGTTTTCACCCTTATTGACTGTGTCATACTGTTATTGCCTCCAGTCATTTTCTTAGGAAACAAATAAACAGCCAGGATTTGTCAGTCTAAGCAATAACCTATAGTGGCAGCAAACTTAATCTGGTGTTAATTAGGCTTGTGGAAAACTAAATCAAGCATCAGAAACCACAGATTATTTTAGGCTTCCTCTAGCATAAACACAAAGGCTTGAGGATCCATAACATATTATTTTTGTTGACAGTTTTCCACTTTTCCCCCAATTTATCTCATGGATCTGATAGGCTGCTCCTTGATTGCTTTTAGCTCTGTCTTCTTTTGGCCTCAGCGTGGCAGTTTGTTAATCCTTCCTATTTTTGTGTGTTTAAGCAGGATTACAAACTTCAAATACATTGTAAAAGGAACCTGTATACAATCTTTCAAAACCACTTAAATGGGCCAATGACAGAAGTCCCAGCCCTGCAAGGAAATACAGAACATTTCGGAAATCATCCCCGCTGTTTATTTAGAAGCCATTTTTAATTACTCAGCAGGAATGAATGAAAGAACTGGAAAATGGAGAGAGACAGAGAGGTTTGCATTGAGTTACAGCTTGCGGAGAACAAGGGAGGGACGGTCAGGCTTTCAAGTCCGGGGAATTTTGGGCTGTAATTATGTCCTGTGGGTTTATTGACAATCAGACAGAATTAAACTGCAAATACATTGCAAAGAGCAGAGGGGTCTCTTGAAAGGCTCAGTGCAGCATCCTCTGGAACATCAGGAGGAATTTCTCCATGGAAAGGGTGGTCAGGCATTGCAAGAGGGAGGTGGTGGAGTGTCCAAGGAAGACTGGACGTGGCAGTATCCTGGTCAGCAACCACTGGGCTGCTGATTTCCCCAAACTGCTTCCCAAACTTCACCTCCAGAGCAATCCTGGCACCCCTGGCTTTTTCACCAGGGCCACTCGCAGAAGGCCCATCCTGCCAACAAGTGCTCATTCTTCCCGGAGTTTCTCTTCCCTTAAAAGCCAATATTAGCCTGCCCGAGAAAGAACGGAGTGTTCATTGATTGGGACAAGATGATTTTCAAGCTGATTTGCATTAATTTTGGAAGTAGGAATTTTTTTTTGTTCCCATTTCTTTCCAGGAAAAACTGAAGTCATAGGAGAGCAAGCCATGCCTTGCCTGGTTTTGATCACTTGGAGGACTTAGAAGCAAACTCCTCAAAGTAAATATTTCCTAGGAAGATCATTAAGGGTGCGACCAACATGTAGGGAACAGCAACAGGAAAATACTGCTTTAAACCTAATCCCAGCCCATGCTGCATTCATTAGGGAATGACATTGTAGCTGGAACAGGAAGAAATAAAAAGCCATGGAGCAGAATGATATTCCAATTGTTAAATGCTCCTGGAGCACTCCAGTTACCCCCCTCAAATGGCAATTGTTCTCCACGTGTTTAGCAAAGGCAAAAGCCCTCACAGACACCAGTTCAGGTGGGCACGGGAAGGCAGGAATGTTGGTGCTCTGCTGATAAGCAGGCTAGGAGCTGTTATCAGTGAGATATCCAACATGGGGACCTGAGAAATTACTTGGGAGATGATGCCTTGCTCCCTGGGACACTAAAGAGAAATAATCATTTTCATAGAATCATGGAATCATAGGAGGGTTTGGGTTGGAAGGAAAAGAGCATCTCATTCCACACCTTCCACCATCCCAGGTTGCTCCAAGCCCCATCCAACCTGGCCTTGGACACTTCCAGGGATCCAGGGGCAGCCACAGCTTCTCTGGGCACCCTGTGCCAGGGCCTCCCCACCCTCACAACGGGGAATTCCTTCCCAATATCCCATCTCACCCTGAACTTTGTCAGTGTGAAGCCATTCCCCCCGTCCTGTCATTCCTTGCCCTTGTAAAAAATGCCCCAGGATAAAACTACCCACTGGAACAGCCCAACCCAGGAGCTGCTCCCTTTGCCCGGAGCTCCTGGAGATCCCTGGCCGGATGAGGTGGATGAGCAGGCGGGGAGCACCCATGGGTGCTGTCTCTCCTGCCCAGGACACCCTCCTGGAAGGTCGCCAGCTCCTGCTTGCTAAAAACCAGCTTTTTGTTATATTTAGCAAAATAAATTTAAAAAAAGCTGATGCACTGGGGGAGCTGCAGGAAGGCAGATAAGGAGCAGCTGCTCCCCTTCCTGCCTGATGGAAGGGCTTTATCTGGCCAGGCCAGGGCTGCCTGTCCCACTCCAGGGCAAGGGACACGGCCTTGGGGACAGAGGATTTCAGGGGCTGGAGCATGTTCAGAGAAGGGAACGGAGCTGGGGAAGGGGCTGGAGCACCAGGAGCGGCTGAGGGAGCTGGGAAAGGGGCTCAGCCTGGAGAAAAGGAGGCTCAGGGGGGACCTTGTGGCTCTGCACAACTCCCTGACAGGAGGGGGCAGCCGGGGGGGATCGGGCTCTGCTCCCAGAGAACAGGGATGGGATGAGAGGGAACGGCCTCAAACTGTGCCAGGGGAGGGGCAGGTTGGACAGCAGGAAAAATTTGTTCCCTGGAAGAATGGTCAGGCACTGGAAGCATTGCCCAGGGAGGTGGTGGAGTCCCCATCCCTGGAAGAGTTCAAAAATCAAGCAGATGCAGCCCTTGGAGATGGGGTTTAGTGGTGGGATTTGACTGAAGGTTGGACTTGATGATCTTGAAGGTCTTTTCCAACCTTAATGATTCTATGATTTTTTAATTACCTGATCAAACACCGGGTAAGCCCTTGCCCCTTGTAAACCATCTTTTTAATCAGAATTTCTAACTGACGAAAAATCATTCATGGTAATTATAACACTTTTTCTCTGCTTTGCACTGTTGATGCAATTCGGAATGAAGGAGTTAAAGAAGCTCCATGAGAGATTCCAGCCAAAAATTAATGCCAAATCCTACCCTTTTACAAGAGATTGTTAATACAAATACACCCAAGCACAATCATATCGGACATGGACACTCAGAAATTTGGAAAATTCAGGATATTTCAGGATTACCACAGCTCTGAGTGCTGCTCTAGGTTTTCAAGGGCATTAAATTAAACTTTTCCTGTACATGAGCAAACACGTCCACAAGATTATTAAAGAAGAAGCAGGGGAAATTAAGGAAGAACAAATATTAAGGAAGAACAAATATTAAGGAAGAACAAATATTAATTTCCTGATCACTGACTTTGCTTTACTTTGCCACAAGATGGAGCCTTGAGATTAAATCTTTTCTTCGAGGTTTGACGGATATTTAAGAAAATTCAGCCCCATTTGAAGACGGAGGTTGGATTTGCTCAGATGATTATCTGTGTTTTTTTAATGAATCATGGCTTTCATCAGCTCTAATTAGTCAGATATGAGGAAACTATGAAGACTCTGTCAAAATAGGTGCCACTGGCATAACTCAGAGGAGGAAGATATTGAACAATGCAGCTTTTCTTCTGTCATAAGAATTCATGCTCCAAAGCAGGTGATATTACCTGGGAGGGAGGAGATGGAGAAGAAAGGGCACTTTGTGGGAAACCTGAGGCATGAATGGGGACAAAAGAAGGATATTTGGGAAGCCACAGCCTTTTTTTCTCCTTATTCACCTCCTGGTTCACGTTTACTTCTGCAAAATCCCCTAATTATGTAAGCCACAGTTATTTCTGAAGCGCAGTGGAAAATGATCCATGTAAATGTTGTACTGAGTTCCAGGATTTCATATCAGCAGCAGAATTTGAGTCAGCCCTCCCAGCGAGATCCTCCCCCCTGCCCCTCGCCAGCAAGCACTTCCCCAAAATATAAAGCCTGAGTGCACAAATTTCATCTCTCTTCTGATTTCACTTCCCTTTGGCCTTTTTGTTTCACACAGTACTTTCCTGGGGGGTTGTTTTAATTTTCTAGTTGAAATTATTCTGGAAAAGCTGGGGAAAGAAGTGAGGTTTGGATTTTTTGATGAGGGCATTTGAGCATTCTCTTCTAGAGAATTCTCTGAAAGGGGGGTTACAGGAAAAACAACACAAATGTGTGGATTTAGGCATCATTCCTGCAAGAAGACTTCTTGGCATCCCCATCCCTTGGCCTTCTGTCTCCTTTGGTTCATGGATCGCAAAGGAATGGTCCTGCTCATGGATCAGGAGTGTCCCTGCTGAATTTCACCCTTGGCATCACATTCAATGAAACATTAGGAGGAAATTCTTCCCTGGGAGGGTGATGAGGCCCTGGCACAGGGTGCCCACAGAAGCTGTGGCTGCCCCATCCCTGGAAGTGTCCAAGGCCAGGTTGGACAGGGCTTGGAGCAGCCTGGGATAGTGAAAGGTGTCCCTGCCCATGGCAGGGGTGGGATGAGATGCTCTGTAAGGTCCCCTTGAATCCAAACCGGTCTGGGATTATCTCTAGATCAGAGGGGAGCAGCAAAGGCCTGAAATGCAGTCTGAGCAGAGGGAACGAGGGGTTGGATCAGCACATCCATTGCCAGGGTCAGCCTGACCCTGGATGTCAGCACTCCAAGCTTCCCAGCGCTCTGGAGCTGCCCACATCCTTCCAGCAGTCCGGACTGCTGCTGTCTTCCTGGCCAGGATTTTGTGTGGAATATTCCCCAGTCCCTGCCTGTCCCTAGCCAAGAGCACAAGCCCAGGAGCCTGCTGAGGCTGGGAAGCACACGGACAGGCAGGATCGGGCAGGCTTCCTGCAGCCTCTCCAGCCCTCAGCAGCTCCAGGGCTGAGCAATCCCTCTCTTGGGAACCCCACCCCTGGAGAGGTCTTTGCCTTTTGCAGATAAAAGGCCCACACCCTTTTGTGCGCTTTCTTGTACCGGCTCCTTTTTAAAAAAAAAACCAAAACCAAAATTGTAAATTGTGACTCTGCTGTGCCCAAACCTTCACTTCCAGACATGGCAAAGGATTTTGCTCCTTTTTTCTGTTTTCAAATTGAAAATGTCAGTGTTCCTCAGACAGACAGGAATGCAAGGAGACAGGGATGTGCTCAGCTTGAGGATACACTTCCTGAGAATAAACAGAGCTGTGGAACTGTCCTCAGACCAGGGCTCCCTCATGGCTGCAGTGACTTGCCCAGAATGGATCTCTGAATCATGGAATCATGGAATGGTTGCTCAAAACCCCACCCAGCCTGGCCTTGGACACTTCCAGGGATAGGGCAGCTTCTCTGGGCACCCTGTGCCAGGGCCTCTCCACCCTCACAGGGAACAATTCTTTCCCAATATCCCATCTCACCCTGCCCTCTGGCAGTGGGAAGCCATTCTCTGTATCCTGTCCCTCCACCCCTTGTCCAAAGTCCCTCTCCAGCTCTCTTGGAGCCCCACTAGGCACTGGAAGGAGCTCTAGGCTCTCCAGACTACTCCGAAGGGTAGAATATTTTTAAGGAACACTGGATTTTAAATTACGGCAATACTTCCTTCCATCTTTTCCCAGCACTGCCCTGCACCTCTTTCCCTCTCATGCCTCTTGTTTTCCTTGTCTCCCCAGCTCCATCCCTTGCCCACCACCTTCCAACCCTTCCCGTCTCGCTGTCCAGACTAATTAAAACCCAGGGAGCCACTTCATTAGGAAAGAACAGTGGAATGACCAATTCCAACATCTCCATGCTGGAAACCAGGACTGGGAATGCACCTTGGCCTCTAATGCAGGAATTGAATAGCAACTGCCTCAGCTGAGATTAATTTTCAGTAAGTCTTGGAAGGAACCAGACCCAGCTGTGCTAATTAAGGTGAAAAAGCAGCTCATCCAAGAAACTGAAGCAGGCAATTCCAAGGATATATCTTATACACTGTGTATTTATTATTCCCTGTAGGAATACAGGATATAAGTGGAAGAATTTCTAATGCTGTGTTAATTTCTGTGGCATCTTTTCCTATCAGAAAACACCATCCAACTCTGCTGGCTGCAAGCAGGTGAATTTCAGGAGAATGGTTAA
The DNA here is from genome assembly GCA_013399195.1 of Dicrurus megarhynchus. Taxonomy (NCBI): domain Eukaryota; kingdom Metazoa; phylum Chordata; class Aves; order Passeriformes; family Dicruridae; genus Dicrurus; species Dicrurus megarhynchus. Next base: position 252,040 of record VXAD01004604.1, on the reverse strand, counting down.
ATTTGGATTTAAGATGGCACCATCTCCAGGCCTCCAGTGTGACACCGAGTAAGGGGGACACAGGAGGGGAGGTCACATCCTTCACTAATGGGAATATTCACCTGGGAAGAAGGAGGAGAAAATAACCCAGAAATAAGGTCATCGTTCCCCTGGCAGCCCCAGGGGGCACTCAGGCAGTGCTGAGACTGAACTCGTTTTCCTGCTGAGCCTGACAAGGATGAGGATCCCACTTCACACGGCAGCAAAGGCAGCAGTGGAAGCAGCTCTAATTTCTTTGGGAATATCAGAAATCCCAAGAGGACCGTCTGTAAAGAGTCTTTAGGGAAAATGATCCTGTGGGAATTCCCAGCACAAGGATTCTGAGATTATTCTCACATGGGCCATTCGAGGTTATCAAAGCTGGGCCATAATTTAGTCCTGGTTTATCCAAGCATTACCAGGACATGAAACATCGCACCAGAACCGCCCAGAACTGTATTTCTGTGGGATGCAATCCCTGGAAAAGTGGAAGTAAACACTTCCTCCTGCCTCTTGGCATGGCTCTTCCTTTGGGATGGCTGCGTTGCCACCTTGAAGAAACAGCTCCGAGCATGGAAACGACGGACACTTCGAAAGAGATGCTGAATTTTAAAGGAATTTCTAAATTGCAGAAAACAGGGATTTGTTTACTTGGCCAAAAGGTCACATTGCTGGGAAGCCTTCATCCTGTTCCCTCAGCTGAGTGGCAGGGGAACAGCCAGGGTTAGAAATGGGGCAGCGGGAACACAATTTCCTCCACTACATTGGAGACTGGAAGGTTCTTAAGGAATAGAACACAGGACTGTGGGTGTGAATATTCCCATCAGTCCATCATACGGTTGATTTTTAATTTTTAAATATTAATTATATAAACCAGAGGCTCAGAACATTTTATTTAACCACTGATCCCTGAAGAAGAGGAGGCCAAAGAGTGAACGTGGACACAAACTGTGGCTTGGGAGACACAGGCTGGACCTCAGGGAAAAAAGATCAGTAGGAAGGGAGTGTAGTGCTGGAGGAGGTTACCCAGGGAGGCTGGGGAGTCTCCATCCTTGGTGTTTTCCAAGATTCAGCTGCACAAAACCAAATCTAATGTTGGTGATAGTTCTGCTTTGAGTGGGAGGTTGGGCTAAAAACCAAAAGAATTCTCTTCCAACAAACATTCCCATGTTTCTGTGATCTTAAACTCAGGCCAATGCATGTCTTTAATGTTCACTTGGGGAGATTTCAATATGCCCTAAATTGCTTTCCTTAAACTTTCTTTTGAACTGGGAGGTTTCATACTAAAATGCAATAGAAGAAAACCACCGATCTTGGGGGGATTTCTTCATTCCAATCCTTCAAAATACAAATGCTGTTCGCTCTGCTGTCTGCTGGAGAGTCAACACATTCAAATACAGCAGCACTGGTCCCATCAAAGCCTTGTAACATCACCAGGTGTCTCCTCACTGTGAAGAGATTTTTTGGAACAGGAAAAGAAAGAACCACAGGTTATTTCCCATACCATGCAGTGGTATCTGTGTTATGAACAGAAAACACCTCCTGCACTGAAACCTGTGCTCTGTAAAAATGCTGTGGGCACTAGATTTGCTTTTCCTTCAAATTAAAAGGCATCTTCTCCAAAGCAGGACATAAAAACTTAACGTGTTTCTTAAGGTCTCTTTCAACACAGTATTTCATACACGGATTGAACCTGCTTTCGGTAAGGCTGTGCTGTGCCTGTGCGTGTGTGCGACCACGTCTGTTCCTGCCTGCGCTGCACAGAGGAAACTCGTGGCTCGGATCAGAGGCTTCCTGCTCTCTGTGTTGAGAAGAGGAAGCACAGGCCAGGCTTGGCAGTGTCACCCCCCCAGCTGGCACCGTCCCCAGCAGCAGACACCGCACTCTGCTGAGGCTTTGCCTCTCGGAGCTGGCAGGCCTTGGCTCACAGATAAACATCAGCACAGGAGACCACTGCCACCTCTGCTGCTCAACAGAAAACCTGCACAGCTTCACAAAACCCCCCATAAATCTCTTTAACTGACAAGATTTGTACTCCAGCTCTGTTAGCACAGGTGTTCTGCGGGATTGCTATTTTTGACAGGCTTCGCGAAGATGAAAAGGGACACCTGTATTCTAAAAAAAAGCACCCACAGGAGTAGATGAGGGTGAAGGCAGCTTCATTTTCCATCAGTAATTCTTATTTTTAAAGTTTGTATTATTTCTTCAGGTAAAAGCTGGCTACAAAAATTGGTAACATGTTCTTAGTCACAGTCCAGGGTTGATTTCTGTCAGTGTTAATGAAGTTTGTAGAAAAGGTGTCTCTATAATTGAATTATGCCTTTTTTACTCACTGGATACTCCCAATCCCAGTTTGGATCCAGCTCTGGATGATGCACAGAGCTCTACTAAAGCCCTTGAAAGATTCACCTGTGACCAAAAACCTTCTGGTTTCAGAAGGTTTTTTCACCCCTGCTCCACAACCTTCTACAGCCTCTTAGTGGTGCCTAATTACAGCATCTTGTACATAAGAAAATTCTCCAGCTGGAATGTGGTCTGGCCATAAATCCTTCATTAATGTCATATTAACAGACAGAGCTGCTCCATATGCAGGTGGTGTGCATGGAACGCACACGGATGTAAACAGACCGAGGCAGGGCTCTCCTTTCCTTGGCTGTTTCCAGAGCTGCATCTTTGGGCAACAGAGCTGGGGAAGGGGCTGTAGCCCCAGGAGCGGCTGAGGGAGCTGGGAAAGGGGCTCAGCCTGGAGAAAAGGAGGCTCAGGGAGGACCTTGTGGCTCTGCACAACTCCCTGACAGGAGGGGGCAGCCGGGGGGGGTTGGGCTCTGCTCCCAGGGAACAGGATGAGAGGAAACAGCCTCAAGCTCTGTCAGGTTGGACATCAGGAGGAATGGACGTCAGGAGGAATTTCTTCATGGAAAGGGTGGTCAGGTATTGGAAGGGGCTACACAGGGAGGTGGGGGAGTCCCCATCCTTGGAGGTCTTCAAGAAATGACTGTACATGGCACTCAATGCTATTGTTTATTTGACATGATGGTCAAAGGTTGGGCTTGATGATCTTGGAGGTCTTTCCAATCTTAATGATCCTGTGACTCACTGGAAGACTTAATGGATGTTAAATCGATGATGTGAGCTCCCAGCAAACCTTCCCAAGTCCAGGAGCACCAACTCTATAAGTACTACTTCCATTAGGGCAGGAAAGAGCTGTCCCTGTGTGCACGGCCCTATCGGGGGACCCACAGGGAACAAGTTGAACAAGCTTCACCAGTCACTGCAGAGTTCTGCCAGGGCACTGGGGACCTCTGCCAGCACAGCCCTGTGCATCTGGGAACATCCTCACCTGGCCCAGGGCAGGGACAGCATCGTGTTTTGGACAGAACAGCCAAACAAGACATCCCCATGTCCACACTCATCGCTAAACTGAGCTCAAACATGACTTGGTCACAGCAGGGCCAAGCCTGGGCTGTTTGAGAGGAGGCTGCATGTGGAGGTGTGGGCTCTCCTGATGTGCAGCATTCCAGCAGGATGGCAGAGCCACTGAAGTTCCTGCTCAAGTAGGGATCAGCTGACAGGAAGAATGCCAAGGATGAAGGGGCGGGTTTTCTTCAGCACTTTCCCATTTAGGGTGTCCAACAGGTAACAGCCCCCATTTAAACCAAAACAAACCTGGTCTGGGGGTCCTCACCTACGACAGCCCCAGGAAGAGCTGAGCCTTCACCAGCCCACCTGGCCAGAGGGAGAACTCCTGGAGCGGGTTTGGGGGAAAGCGTGCCTGAAAGGGAAACGGGGGAATCCCGGATGCCACCCCCCAGTGCCAAGGCAAACATGAATCTCTGTCCAAAAATGTCTATTTGGCCAGTTCAGTAGAAGACACTTTGAGCTTTCAGCGATTGTTGGGTTTCCTCCAGCAGCAGAGTGTGGCAATGCTCTTACAGACGTGCCAGGACTCCAGGTTCCTGACAGATCTCTTCTTGCCTCACTGCAGTTACACCACAGGCACATTTGGCCCTTCCATTCTCTGGGGCTGCTGATCACTCTGGGCGTGCTGCTCGCTTGGCAGATGTTCCAGAGGACTGGAATTTCTTGTGGAATTCTGCTCTGTGAGGCAATGGCTGTGTGGGAAGTGAGGTCTCCTCAACACTGACCTGACCACATCAACAGGATCTCTGTGTTCTTCAGGCTCCCTCTTCTCATCCCTCCCATGCTGGACACTGCAGAGAAAAGGGGCTCCTGACTTCTCCCTGCATGGAAATAGGCAACTTTCCACGTAACCAACATTCCTGTTGTAGTGTTTTGTAACAAGGCATCAGTAGAAGTGAGTAATGTGTGTTTTCTTTGCCACAGATCCTAATCTAACACTGCTGCAGTGGAGAAAAGCCTGCCAGGCAGTAGGGGAAGGCAGCGGAGCAAACAACATTTCCTCTCCAGACACACAGATCCCCACTCAAGGGCCCAAATTTGGTGGGAAAAACTTTCCTCCGCCAAAGTTTACACTGGCAGCTCCCAGTTCTGCAGTTTTGTGGTCTGAAATCCAGATGGATTCAGTATCAATAGCCTTAGGAAAAAGGTAGAAAGGTAAAAGAGGTCCCAGGTCACTGATTAGGGAAGGAATGGAGATGGAATACCAGAGCTAGAGAGTGAGGGAAAACGGGAGGAGGTGGTGAAGGAGGAATGCTTAGCAAGAGAGCTGGGAAAGGACTGGAGGCAAAAAGCAGAATTTCAGACATCTGGATAAATATAAAATGTCAAACTGGGAGAAGGTCTTTTGGAAAGGAGACAGTTTGTCATTTCTCTTTCATTTTTAACAGCCCTGCATGACACACTTGTTTACTTTAATGGCACTTCTGTCAGTAATTACACTACTCATAAAAAACCCAACTGCTGGATAAAGTGTATACTTAAAACTGTTAATTATTACTTGTATTCATTACCATTTCTTTATGCCTTGAGTCCAGGTTGGAGCTCTGAGAGTCCTTGTCCCTGTGAGCTCCTGCAGTGCCAGTGAGGGTGTGAAGCTCAGCTAAGTGAATTTACACTTCAGCGCTGAACTCTGTGCATGGATTTAGGTCTAACAAAACACTTAATCAGGTTTAAGGAGCTGTGAGTGACCATTGAAATGCAGAACATGTGCTCACATGTCCTGCCAGCCTGCAGCCTCCTCCTCCTCCCAGCTCTGTTTGAGCCAGGACAAGATACACGAGTCGGGATTATGCACACACTCAGTACCTTCTCCTTCAAAGTGTGAGAATACTTCAAAAAACCAGGATAAACAGAACATCCCATTGTTCCCAGAAGGTAAGGAAGGGTTCTCCTGGCATAAAAAAAAGAGGAGATAGAATAAATGTGAACTCATCTTAAGGCTGGAGTTTTTATAAAGTGTATTAGAAGAGTTAAAAAACTCCTACATGTTAAAAATTAATTTAGGATTGCTCAAAAAAGAGCTTCCAGTGGGATTATCTGCTGAGTCACTGCCTGGTGCAATACAAGGTACAACCTCACCTTCCAAAGCCTGGTCTTTAATATTCTTAGACTGTCTGGGCTCCTTATGTCATCACTACTGCTAAAAGGGAGGCGTTGGGGTTTAGTGGCACTTCTAAGAAATATAGTTCTCTGTGGGTAAGGGTAACAGGATCACAGCCACCATGGCATTCCAGTTCTCCTTTTTTTTTTTTCTGGCCCAATTTCTCCCATCTCTGACAACTTGCTCCATGTATTTGTCATTTTTTTTTAAGCAGTGTTGCTTTAACTTTATAGACACCGGAAGGATTGAAGAGATAATTAAGCATCAGGGGATAATCTCTTGCCTGCCCAAGGTGATAAAGACGATCTCAGAATAAATACCAGTAAATTAACCCCAGGGTATTTTAATGGTAAAGAAAAGCAGAAATATTGCAGAATTCAAAAGAAGAAGTGATATGACTTCTTTAGATGGCTTAGGATTTCCAGGCCTAACTGCAATCAATATATAGCAAAAGTCTGACAGAAAACTGGGCCACGACTAAGGTGAAAAAGCATTTTAGGGGAGAAGTGGGGCAGTCACCCATGGGATTCTCTAATATTTATTCAGTCAAACAGCCTGATGATTTCTAGATGGAAAAAAACCCCAGGTTTTCTTATGTCTTCCCAACCTGGTATTCTACAAAGCACACTCAGATTATTGTAGGAGGAGATGTGTTTGGAAGGAGTTGGTACCGACTGAACTGACAGCATCAGCTATGTAAAATTGTTCGATGATACGGGAATTACTTTCCCCCAGACACTGCACATTTTAAATAAGTTTTGAACATGTTAAGACAGATTATTATCACAAACACTACAGAAATGCACATTAAAAAAAATCCACAACAAACCTTATGAAAGTTCCAGTTTTCCAAATTTGAGTGCAGACAAATAAACTCTTCTATTCTTTAACTTTTTTATTTTCTGAGCACAATATTTCCAGGTGTGTCCACCCCTTGCAACAAAACATGGACAGTGAGGCAGCTGGGATGTACAGCCACTGGTCTTGATAAAAAGCAAGGGTCTATTTGTGTTTTATTCTAGTTTTATTTCTGTCTTCTTTTTCAGATAAACGTGTTGGGTAATTGGAAGATAAAGTCAATTTGTTTAAGCATGAAGTAATTACATTAGATTAAGATACCAAAAATTATTCATAGCATTTATCAACTGGCAGTTTGGAGAGTACAGCTATTGCATTGGCCATACAGGAAACTTCTTCATTTGTCCTAAATCTGTGTTCCAGGGACTTTGAGAGTAAAGCTTGACTTATTCCCAACATGCTAAAGCTAGGAAGTATGAAAATTGATTTTTCACTGGTTTCTTGGTAAAATGAAGTTAAAGTGTTTTCTGTTACTAGACCAAGTCAGGCTGAATATACATAAAACACTTTGTTCTTCTCTGACTGAAGTCAAAGTCGAAATTCTTACGAACATGAAAGGCAGCAATATCAAACCTATGATCTTGAAAGGAAACACAGTGTATTCCATCTGTGGAATAACAGGAACATGTTTTGAATGCTGGAATACACACTGCATGTTGTTTACACTTAGAAGAATTACTTATTGCAATATTTGCATAAGTGTTCAGCTCTGTTTAATTACAGCTGTCTGCGAGGGAGGGTTCCATGGGGTGGGCACCAGATTCAAACCAGATTTCTTTGTAGAGCTGTAAAGTCAAATTCTAGCGAGACGGACACAGATTTCCATCCATATGAAGGAGCAGATTGTTTCACACAGTCTAATGCATGAAGTGTTTCATTCTCCCTTCTGAGGCACATCTGGAGGGCTGTGCCCAGGTCTAGGCTTCTTGAGGACAAGAAAGACAAGGAGCTGCTGGAGATGGTCCAGTGGAGGCCACAAAGATGATGAGGAGTCTGGAGCATCTCCCTGATGAGGAGAGACTGTGGGAGCTGGGCTTGGTTAGTCTGGAGAAGGGAAGACTGGGAGGGGATCTCATCAATCCATACCAATATCTCCAAGGTGTGCCAGAGGATGGTGCCACGCTCTGTTCAGTGGTGCCAGTGACAGAACAAGGAGCAATGGCCATAAACCAAACCATAAGAAGCTCCAACATGAGGAAGAATTTTTTTCCATGGAGGGGGCAGAGCAGTGGGACAGGTGCTCAGGGAACACCAGGAGCGGCTGAGGGAGCTGGGAAAGGGGCTCAGCCTGGAGAAAAGGAGGCTCAGGGGGGACCTTGTGGCTCTGCACAACTCCCTGACAGGAGGGGGCAGCCGGGGGGGATCGGGCTCTGCTCCCAGAGAACAGGGATGGGATGAGAGGAAACGACCTCACGCTGCACCAGGATGGGTTCAGGCTGGACATCAGGAGGCATTTCTGCATGGAAAGGGAGGTCAGGCCTTGGCAGGGGCTGCCCAGGGAGATGGTGGAGTCCCCATCCCTGGGGGTGTCCAAGGAAGGTCTGGACGTGGCACTCAGTGCTCTGGGCTGGTGACAAGGTGGGGATCGGTCACAGGTTGGACTCGATGGTCTCGGAGGCCTTTTCCAGCCTCTCTGATCCCCTCACTCCACGTCGGGATCAACTCCCGGCCCCTGAAGCGAGGTGCGGGGCGGGGGGAATGGAGCNGGGCTGCGGGAGCGTCTCCCCTCAGCCGTGAGAGGCTGCGGGGCCTTGGTGCCGCGGTGCTGTCCCTCTCCGCAGCCCCGTCGCGTTGCGATGTCCCGTGACACCCCCGGGCCAGCGCCGGCACCGGGTGTTTATCTGGAGCTGGGCCCGTGCCAGCGCCGCGTTTCCTGACGGCGCTTTAAAGCTCCCAGCTCGGCCCTGGGCCGGCCGGGGAAGCGCAGGGAGAGCCCCCCCCGGCGCGGGCAGCGCTCGGCCGGCGCCTTCCAGGCAAACAAAGCGGGCTGAGGCGCGCCCCCCGCCGGCGGCCGGCGCCCGG
>VXAD01004604.1:88910-243430 GCA_013399195.1 Dicrurus megarhynchus | reverse complement strand
CCTGAAGCGAGGTGCGGGGCGGGGGGAATGGAGCCGTGGGACGGTGCGGCCGGCAGGGGGCGCTCCCGCGGTGCCCGCAGGCGGGGCTGGCGGAGGCGTGGCCATCGCGGACCCCGCCCCGCCCTCCGCGCTGTCCCCGCTGCCGCTCCGGGACGCGGCAGCAGCGCCGGCGCCATGGTGAAGATCGCCTTCAACTCGCCCTTCGCCCTCAAGGATGAGCCCAAAAAGGAGGCGGCCGAGGCGCTGGTGGCCGACAAGGTGCGGGCACAAGGGTGTCCCGGCCGGCGGCGGCGGCGGGAGGCGCGGGGCGATGTGAGGGNCGCTCGGAGCCTCCCGGCAGCTGCGGTGAGGCGTCGGTGTCGCGCTTAAATTAAGAAACCTGCCATAAAGGGTTTTAAATAGAAACCCAGGCTAGCACCCTGTGGTTGGCTTTTCCTTCCCAGCGAGCTGCGCGTCGCTGGCGTGAGTGGAACTTTCCCAATTTGTGGGAAATTTGTTTTGAAGGTGTCTTGGCGTTTTAGGCAGATGGAGAAGCTCAGCCTGTAGGTAAATACATCAGTGGCTCTAGACGGGGAGGATGGCATGGGCTGAGTTTATTTGTAATCGGAGAGTAAGAAAATTTTTCAAACAACAAAACTTGTGGAATTGGACTCTAGTTCTGTTTTTTCTTTTTTTTTTTTTTTTTTTTTTTTTTTTTCTCTTCTAAGCTGTAATCAGGAAAGCAGCTTCCCTTCCAGCCTACACAGCCTCACCTGAAATAGCATCCCTTTGGAAGGAGAAGGGATGCAGAGTGATTGTCCTGCTCAGTGCACTCTTCTGAGCTGTCAGAGTTTGATGTGTGCACATTTAATATAGTAGCACTCAATTACAGGATCAAAAGGAGAGAAGGTAGGAAAACAGGGTAGATAAAGGATTTAAAATTTGAAGATATCATTAGGCCAGTTTCTTGTGGTACAAACTCCTTAGCTACTCCTGAGGCAACCGGTTATACATACATTTACTAGCCCTGTACTGTGAAACCTCTGACTGGAATAGTTCTAATAAACACACCCCTTTTTCTGTTCTGATGAGAGCTGCTCCTCTCAATTTGGAATATCCTGTGTGTTTGCACACACGTACGTGGGTTTTTAACAACTCTTCACTCTGACTTCAGGGCTTGGAGTTGCATGTACACATCAAGTTCATAATTTTACTCCAAGACAAACTTGTTGGAGTGGTTGTTAATGTCTTCTTTTGCTGGAATATTTGTGCGGAGCAAACAAGCTTAAAGACTAATGTTGGCTGAAACAGCACGATAAAAGTCCCCTGGAGTATCTGCACAAAACCCTTGAGCTTGCAGAATATTTTCCCTGCAGGTTCTTTGTGGCTGTCAGCAGTGTTAAAACAAGTGATTTTTCTTCTTGTCTCTTATCCCTCGTTTGCTTTGCTTGTTACAGCTTAGAACTGCATTTTTTGGTAGGTTTTTGATGACTTTTATCTGCTACTTTTGTGCAGAGGTTTTGTAACCTACTGGAGCAAAATCTTCCTATTGTGCTCTCTTAGCAGCTCTGTCAACTCTTCCCTCTCAGGTTCAGCTGCCCACATTGCTGCTTAATATGCTGAACTACCTTTGCTTTGTTTGAAATAGGTGTAGTGCAGGTGTAGCTAATTAGATGTCGACATCATCCCTGCACTGGGATGGCTGGAGTGCCAAAACTGGTGCAGACTGGTGTGTTCAAGTAGGGACAGGCTGGATGAGTAAGGACCTCCAAGGTGGAGGTGAACATGGAAAGAACAGAATTAATCTCCATCTTACAGCTGCTTAACCCTGAAAGATGATTTTCACACAGTGCCATAGAAATGTGGCATCATTCTGACTTGAAACCAGGGTTTGGCTTTGTTTTTGGAGTTTTTTTCTTTTTTAACAAATGCTTCACATGCCAATTGTAGCAGCTTGTGTCCTGCTGAACCAACATTTTTTTGTTTGGAGGATGCGCGAGCGGAATGTGGGAGTATTGACTTTCACAAAACAGCTTGGGGTTTGTTTCAGCACTTGCATAACTGATGGCTTTGACTTTTAATGCTGCTGCGTCTTGCTGAGCATGGAAATATTGCAGCCTTGGTGATAATGCTGGCGCTTGTTGGGAGCACAGGTCACTAAATGTGTTGTGTTCTGCAGGACCCAAAAAAAGAAAGGCCATGGAAGCTGCTGTGCCCAGCCCAGCTGCTGATTCTGGGAACACCTCAGAGGAAAAGCTCTTTTACTGTGAAATCCAATTTTCTTCCTTCCTGACCAGGACAAAGAGTAGATCTTGAAAGCAAGCTATTAAATCCTGGAGTCAGGAATCATTAAAGGGACATTCTTGACCAAATATAGAGGTTGTCTAAACATTTTGGGTTTGGTGGTTGTTTTTGTGTTTTGTTTTTTCCTTTTAAAGACTCAAGCCCAGTGTGTGATTCCAGGGGGGAACGTCTCTTCTGATTGTTTGGTATTTGACAGTTCTTTTGCTGTTCTCTACACTTGGCTTGCTTGAGCCTTGCAGCTGGAAGTCTGGGAAGGTGCTGCCGGAGCTCTGGAGGGTTAAACTTCCCTTTCAGACACCACCTCTGCCTTTGCAGTGAGGATTGCACAACTCACCACCACCTGAGAGTAGTTTCCTTTGGGTGCAGTCATCTTTGTTTGAGAGAACACTGGGTGGGGGAAAACAAGCTGCTGAGCTAAAGAGGGAAGTTTCAGGCTGTTAGAAACAAAACTTCCTGGGATTTGGGTAGGAGAGAGGTTATTTTGAGGCTGCAGGGTAGGATGTGCCACAGGGACTTGTTTTTATTTGGCATAATTGGAAGCTCTGTTTAAGCTGACGAGTGGTTTTCTTTCATAATGGACTTTGCTTGTGCATATTAAAAGTTCCAAAACCTGGTGACTCGTGTCAGTTGTCTGTTCCCCAGCCAAGAGACAAAGTTGCATCTTGGCTTCTTCTGCTAATCCAGCTTTGGGAGAAAAAGTAATGTTAATGCAAGTGATAGCGAGAGGAGGAGGGGAAAGAGGCTTTTGGGAAGAGGCCTAAAGACACTGTGTACCTTTAATGACCTTGATCTACAAATCCTGCTTTCTTGTACTAGAACGTGGCTGCAGCACAGTATCTTTTGTTACAGTTATTTAAGTTTCTTACAACTCAAATAGTTCCTGGACAAAGGTTTGTCTAGAAAACATCCTCTAACTCATAAAATACTCTTGGTGCTGTTTGAAAACTGATCTTAATCTGATGCAGTAACATTTCATGTGAGTGTTTTCTTATTTTATGATGCTGACTTGTAATTCCCGCACCTAGAAGAAATAGAAGATGGTGGGTCAAAGTGAAGCAGTTGATAACAACTCACTTTAAATTCAGAGCAGCTGCCCTTTCTAAGTTCTCATCCTTCTTTATTTAAAGGACCCAGAAGTTGCCACACACAGGGCTGAAAACTCATCTGGAAGATGTCTCTTGACTCTGCTGGGCCTGGCGTTCATCTTGGCAGGGGTTGTTGTGGGTGGAGCCTGCATCTACAAGTACTTCATGCCAAAGGTAATCTGAGAGTTCTTTTTTATTTAAACAGCATTGATTAAAAAAAGTATAAATGGGTTATCGCTAGACTGGAAAGATGAAGGGGAAAGAAGGATCATGGGGCCATAAAGACTGTGTGTCTTTTGGCTGTGCTCAGTCTCGGCAGACAGAAATGCAGCAATAGAGCTGCTTTGCTGTGAGTTAACTGCCCTTGCTCGTGTCCCAGCACAAGGTGTACCGTGGGGAGATGTGCTACTTTGAGAACGAGGGCCGGGAGCGCGCGGTGGAGCCGTACTTCCTGCCCATCGCCGAGGAGGCCGACATCCGCGAGGACGACAACATCGCCATCATCGATGTGCCCGTCCCCAAGTTCTCCGACAGCGACCCCGCCGCCATCGTGCACGACTTCGACAGGGTCAGTGTCCGGGGCACCGCGCAGCCGGGACCGGGGACGGGCACGCGCAGCTCCGGGGATTGCGCTCGAGGCTTTAAAGCTCGCTGAGTGCTCCTTGGGTTTCAGTGTGGCACAGCTGACCCTGTGAACTCTGTAACAGTGGGATTAACTCTGCAGTGGCGGTACAGTCGCTGTGGGTAGGAACTGTGAGGAACTGTCTCACAGAAAAATGCGTCTCAGTGCTATGCAACTCTGCTGGTGCCTATGGGATAGCTGGAAGTGCCACTTGCTGTTTGGTCAAGAATCCCATGTAAATGGAGAACATCATAAATGTGAGTTAAGGGACTGAGGACTCAGCACAATGTCCAGCAAAATGTAGAATTGCAAACAGGTGTGGGCCTTGGAGAAGGGCGTTGAAAAATCACTTCAAGCAGCTGAAACTTGGAACCTGACAATGCTGTGTAGTTGCATGAATTTTCTGTAAGGCGAAGAGGAGAGGATGGCTTTCATTTGACTTTTTTATTGAAGTTGTGTTGATAGTGTTAACATTTATCCTCAGTCAGCTGTAAAAGCTCTCAGAGGTTGGTTGTAAATCCAGCCTTGGCAATGCAGATAGAATAAACAGATAATTCTAGTTGCTGCAGTTCTTGTGCTCAGTGGCAATGCTGATGAGATTTTTGTAGGGACTAGCACTTTTCCTGAAGAACTATTTAAAGGGAATGATTGTTTATCGGCAGCTGGATACCTTTTGTTTGCACTGTGCTTAATTAGACCTTTTCAGTTATGAGATCATACTCCCAAATACTTCCTCTGTGTTAGTACAAACTGTACTCATGTACAATTATGGCAGAATCTGCTTTTCTACTCAGCTTTCTCTTATCTGTGAAAGTTTTTTAAACTATTGCTGTAACCACTTGGTTTACCAAAGTGGTAACAGTTCAGTTCTTACACTGGGCAGTTCCTGAGTGCATCACTTTTGTAGTAGCTCGGTTTTTTAGCTTGCCTTGCTCCTGGTGGAATTGTGTTCTGCTAATCAAAGGCCCCCTGACTAATTGAAAACTTGTTTTTAAAACAGCTTTTGACAGCGTATCTTGACCTGCAGCTGGGGAACTGCTACGTGATCCCGCTGAACACTTCCATAGTCATGCCTCCAAGGAATCTGATGGATCTCTTCGCCAAGCTGGCGGTATGTGGGAGCTTTGCTGCTGGGTTCTGCTGACAGGCTGCCTTTTGAGTGTTGGGTGCTGCTCCTGAACTCCAGGCCCTTGCTAGAACAGTCCTCCCTCCATCAAAGTCCATAATCCCCCGGCTCAGTCACTGCACTGAAGTTAAGGCCAGCTGTCAGTGTATATTATGTTGAGTAGATTCATGCCTAATGCTCTTATTAATACCTGGCTTTATGAGAGCTGAAAGCAACCAGCAGATAAGGTTAAATTTAGCTGTTAGAAAGGAATTTGATAAAGCTCCAAATATCATTGAAAGCCTAAACCTGAGAGTTACTCCCGGCAAGCTCGCTCGCCCCGTGAGGGTTTTGCTGAAAAGAACAATGTGAACTTGTTCCCCAGTTATTGGCACTGCAGTTATGAGATCACCACAAGCATTTGACTCTTCAGTGACTAAAACTAGTGTTTTTCCAACATGATTTATGGGTCAAGATAACAGAGCTTGCTGCTGCTTCCCAGTTAAATGCAATACTTGGCTATCATGTGTCAAATGGACTTTTAAAAAAAATCATTGACTCTCTTACATCTGGTTCTAGAGGCCACTGGTCTAGTGTAGCTTGTTGCATTATTTTTTTTAGCTTCATGAAGACAAGCTGTAAGTTTATGTCCCTGCTCCTATTTTAGGAGTTGAGGGGTAGGAAGCTGTTTCAGTAGTGCTGGGAGCATCTGGCGAAGCCTTTTGTAGGTTGCCCTGCCTTTTTTTTATTAGAAATACATTGCCTCAAACCTGGAGTCTTTCACAATATTTTGTTTCTCTTTTAGCTGCAAATTTTGTGTACGGATAAACCTGACCAGGTTCTATTTACATTTGCTTCACGTGAGGCTTGCAGAGTTGGGGTTAATTGTGCTTTGTTTGGATGTAACTGCAGCTGTTTGAAATGGCCTCTGTCAGTTTTTAACTTCCCTCGTATGCGACTGGTTGAGCTCAGCATATCTTGGTATTAAAAATCAGGAAAGCTGAAGACTGCTGCTTGAATCCCTTCCAAAGCAAAGAATAAAATGTAGTGGTTTGTCCCTCATTAGCAGCAGTCTGTACCTGCAGGTTTTGTCTCTTCCAGACCGGCTCTTACCTGCCCCAGACGTACCTGGTGCGTGAGGAGATGGTGGTTACAGAGGAGATTGATAACGTGTCTGATCTGGGCATCTTCATCTACCAGCTCTGTGTGGGGAAAGAGACCTTCAGGCTTCAGCGCAGAGACCAAATCATTGGTAAGTTCCCCTCAGGAAAAAAAGCAAATGTACTATTTAACTATAACAGTTGCATATGGGAAGGGGCAAATACTTAAACCTGGGGAGTTTTTAGTCTTGGGAATCTGAGTGCGCAGCAGAAGCTGAGGCTACTCCTGGCCCTGCTGGGTATTCCCCTCCTTTCATGTCTGAATGTGAAGTGTCATTTGAACGTGCTGAGAAAGTTTCAGTTACGCAATTACAGGTTACATGCCCAAACCAAATTTAAGTCTGTTTCTGTTCCATCTTTTGGTTGAACTTGTAAGTTAGTTTGACCCCAAAATTCATATAATCCATCAGATAATGTGAGTCTCTGTAGGCGCAGCTCATTCTGTCCCTGTCCTATCTAAAACTGGGTTACAGGAGCACCAAATAAAAACATTTTCTTCTGCTTTACTTGCTCTGGAAAAAAAAGTAATTGAACAGTGAGCTCCAGACATCCCAGACTTCCTCTCTGAAAGAGGAAGAACACTCCAGAGGAACTGCTGAGCTCTGGTTCTTTATAGCCTGTGTGCTCCTGCCACCCCCTGCCACTTGTGACAGGGACTGAGCTGAGGTGTCCATGCTCTGACTTACTGTGACGAGGCCTGGGGGGCAGAAATCTGGTGCTGTGAGTTTTGCTTCATTGTAGCTCAAAGCATTTCATATTTGCTGCTCCCACCAAACACAGTGAGCTAACCCTTTGTCACTTAGAGCCTTTCAGAATGCAAATGTTTGGTTTGTCAGGACTCTCTGCTCTCGTTTGGCTGCCAAGCTCTTAGGCAAGAGTTTCCTCAGCCCAGTTGCAGCATCAGGAGCCACATCTGCTGCTTGCTGCACACAACATCCTGTTGTGGATGGAAGGAAGGCTCCCTCTGTGGGAGCAGCAAAGCTCTGTGCAAAGCAGCAAAAGTTCCGTGTAGGGCACACGAAGGAACACTAAATGCTGCCCTCAGGGGAGGCAGAGGCGTGTGACTGAGCTGTTGTGAGGATGATTTTGGGAACAAGGCTAAATTGACAGCTGCTGCGTCTATAGACAGCCCTGTGAAGAGTGTTTATGATGTTCCCTGAAATCATTCTGCTCTAATATGTTGTTGACATCTTTGCTGCAGAGCAAAAGATTCTTGCAGAGCACTTGCACAAAAGGATTCTGGTAAATGGAAAATGTTTTCTGGTACAGCTGCTGTGCTGTAACTCTCCCTGTTTGCCTGTGGAGGGGAGAGGGTGGGAAATAATCAAACTGAGGAGGAAATTGTTCAGGGACAAGTCTTGCCTTGCCTTCCCCACCTCATTTCTAGCACACAGTGTACAAGCCATGTCACAGAAGGGAGACTGCAGTAGATAAACTGCTGGAACTTCTCTGGGAAAGTCTTCTCATTTCTTCTCACTTAGCTGATGCTGCCTTGGCTCTCAGCTTTTGTGGAGTTTGCGTGTTCATCTGTTAGATCAAACTGACCTCAGGTGCTGTGGCAATTCCCTGGAGTTGTAACTTGGAGGCATGGGAAGAACCCAGGTCATCCTGTTAGGTGGGCATTGGAAACTTCACCTCCATCCTGATGCTTTGGAATCGAAGGACAGCCGGGATTTTAGGTGTTTATAAACCAAAGCAGTGCCCTGCAGGGGTGAGGTAAAGAGCTGCTGCTTCTCTTGCTTACTCTGAACAATTCTCTTCTAATTAGGCGAACTAAATCTTCTCTGAATTATTGCAAATGGAAGTGATTGAGGAGAGCAGCTCTTTGATGGTAGGACTGCTGTGTTCTTGTCTCTTACTGAGCCACAGCTGACACAGGTAAACTGCCTGGGTCAGACCCAGTGCTGGCGTGTCCCGAAATAGAGAAAATCACTTATTAGCGTTAGGAAGAACCGGAGTGAGGTAAATCCTCCCAAGGTGAAGTGCTCTGCAAAGCATACCCTGTGCAAATGCACACTGGGTGAGGGATTTGGGATGGAAAACAACCCCATAGCAGGCTCTGGTGGCAATTCCTGGCTGGAGAAACACAGTGCACTGAATGATTGTGTCTTGTAATGATGGAAAGCTGGCAATGCTTGCTCTGGGCTGTGGATCCCTTCACTCAGCCTCTTGTCCTCTCTCGTCCCCAGGTGTGCAGAAGCGGGCAGCGGAGAACTGTCACTCAATCAGACACTTTGAAAACTCTTTTGTGGTTGAGACAAAGATCTGTCAGCAGTGAAAGGTGACAGATGGGAGGTGACCAGGTCACACCTTCTTGGAGAAGTCAGCGTTAGACATCGACTTCTGCAATTAAACCGTGCAGTGATAATCAAAAGCCTTATGCATTTTCTGTTTATTGCTTGTATTTCAGAAGACAAAGTCACCATTTCAGCTTTCGTTGATCCTTGGTATAACTTTTAGTTGTCTCATGTAAAACTTAAATTTGAGTAAGGTTTTTTTAGAAGGCTAATATCAGTTTATCTGTTGAATGTGTTTGATTTAGTGTAATCTGGGAATGGCAGAAAAATATATATATATAAAAATGTTAACCAGTTCCTTGGCTGGAACCAGTTATGTTCACCTTAACTTTCACAGAATGATTAATATTAATAATCTGTGGTTTGCACATCTTGTGTAGTTCTGTAGAATAGCTCTGCACTCCGTATCCTGGCTCAAAAACCTTCCTGATCTGGCTCATTAAAGGTTTATTTTAACGACCATGTGTGCAGCATGTAAAATCCAAGCTCAGTGATCAGAAACCTTTAACACTACCCTATTTCTTTTTGTGCAATTACTGTATTGAATTCGTATGTATATTTGGAACCTTCCCTGAGCTTACGTTGAGTTCTTCTCCCTTAGTTTGGTTTTGTGGCATTTAGTTGTTAGATTCAGATAGAGTTGCTCTTAAAGCTTGTCAGTATTTTTGGTTATGACTTGGTTTATCCTGTAACTTCCTATTTCCAGGCTCTGTTCTGGTATAGCTCACTTGTGAACGTGACTGTAGTTGTAAACTTAAACTACTTGGGCTTATATAAACTTTTTAGATCAACTTTTTATGAGCAAGTAGCATTAGTGCTGCAGTCAGAGCATTGTTCCCTTTTTTTGGAAAGCTGCAGTCTAAAGAGAATGAAGAGTTAGTGTCCTGCAGTTGATAAACCTGAGAGTTTTATTAAGGGACTTTATATTGGCATAAATTCTGCAACCCTATAATAAATGTTTCTCTAAAACTTTGGTGTTTGTGTGACTTTCTGGTGCTCAGAGGTGAGGGGGGTGATGCTGTGGGCCTGGGGCAGCGTGCAGTGCTCTTCTCTTACCCCTCTTACTTCTTTTTGAGCTTGTGAAGCTGAATTTCCTCTTCCTGGTGCTGTGGAAATGCTTTGTGGTGCCAGACAAGCTCGAGGAACAGAGGGAAGAACAGGGAGCTCTCTCCAAGCGGCATCCCCCGGGGGCAGCTCTGGGGGTGTTCGCTGCAAGGGCAGGATGTATTTACAATTCATTTGAATATTGCTGGTGAGGAGGCTGTGATTGTAGGTTTGCCTGTCCCAGGGTGTTCATGGGTGTTAATGAGGGGCTGTTCAGCACATGGGGACAGACAGAGGTTAATGAACCCTCAGCTCTGACCCTGAGCTTTGCTGGGAGCTCAGACAGGAGAGTCCTGCCCTGAAGCTGCTGGGGCTCGGAGCTAAAGTGTTGCTGAACCCTTGTGGCTCTCCTGGAAAGTGGCTGGGATTGTGCAGCTGGAAGGAAAGCAGCAGGATTTCTGCACAGAGAGCAGTGGGGAGGGAGAGGTGCCTGCAGGAGTTGCTGCTCTGTCATTGCTCAGGAAACTGCAGGAGAAAGGAGAACACAGGAATTTTAGCACAGAAACTAACACAGCTCTTCCCCCAAGGATGTGTCCCAAAACCAGAGCTTTGGCTCCAAAATAGTGCAAGTAGGAGAATATTTCAGTAAATTGAAGTATATAATGAAATAACATGCTGTAGAAAGCTCTAATTGCTGTCACTGTGAGCCAGGTTTCCTTCACTCACAGGTGTTACTGGGAGAAGCAGCTGTGCTGGGAAGTTTTTCCTCCAGACTTTGTTCCCTTGGACAAGGGGTGATTCCCTGCTCCTCTGGATTGACTGGGAGGATAACCAGGATGGGTTCTTTTGATAGCCTTGAGTAGAAGGACGTGGAGATGTGTTGGTTGTGGAGAGCAAGAAGCATCTGCTTGTAGCATTGAGGTGTGATTTTATGGAAAATCAACCCCAGGAGTTGTTCTTTCCAGCTCAGAGTGTCCATGCAGTGGATACACCTCCAGCCAGGAATGGTGGACCTGCTTCCACATGGGCTGGAACACTTTCTGTACCTTTGGAACGAGGTGAACTGAGTTCTTTAAGGTGTTACTGGATGTTCCAGGCAGGGAGCCAGGGGCAGGAGGAACAGATTGTTCTCACCTGCTTTGAGGTGAGCAGGGAGCTGGGTTTGGTCACACGTGTGCTCTGCTGGGCTTCTTACCTATCCCTAAGTCTTTTAGGCTGGGGCTGGGTGTCCAAGCCAAAATACTGGAATTTTAAGGTGCTCCTGGGATCTTCTAATGCTGTGTTTGACTTTGAGCAGCTCCTGTATTTGGCTGGGCTGTAGAAGCAGGAGTGAGCACGAGCTGGAGGAGTCCTTTGCACCAGTAGATGGCACAGGCAGCAAACACTTGGGTGTAAAGTGTGTGTAACTGGTAAAAACTTGGTGCATTCATCCAACAGACAGTTTTTCAGCTGTTTTACCAAAATTAAACCTAAAAATGGTTTGATCAAAGCTTCCTCCAGCTGGTGCTTCGTGTCTTGCCTTAGTTTGTAGGTATAGTAAGGATCATTTTTATAATAGAACTGTAACTGTGTAAAGCCCTGTTAATATCTGAGTGGAACTGTACTGCAGGCATGGGTGTGGTGACTGAGGGGGTGACACTGCCGGGATGCAAATGCAAACTCACTGACTGTAAGAGCTTCATTTACATCTGTGTTTACTGCAGAAGCATCCTGTGGGCACGGGCCGTCGGCAGGATCTCTGCCAGCACTCTGGACTGCTTCGTTGGGGGAGCTGGCAGGTTCATTTTCTGACCCTATAAATTAAAAATTTAAAATTAGATGTAAATTTTAAATACCTTTATCAACATGAAGCTGGCAATGCAGTGTTTGGGTATTTCCTCTTGCAGCATTACATGTGAGTTCGTTTGGGGTTTTTTTAACCAGAAAAGCACATGAGAAATCATTATTAAGACTACACTTGATTTTGGTTCTCGGAGGACATGCTGTTGCCCTTTGCAGAACCTGCTGCTCTGTGTGACTGCTGAGGTGTGGGTGGCTGTGGTGACAGACTCTTCCATTAGAGTATGTAATAGTCTAAATTAGAACTTCAGTCTCCTCCAGCTTTACTGTTTATAAAAATCTATAAAAATTGAACTTCTTTGCATATATAAATATCTTGAGATGAAGATATGGAGGAAAAAAAAAACAAGGATAGTGTGGAGACCTTTGAAAAACACCCTGAGGCCTCAAGCTGGTATGAAAAGGAGCTTTAGCACCTCAGACTTGATAAACTGCTTGTCTAAACCAGGCTTTTCTGGCCGTAAGCTGAGCTCTGTGCTGGGGCCTGTTGCAGCCCAGCTGTGCTCGGTGTGGCAGTGAGAAACTGTCACCTCCCACCCACAGCAGCACTCCCAGGGTCTGTGCAGGGCCCTGGGGGACAAAGTCCCTGCTGGGACTCCAGCAAGACTGGGCTGGCTCCTGCAGACTTCATTAGCTCTTGGGAAAACTCCCCAAAATCCAGCTGTGCTCAGCAGAGTCTGGGGTGAGTGCTGGCTGAAATCTCAGCACTGAACACCCTGGACCTGAGGAGAACTCGTGTCCCAGAATCCCAGGATGTTTGGCTTGGAAGGGACCTTAGAGCTCATTCCATCTCCTGTCATAGGCAGGACACCTTCCACTGTCCCAGGCTGCTCCAAGCCCCATCCAGCCTGGCCTTGGACACTGCCAGGGATCCAGGGGCAGCCCCAGCTTCTCTGGGCACCCTGTGCCAGGGAGGAATTTCTTCTGTACATCTGAATTTCCCATCTTTCAGTGTGAACCCCACACCCTTGTCCTGTCACTGTACTTCCTGATGAACAGTCCCTCTCCAGCCTCCTTGTAGCCCCTCAGACACTGGAAGGTCTCTTCCTCTAGAACCTTCTCTTCTCCAGGCTGAGCAGCCCCAGCTCTCCCAGCCTGTCTCCAAAGGGGAGGTGCTGCAGTCCCCTTCACAATTTGGCCTCCTCTGGACTCAGTCCAACAGCTCCCTGTCCTTCTGATGCTGGGGACACCAGCACTGCAGGTGGGGTCTCAGCAGAGCTGTGCAGGACCAGATAAATGGGGTGCAGCCCCCCAAACCTCCACTTTGTGGCTGAATTACCCCCCTGGGAGGGCTGAGCTCGAGGTCAGGCTTGGAAGGATTAAAGCTGCTTTGCCTGTCCTAATTCCAGGCCGGGTGGGGGATGGCTCTGCTGCCAGCTGTGGCACAGAGCCCAAATGCCAGCACTGATTGAAGCTTCCAGGCTGCCACCAAAATAATTACAATATGGATAATTACAGTGACATTATTGCATTAACATTATTTCTTCATTATGAGTATATATTTGTGATATTACCTAGGCAATAGGATGGGTGTATTTCCTGTCTTGAGAGTAATTAGAGGCTCCCCACCTACTGCTCCACCTCCCAAGGAAATTATTTCTTATAGTTCAACTATTCTGTTTACTTAAATGTATATTCTCTCTCTTTGTGCTGTGACAGCCCTGAATTCCACCTTAACAGATGTGAAAGTCAGTTTCCTGTCTGCAGACTCATTCTCACTGTGGATGGTGGTTTGTGTCTTGCAGAAATGTTTGGGTTCTCCTGAGCTGTTCCATTTTAGGGCTTGTTGATGTTCGAAGCTGTTGTGGGTTAAATCCATGGGTGGACACGTGATTCTGGAACAAGGAACTTCCTTCCTACAGACCTAAATCCCTTGTTGGTGTGGAACCCAGTGCTTTTATTCTGGAATGAGAGCGTCAGCATGTGGGATTCATCAGGAACAGATCCATGCACGGAGAAGGTTTAAAAGGGATGTTGGGAAGAAATCCTTCCCTGTGAGGGTGGGGAGGCCCTGGCACAGGGTGCCCAGAGAAGCTGTGGCTGCCCCTGGATCCCTGGAAGTATCCAAGGCCAGGTTGGATGGGGCTTGGAGCAACCTGGGATAGTGGAAGGTGTCCCTGTCCACGGCAGGGGGTGGAATGAGATCACCTTAAAGGTCCCTTCCCACCAAAGCCATTCCGTGGTTCTGTGGATAAACCTACGCCTTCCACCTGATGCCCCAAAATCCCCTGGGAAGGAAGAGCTGTGGAGGGCGTATGGTTCTGTGGGGTGATGATCTCAGGGGTCACTTGGTGATAAGTAATTCACTCCTTCGGATTCTCTGCCCTTGGGGATCGTAGCTTTTGTCATCGCATGTTCTCAGCCCTTTGCACTAATTAATTCTGACTCTTTTTTTAAAATAAGAGTGATGCAGAAACCCCACTTCAGCCCACCCTTCCCTTACCAGTGTGCATTGTCACCCAGCCTGAAGCTGGAAGCAGTTACAGCTTTGCCTCCTCTTTCATGACACAAAAAACCCCAAACAGGCGGGAGGATGAGACTTTCACACAACCCAGGGCTGACACTTCCGTGGTGAGCGGGGCTGCTGCTGCTTCCCACCCATGAGCAGCCCCGGGGCACCGGAAGGCTCTGTGCTTATCAGATCCATCTGTGCCTCACCGTGAGCTGCCTTCCTGTGGGGACAGAGTCCTCTTGCTCCCCTCACCGCTCCCTCTCGTGAGGAGTCGCAGGGCACTGCTGGATCCCTGCAGGATGCTCCAGAGCCAAGGCTCCTTCTCTTCCCGCCCATCTCCAAGGGTTTGCCGTGGTGAGGCTGCACTGGTGGAGGTGGCTGAGGACAGCTTGCCCCAGGATTGCTGCCCTATTTTCCCCCTGGATCAAGACCCTTGATTGAGGGAAAACCGAATTTGTGGCTGGTTGAGTAAAAAGTGAGCTCCAGATCTTCCCAGCCTTTAGAATCCCAGAATGGTTTGGGTTGGAAGGAACCTTAAAGCCCATCTAGTTCCAACGCCCTGCCAGTTCACCTCCCACTCCACCAGGTTCCTAGACCAGGAACACTTTGTGTTTCTCCAGTAAATATCCCATTTGCAGATATATTGGATAACACATGCATTTATCCTTTTGCAGACTCCCAATATTTGTTGTTTCTCAGTGCAGCTGATGATGTCCCTCCACAAAACTCTTCATTCTGCTCTCTTCATATCATTTGATTTTCTTGGGTTTTTGTGTTTTCATTTATATTTTCTTTGAAAAAACCAACCAAAAGCTTCTTGTGCTCGAAGGCAAGATGTGTCCTCGCTGCAGAGCTGGGATTTATGGCAGAGCACGGTGACGATTTGAACCAGATCTCACTAGGGATTTGAAATTCCATGAGAGACTCTTGGGCTGGGGCAGATGAGCCCAGAGGGAGAAATTTTGGATGAAGGAACTCAAAGAGCAGCATGACACCAACGTGGGCAGTGCTGCTATTCTGTTTGGGTTTGGGATGGTGCTGCTTTAGGATTTTTAGGCTGTTAAGCAGCAGGAACAGGCTGGGCTGTGGGCTGTGGGATGGTTTGTGTTGATTCACTTAAGTAAGAAACTTCTCATTCAACCAGAATCTCAGAGCTCTCCGAGTTTCAGCTTCTGTTTCACTCAGGTCTCCTGGGAACTTTCTCTGGTGCTGTGCAGACTTTTGTGTGACCACAGGGAGTTACCCTGCCCTTAAATATTCAGTGTCCTGTGACTGTGGATTTGTCCCAGATAATGGCACTGATCACAGGACTGCTGATCTGACAGCACATGAGGGAAACAAGTCAGCCAAAACCAGAGTTTGGGTGGGTTAAAATCTTTAAAATAAGTTTTTTCCCTTGGGACTTGTGGGAGCACAAGTGGGGAGGCAAAGCTGGACATTGTGGGTGGTAAAAGCCATGACCTGCATGAGCTGGAGCCTCACCAAGATATTCCCTTTTCACAGCACTGTTGGGCCACTGGGAAAATGGGAGATGAGTTAAGAGTGGTTCATGCTCACAACTCCTCATGGCACTCGGTTACATCGTTGTGTTCATCCTGCCTTTGCTGGTTGCTTGGGCTTTTCATTTTCTTCTCTGAATTCACGGGGAAAAAAAAGTGGGAGTAGAAGGAAACTTGAGCAAAATGGCATCAAAAATTATCATCTTGATGATTGGAGCTCAACCACGTGGTGACCATGGAGGTACCTGACCTCCAAGGAGCTTCAATCTCCCCCTCCCTTTAACCTCATGGTGGCACTGATACCTTTTCCTGGGCTTACAATAAAAGCCAAACACGGTTAGAGGGGGAAAAGGGATTTTACCTTGGTATTTATTTAAGGATCCTTGGGTCCAGGCAGGAGCACCTCGCAGGAATGCCCCCCCTGGAGCGATACACGGAATGCACGTTGGATAGTGCACACCGGAGAATGCACCGAAAAGCCCCCCCACAATGGTTTGCTTATACAATTATAGAGCTTGCATATTAGCATTTCTATCATAGATTTCCCAATGGGAGGCTCAGGAGAAGCCCCCTCGTAAGGAATGTCCCCCCCTGCATGGGTCTATCCTAGTTTACAGAACATGTTCTAGAGAGGACCTTGGTTTGGGGCTTGCTGACCCCCTAACTACGAAGCTTCCAAGATGTTTAGTCTCCCAGCTTAACAAACAAGTCCAATCATGTAGGCAAAAAGTACTAAGGAATACAAAAGCTGCAAAAAGGCATAAAAAGGGGTTTAAAAGAAAAGGCAAAAAATCATCATGGCATCAGCACCTCTGCGTAGCCCAGACCAAACACTGGCCCTGACTGGGTTGGTCTGACCCAAGGTGCAGGAACAGAGCTGGAAGCAGGAACCAGAACCAGGCCTTCCCCTCTGAGGCAGTGACATTACTACATTTTATCACTATTACTTTGTTCTCATGGCTTTACATAGCCAAACCTTTTTCTCTAAATCAGATTTTTTTGGCCACAGCTGTAGATTGTGTAGATCAAATTCTCAGAGTTTATCACCCCAAAGGCTGCAGCTCCTCTGCCCTGACTTAACTGGCAGCATGAACCAGGCACTGCCCTGATGGGTCAGGCTTATTTTTGGTCATGGTCTTTATCAAAACATCTCTGACAAGATTTTAGCTTTTTGTTTTTGTGTTGGACGGGGTGGGCTCATATTTGGGTCACTCCCTGGAGGTTGTTTTTGGTTATTGAGATCTGAGGAACAGAGTCCAGCAGTGCCAGGGGTGCTCTGTGTGTGCATTTACACCCAATGAGCTGGGGCTGAGGCTCATTTTTAACAGCAAAGTGAAAAAGGAAGTAAGCAGTGCAGTAAAATGTGCCAGAGCTGCCTTAACCCCAGCAGGAAAATCTAACGAGTTACAGAGAAACGGGGACTCTGCTCAGGATGTTGGGCAACCGTGTGACAAAACAGCGAATAAAACAGTGCTGGTAAAAGATGTGTGCGGGGACAAAAATTCTGCTTTGGTAAGAGAAGCTGTAAATCAGCCCTTTTCATGGTGAAAGGAGATCTTTGCGATTCCAAGGATGGCTCGTGGTGATGGCAGAGGATGAAGAGGGCACTGGAAATGCTGGAGGACACGTGGCCCCGCTCCCAGCTCGGGGGCAGGAGCGGCTGGGGACTGTGAGCATTGTGAGGGGTCACCTCCCCCGAGGCTGGGGCACAAATCCCGCAGAGCAGGTGAAAAGGGAAGCGGCTGCTCCTGGGGCAGGAGGGAAGGAAGGAGGGAGGGACAACCAAAGGCGCTGTCATGGGATGGCTCAAAGCAGCAACGACGTGGAACCAAACCAGGGAATTCATCAGCACCAGCCCTCGGGGATCACTGGGGGTTCGGGCTGGTGGCCAGGCAGGGGGAGGGCTCCGATCCCAACACACTCTCCTTGCCAAGGCTGCGCTCCCACTGCTGTCTGTGCCATTTGTCGTGTGCAGGGGCAGCGCTGAGCCCCAGCACGCTCAGAAAAAGCCCCCGTGTCTGTCCTCACGGGGACAGCGGCCGGGGAAGAGGCGGTGCCCGAGGGGGATGAGAGGTTGTGCAGCCGGTGCTGGGCTGGCAGCGCGGGGGAGGCGGTGGAAGCGGGGCGGGGTCGGAGCGGAGCCGGGGCTCTGCTTCCCCCGGCCCTGCCGCCCTCACCCAGCGGGTGCCTTCCGGAGCACTCTCTGCTGGCTCTGAGCAGCTCGAGCTCCCCCCAAACCACCCCTGGGGCTGCACCCTCGCCACAATGGCTTTCCTTCTGGCCCAGCACGAACTAAACCTGATCCTGTGCCCAAAAGGCTCTTGTCACTTCAGCACAGAGCCAGCCTGCTGAGGGCACTGGCAGAGACCTCGGAGCTTTGCTGCTCGGTGATAACAACGCCCTGGGGCAGGGCTGCGAGCAGAGGAAACCCTTCCTGCAGAATAAAGGGGATATTTTGGGGTTTGGGGTTTTTTATTCTCACTTACATTCTCATTCAGATTCCCATTCCAGTGCTGCAGACTAGATTATTCAGATTATTTTAGCGATTCACAGAATATTCTGAGTTGGAAGGGACTCCCAAGGATCACTGAGTCCAGCTCGTGGATCCTGAGACACTGAAAATACAGAGGCATGGAAAAAATACCCATGTCATGAAAATCCACCTCCTGGTAATCTAAGGAATATCTTGGTGGTGGTGGCAGCATCATCAGGGGTTTGTGAGACCGCAGTGTGGCCCCAGCAGATCCCACCTGGAGCAGAGGTGCCCTGGGGGAGGGCAGGGAGGTGTCCCCTGGGTTTGTCTTGTGTCACCCACCCCGGCCATTGCACCACCTTCCTGTGAAAACTGATAATTAACACTCGTTTGAATAAGCCCCGTTGCCGTGGCAGGAGGGGAAGGCGCTGCTGCACCCACGGGATTTTCTGGGTGGAAAACTTCAGCTGCTTGAAACTTCTCTCACTGAATAATTTCTGAACTTCTGACACCACTTTATGTAACAGCTTTTTCCCCTCAGGAGCTAAAAGCGATTCTGGGGGGTTGGACAGGACCACCCTGCTCCCCTTCCACAGGGGCCAGAAAGGACAGGGATGGGCTGGATTCCTGCAGCTGGAGGAATTCCCATTATCCTGGGAAACCTGTCCCTTGGCTTTTCTCGCCAGTGCAAGAAGAAAGGTAAAATAATTTCAGAAAAGCATCTAAAATGTTCTGCAGATGCTCACGAGGCATCACATCCAGGTGCTGCCACATGTTCACAATACATGTGTGTATTGGTGATGCAGGGGGGAGAAGGAACCAAGAATTACATTTAAAAAACCCCATTTTTTAGAAATGACTATTTTATTATATACAACAGGAAATATAAAAATAAATATTTTTTTCATCACTGTGCATGTACTTCGTGGTTTCCATGAATTATCAGTGCTTGCTCAGCCATCAGGCACCGGCTCAGATTCCTGTAGGGAAGAGGTGGTGGAGTTTTCTTTATTTTTTCATTATAGTTTTTTCATTATATGAAAGAGTTTTTGAAAAGGAAAAAAAACTTCCCGCATTCTGACAGGAACATCATCTTCACATCATTTTCCTACAATGTGTATGTCCCTTATATAAATTATAAAACAACACTTGCATAAATAAAAACCAATACTGTAACAGTATTTTATGCTTCCAAATGTAACGTTTCCAACATTCACAGAAAAATAACATTTTACAAGAAGGTGCAAACGAAATACCAAAGTCAAGCCCAAAGGTTCTGTGGTTTGAATTTAAAGCAAATATTATTAAAAATACATCCATGTTTGAGCCTTTCGTAAAAATCTCTTGTGGCACCTTTGACTCTGCTTCCAGGGAGTTCCCATTACAGCAAATTTCAGAGAGGTTTGGATCCTCTGTCTGAATCCTGCTGCTGTTGATGAGGAGTGGATGTGATGGCTGCGGGTCAGTTATCAGCGAAAGGGAAATAATTTGCCCCGTTTTTGGTGAAAAGAGGACCTGAAAGGCTTGATGGACACCTGGCTTGAATAAATACCCTCCAAGCACAACCCCGTGGTTCAAAATTCACAACCCCATGGTTCAAAACTCATGGCATGGCTCCAACCCTTGTCTTTCCATACAGAAGTGGAAAACTGGGCAGAAAAATAGTGTGTGGAAGCTTCACTGACTGTGTGATTTGGGGTGATGGCATTTGCTGCACCCCAAAATGAGGCTTCATTAATTATTTAAATGGGAAGTCCTTTGGGGCCACCTTCTGCTCCTCACTCCATGCTCAGCATGGCTGGAGCAGGCTCTGGGCACTTCCTGGAGAAGCAGTCTCTGCTGGATTGTCTTGTGCTTCAGAAACAGAGAATACTATTGTGGCATCCAGTGCTTTTTAGGATGGAATTCTTTCTGCACAGCAAGACCCCAGAATCTTTGCTGTTTCTTGCTGACCAGGACGTGGCTGGGTGATGCCACGGGTGACAGTGGGGCACGGTGTCACCTCTCCCATGGGTCCGTGACCTCCTGCTGCCCAGCTGAGGAATGGAAATGCTCCTATTTATATTCAGTGAAAACTTGCAACTGAAGTATTAAATCAACGCATTTTTGGTCAGGTTTGGGGTTTTTGGAGGGGGGATTGTTTGTTTATTCCAACCCTCACTGAAAGCAGAAGTTTCAGTTGTTGTTCACAGCATCCTGCGGGAAAAAAATTGTGGCAAAGGCCAAAATCTAATGAATGTTGGAAGTGCTGGCAGCTGTTTGGGAAGGGCAGCTCTAGTATTCCGTGGTGTCCTCCCCGAGCACGTCCCTGGAGTGCTTCCTGCCATAGCTGAGGGGCTGGAGCTGGATGCTGTCCTGCAGATCCTGCCTGGAGAGGCGTCTCCTGAACTCATCCGTGGTGAAGTAGTAGATGACGGGGTCCACGCAGGAGTTGAGGCTGGCCAGGCACAAAGCCACGGCGTGGAACACCGAGATCTGCACACAGCCCTCCCGGATCTGCCTGGTTTTCACAAAGAAATCCAGCGGGAAGCTGATGTGATAAGGTGCAAAGCAAATCAGGAACACCAGGGCGCAGGTGAGGATCATCTTTAAAGCCTTTTTCTTCTCTCCCAGGTCCCGGGAAGCGGAGTTCCTCTCCTTTAGTGACAAGACTGTCTTCCAGGAGCAGTACAGGATGATGAGCAGGGGGGTCACGAACCCCACCAACTCCCCTAAGGTCATCAGCATGATGGAGGTGGGGAGGTCGAGTTTCTTGATGGGAAGATCCACAAAACAGGTGTTTCTATCATCCTGGTGCAGCCTGAGGAGCGGGAAAGGCAGGCAGCCCACGCAGACCACGACCCAGCCCACGATGCTGATGTAGACGTCGCAGATACGCCTGCAGTCACTGAATTTGAAGGGGTGCATGAGGAACAGGTACCTCCTCACGCTGATGCACACCAAGAAGTAGATGCTGGCGTACATATTGACGTACTTCAGGTAGAAGCAGAGCATGCAGAGGCCTCCTCCGAACTCCCACGTGCCCGTCAGGTAGTAAAAAATCCTCAGGGGCAAGGACAGCACCTGTGATAAGTCAGCAATGGCTAAATTGATCATAAATATCACAGCCCTTTTAGTCTCTTTCATGTATCCATAGAAGACCCACAAGGCCAGGGTGTTCCCGATGAGCCCGGGGATCAGGATCACGGTGTAGGTGACGGCGTAGTAGGCCTTGAGGTCTGTCTCGCTGCAGTTGGAGCTGTTGCTCATGGTTGTGCTCCGGCTCCGTGCTCAGCCCCGGCATCATAACACGTCCATCCCGCCTGTCCTGCAGCCAGGGTGGCCTCAGGATCCAAAGGGAACGGTCCAGCCCTGGGATCCGTGTGGGAGGCTCTGCTCACCGGCTCATCGTGGGGAGCTGTGGCGTCGGGGGAGTTAATTCAAGTCCTGCCCTCGTGCCCTGCTCATGCTCTGGGTCAGAGCTCGCTGGGGTCACCTGCAGGAGGGGCAGGAGGGATCCACGCCGGGAAAAGCATCGCCCTGTGCCCGAGTGGACGCCTCCTCACCAGAGCTGTGTCTCTGTCACCTTTTGGGTGGCATTTCAGCCTCTTCTCTCAGCACAGGGGTTCAACAGCTGACGTGGCCCCGCAGCTGGAAGACAGAAAGGTGCAGTTGGAGCATTGCTGGGAGACGGGTGGAACAGAGCAAGAGTTATGGGAGAACTGTAAAGAGCTGGAGCATCCCTCCAGCAGAAACCTGTGTGGCTTTGGTGGTGGTCAGCTCTTCTGCTGCCCAGCGAGCACCATGCCCTGTCCAGTGGAGGTGCAAAACCACCAAGAATAAACAGAAATCGTGTTCATTTTGTGCTACAAACCTGGGGGTGTTGCTCTTCCTGTGTCCAAGCACGTGGTCAGCGCTGAGATGCTCCGGTGCGTGCCGGACCTGCCTCCCTCGCTGGGGATACTCTCACCTCCCACAGACTCCTGAGGGGAACACCCCCTGGCTTCCCAGGAAAGCCCTCTGGAGGTTCCCACCCTCCCCAGCTGCAGATGACAGAAGGAAATGTGCTCATGTAACACATGTGCACCCAAACCTTTCCCCCGCTGCAGCCACCGCCGCTGTGTCACTGTGGGTGGAAGTCCCAGGTCAGTGGCTTCCACCAAACCAGGGTCAACTTTTTGATTTCGCTTTTATAAATAGAACATGAATCATCCTTTGCAGAACTACCTGCATTTGATCCAATTTGACTTTCTCACAGCTGCTTTTTCTAAGCCTGTCCATACCCATCGTGCATGTCTGGGGCTGTTGGTAATACCAGAACTGGTACTAAGGAGGCTGGAGGTGGATTTTATTTTAAATTGCTTGCAGGCCAAAAAGGTGATGTTATCTGAATGTGTCAGACACAAAAACCTCAGCCAGATCTGATAAATCTAGAGGAAATTCAGATCTCTTCCCAAACCCTCTCAGGTTTTCCTTTGGCTTCCATGTGAAGAATTATCCCGCAGGTCTAAGCGGGAGAAGTTCATAGGTACCATCCCAGATGCCAAAGGCACATTTACTTCATTTAAAACCTTTCAATTTTTTTAATTTAATTTTTTAAATTTTAATTTTAAAGGTAAAATGACATCTGCTGCAGTCCCTGCTGGTTTTTTTTTTCCAGTGCTGAGGTACAAAGTGTACTTATTAATGGTGTTCAACATGTGCTGGCACCAAAACTTTGAAGTAGTTTTGGGTGGAAACAGAAAATCTGCTACAAAAGGAAACATGTCTATTTTTGTATTTTCGCTCGCCAAGGAGACTGAGATGTCTTCCTTCCTTCTAGAAGAGGGAGCATCTACCCCAACCAGTGGAGTAAAATGGCTCATGAAATGATCCTATTATGCTTCAGAAGTGACAATTTGTAATATTTTTATTTCAATAACTGTTCTTATTAATTTATACTAGCTTGCCTTTCCTCTCCTGTTGGCAGGGGCTCCTGTTACCCACTCAGGAAGACTCGACCATGCTCCTTTTCCTCCAGCTGCATTCCCAGGTGGGAAAACCCACTTTAACTCCACCTCTGGGCCATGGCACACACCGGGGGAAGGACAAGGTGCAGCCCCAGCCCTTCCACACGTACACATCTTATTTCTCCTGCTGCCCCCCAGCTCCTGCCCTTCCCCATCCCCACTGCACAGCAGCTTTGCTGGAGCTCCATTCCCTGCTCCTTCCAGCCAGGCCCTGGGGCAGGGAGGCACCTGCAGCACTTTCTGCCTGTCCCTGTGGCACGAGGGGTCCCCAAGGCCCAGCTGAAGGTGGGGAGCAGCGAAGGGGCTCAGCCAGGGCACCCAGAGGCACCCTTGGAGCTGGGGAGGGGGTGTGAAAACACAGCAATGTGAGAAACGGTGCTTTGGAAATCCCAAGCAGCAACATCACAGAGTTCAGCCCCGTGTGCTGCGTAAAAAACCAGCAGGATGCTAAAAAAAACTCCAGAAAGAGGAAATTTGGGTTTGCATGCTCTGTGCTTGCTTCCCCTCACTGCGAGGGGGTGGGTGAGAGACTCTCCACAGGCACAGCCTCCTTCTTCCCCTGAACAGCTTTTCCCCCTGATTTTTCCATGGGTACCCCCCAAATCAGCCACTTTGGGGCACTGGATGAAGATTTGTGCCTAATGAGTCAGAGCAGCAGTAAGGGTTGCAGCCAGCCTAAAATCAGCTGGTTAGAGCTGGGCACATCCTGGGTAAAGCATTTTCCGTGTGCTAGAGGGCAGCCGTGTGTCCCTCTGCTCCATGAGAACACCCTCAGGAGCTGGGGCTGTGGGAGCAGCCCCTCATCCTGGTCACAGGTGTGCTCTATCCTGCACCCTCAGCAGAGCTCATCACCCTCAGCAGAGCTCAGGCTCCTCACCTGAGGCTGGTTAGAGATGTCCAGGCCAATGTGGATCCTCGTTAGCAAATCCTGGGGGCTTTAACCCACAGCAGCTCCTAAACCCAGCTGGGGGGGAGAGGCTTTGAAAGGAGCTCCTGGCTGGGCTCGGTTTGTGGGTGCTGTTCCTGCTGCAGCCTCGTGCCTGGAACCCTCTCAGAGCTGGGATCTGCCAACGCCTCCTGCTCCTCCCCAGAGCCAGTGAGGGACCAGCCTGGATGGATCCTCCACCAAGCCCTGCTCCTGCTGCTGGCCCAGGTGAGCTGGGGGTGCTCAGTCCCCCAGTATTCAGTGTGGGGGTGTGTTTTAGGAACACGTAAAACCTGTGACAGGGGTGACAGGGGCACAGCAGCAGCACCCTGGTGTCCCCTGCTTGCTTACCCTCCTGGGGGAGCTGGGCCGGGCTCTGCCTGCCACCTCTCTTGTGTTTTTCCTTCTTCTCCTCCACAACCTAAAATAAAAGCAGAACATGCATAGGGGAAACATCAAATGGAAATTCAGTTTCCTGTGCGAGTGGAGGTGGGGTGAGGGTGGCTCTGTCCCTCCAAA
Source organism: Dicrurus megarhynchus (assembly GCA_013399195.1). Classification (NCBI taxonomy): domain Eukaryota; kingdom Metazoa; phylum Chordata; class Aves; order Passeriformes; family Dicruridae; genus Dicrurus; species Dicrurus megarhynchus. The sequence goes on along the minus strand of VXAD01004604.1, from coordinate 219,139 downwards.
GGGGCCCCGTGGGGAGGGGACAGCTGACCCAGGAGTGGTCTGGGCTTCTCCCACTGCCCATTCTGCTCTCTGGCTCACCTGAAGTGCTGCTGTCCTGCTTTGGCAGGAAGTAGAATATACAAGGTATTAACTGAAAATAGAAGTGAAAAAACCAGAAACTGAATGTTGCATGGGGTTGGCTTTTTGTTCTTTTAACAAATGACAGAGAAAGAGGCTTCTCTGCCTTGAAGTAGTTTCCTGGTAGATATTTGGGATTTAGATCTTTCTCCATAGGAGTGAGGTTGCCCCTTGCTGTGCTAACTAAATTCAAAGAATATGCAGGAAAAAGATAAATGCTCTGGTTTAATGCCATGTGAAATACTCTGCTTTTGCCTTTTAATCCTTTGCAAAAGCTCTTGTCCTCCTTTGTTAATATTTATCCCGGTTAAGAAGGGAAAATAACCCAGAGCAGCAGTGCTGTGTGTCAGCCTAATCCCCCACCCTCCTTCTCCCTTCCCGGCACACCCTGATGTCCCTGGGAGATGTTCCTGGCACCAAAATCGTGAGTTATCCCCTCAAACCATCAGCACACGACCCCCAGGGATGCACAGCCGTGTCCCTGTGCTGTGATAACCCTGTCCTCTTCCTCCCTGGTTCTTGCAATTAAATGGAAATTGGCCCCTGGAAAATCATTGTGGTGCCACTTGTGAGGAACAGAGCGCTTGGGAAAATTCATGGCATGAACAGAGGGAGACAAACCCAAGGAAAACCTGGGAATTGGGTCAGTTATCCCTGTGCTGGGGGGATGGGGCTGTGTGGCCTCAGAGGCCCCTTACAGACGAGTCCCATCCCAGGTAGTGCTGGGTTTGCAGAGGCTGAGAATCGCTGGCGTTTGCGTTAATCCTTAAATTCAGCTGCTCACTCAATGGTAGCAGAAAACACAGCTTTAATCTCCAAGGCTGGGTGTTTTAGCTTCAGCCATCCTCCTCTCCCTCGGATGCTCAGAGCATCCCACGGGCACGCACAGGAGCTCTTCAATAAATGAATTATTAGCTCCTTACCTATAGCTGGGCTGACTCTGAATCGCCTCCCTTCTACCCATTTAGTTCGGGAGTTACACCAGGTCTCCGGTGAAGGCAGGACCCCCTGGGCTGTCCCATCCCTTCTCAGCACTCCCGGAGGAGCCGCGCCAAACCTACCGCACAACAATCCAAGAAAAAAAAAGCCCAGTTTAACCCCCCAGCCTGACCCGCAGGTAACCGGGATGGAGGAATCGAGCCCTACCTTCGCCGTGCCGGGGGCCGCTCCGGTGTGTCCCCGCGGGGCTGCCGCAGGTCCCCAGGCGGGTCCCGCCCTCGCCGTGCAAAGCGAAAGTGCAACTGCGGGGAGCGGCTGCGCCCTGGGGCACGGGGGCACCGCTCTGGGCTGTCCCTGCCCCGGCTCCTGCCTGGAATCGCCCGCTTTCCTTCTCTTGGTGTGGTTTTACACGTGTTGGTAAAGGCCTGATGGCCTCGGGGTGTTTTGGTTGCTGTCGCTGTGAGGTTGGTGTCACCCCATCGCTGGTCCTGCTGCCGGGGATGGGGGTGAGGGGGGGCTTGACCCCTCAGCTCCCGGGGCCAGGGACCCGCTGGCAGAGCCCCTCTGTGACGGGCACGGAGCTGAGGCCGAGGGAACGACAGGATTCATCCATTATTTTCCTTCCGCAGCTTGCTGGGAAAGGCTCCTTCCCTCTCGCCTGGATGCTCCCGGTGCTTTGTTGGGGGGCTTTAGGGTCCCCCCGAAGCTGATCGTGGGCAGGTTTGGGCTCCCCAAAAGCAGCGAGTTCTCCGTGGTCATCATTATGTTATTCTGGGGATTCCCACAGCTCTCATGGGGCGAACCAGGGTGAGCGCCAAGGGCTCTCCTTTTCCGAGCGTGCCATGAGGTGGTGTCAGCCACGGCCGCATCCCTGGGCCATCGAGGTCCCCGGCCATCGGCAGAGGGCAGAGCTGGCTGCGCTTTGAGTTTGAAAAGCAGCACTTCCCTGCTTATCCAGCGGAGGACTCCAGCTCAAGAAACATCAAGAATCCTTGTTAGGATCAAGAGGGAACAACGATTCCGTTGGTTAATTTGAAAAAAGTGACTTTTTAAACCATTTCCGGAGATGTTCTGAAGAGATTTGCAACTTTTTAATTTGCATTTATTCATTTTTCTTACACATCTTCCCAGGAGAGCAGCATACGTATGTGATATATTATACATATATTATATATTATACATATATTATATTACACCTGCTGCTTTAAAGCACCATTGATTTACTCATACCACAATTCCAGCTTAGGCTCTGTAGCTCTCTACACTCCTTTTTATGGTGGTTTACAGGAGGTTAACGGCTCTTACAGCCTTGCAGAGCACAGGGTTTGTCACCGGTGGCCCAGCCCCTCTCTGAGGCTCTGTGGGTCCCATCTCCCAAAACTGCAGCCCTGTGCCTGTTCCAGAAGCTGATGCTCCTGCTGGTTAAAGCTTCCAGCTTTATTCTGAAGCTGCTGATGATTTGATGGGTTTTAGTTATTGTGGGAGCCAGAGCTTTCAGCGCTGTGGGATCTTCTGGTCAGAGCTGTCCCCGTGGTGCAGGGCTGGGTTTTGGACCGGTGCTTTTGGGCTGGCAGCAGTGGGGGTTGGGGTTTAGGGGGCTCGTTGGTGTTGTGGTCTCACGGAGCCCTCCATGGAGGATGCTGCCTCAGCTCACATCAGACCAGGGGTGTTTCCCTAATTTCAGCAGGATCTGGGATGTGAAACTTTCCCAGTACCTCCCAGCAGCTGCCTCTGCTGTGCTCTCATTTATTTCCTCTCCCTCTCCCCAGAATTGTGGGATGTGACACCTGGAGATGCCCAGGCTCCTCCTGCTCCACCAGCATTTCCCTGTGTGGCCCTGGCACCTCCCTGCCTCCCACAGGGATCGAGGGGGATGGTTTGGAGGTGACTTTAATAGACAATAAAATTGAGGGCAGTCCAGGAATCACCAAACCCCTGTGGCTGAGCAGCACCCGGGCTTGGGGATGGGCTCCTTTGTTTTCCCGCTCCGGCATGTGATGGATGCTCCATTTCACTTCCATTTCCACAGCAGCCAGCCTGGTTATGGGAAGGCAGAGCCTGAGCTCGGGGCAGTGAGCGGATGGAGGGTACTGAGGGAGGTTTTGTTACAAAACCACCTTGCAGAGCACCCCCAAATCCTGTTTTGTTGGTGCCACGCTCCGTGCGCATTGCCACCAGCATCCATCCCATTTCCCATTGCTCTGGGAGTGTCCCTGGGGTGTGGGGTGGGAACTGAGGGTGCCTTTACCAGCAGGCAAGTGCCAGTCTCTGAGTTCTGCTGTCCCCAGGAAAAACCCTGGCTGGACCTCCCAATCCTGCTGTAGTTGAGGCCACCAAAAATCAGGAGGTCTTGGAGCTGGGCACCAAATCCCAGAGCAATTATTTGACAGCATAAAGTAAAATTTTAAAATTGTATTTTTCTCTTGTATTTTTTATATTTTTATCTTCACTTACATTTTTATCTTATAAGAATTGGAAGTTCTCAGTTTATTTAAGCTTGTGCTTCGTGACCTTGTAGGAGATCCCCAGAGAGACCCAGCTCAGGTCTTTCTGAGCTGCACTGCCTGTCTTTAATAGAAATAATTCCTGGGAAGAGGTTGTCTGTCTGCTCTATGCACGGCTGGGGCTGTCCCAGGGAAAGGGAGCGTGTCTGGAAACGGGGAGCAGGCGCAGGTCCATGGATGCAGCTCCCGGCATCAGCAGGGCTCACATGGAGGCAGGGATGCAGTCCTGCTGCTGACAGCGGGCTGAGGGCTAAAAACTGCTGCATTTTCCTGCCCTCTGTGCCTGCAGCAGGGACTTCTCTTTAAAAACCAAAAAATCCCTGCAGAAGGAGCAGGGCCGAGCGATGGCGTGGCAGCGCCTGCCGGGAAGGATGTGCTGGCTGCGCAGGGATGAGGCTTTGGCTGTTCCTTGGAATGCTGAGCACCCTCCCAGTGCTGAACGCTGCCACGGCATCCACTCAAAATTCCCAAATCCTCTCCCCTGAACAGGACCCTGGAGCATGGGAGGGGCTGATGGACACACCTGGGGCTGTCACACGGCGCTGTCCCACCACACCCCAAACCTGGGCTTTGCAGGGTGTTGCTGGCTGAGCACACGAATAAAAAATTGGATTGGGATCTGATGAAATCATGGCTGTCTGGAAAACGGCTCCCTGGCTTGGAGAACCCCTCCCTGGCTCGGCTGGGTTTGAAGCAGCAAAATTCGCTTTCCGTGCGTTGGAGTTGTGCTCAGGATTGGAGCTGTTGGTGTTTGTTCCCTTGCCAGGGACAGCACTTCCCCTCTCCAGCACGAGGTGGGTGGGTGGAGGAGCTGCTCCTTGCCAGCAGTGGTGCCAAAAATCAGGAGAGGAGTCTGAGGCTCGGTGGTGAGGACTGCTCAGAGGATGAGTGGTTTTCCAGAGGCAAAGTCACTCTGGGGCTGGACTGGGAGCATGTGGTCATGGAGGGAGGGTAAAGGTATTTTTAGCAAGGAGAAAAGCAGCTTCCCTCCCTCCCTCCCTGTGGGGCCCTAAAATGTGCTGTGCAAGGGACAGCTTGGATACTCTCAAGTACTGCATAATTTTAGGGATATGTAAGTGTAGGATTAGATGGGATCTTGGGAAAAAATTGTTCCTGTGAGGGTGGGGAGGCCCTGGCACAGGGTGCCCAGAGAAGCTGTGGCTGCCCCTGGATCCCTGGAAGTGTCCAAAGCCAGGCTGGATGGGGCTTGGAGCAACCTGGGATAGCGGAAGATGTCCCTGCCCATGGCAGGGAGGTGGGATGGGATGAGGTCCCTCCCAACCCAAACCATTCCATGATGATCCTGTGACTGATAAAACAGGAGGCTGGCAGGCATTGGAAGGGCAGGAAGCACCAGTTGGAAAAGGATATTTCTTCAGGGACTGATTTACAGAAAACCCAGCAAAATCCCTGCTATCCAGGGCATCCAACCCAGCGAGGGATCCTTCCACCGTATTTCCCGTGCCTGAAGCAGGCACAGCCCGAGGGAGGGTTTGATGTTGTCTCTGCGTGACAGATTAGTGAGAGTTTTGGGTTTGCTTTCTCTTTCCTGTGCTCTGTTTGGAAAGGGCAAGCTGTGTTGCAGAAATGTCAGAAAAGCAATCTGAAAACAACGTGGCAATGTCCCAGCGGGAACTGGAGCTCCTGGGAAACCTGGAGCTGGTGCTGCCAGTGAAGTTGGAGCCACAATCCAGGATTTGCTGTTGCTCAGGGGGGCTTATAAATGACCTGTCTGTGGTCACTGGGGGCCACCTGGATGTCCAGCCCAGCTCTTCAGGGTTGTGCCATTCCCAAAGCACCCAGGAAAAGCCACATTCCCGGTGAAGATCCTGCTGCTGTGGCTCGTCCTGTCTGTGGGAGCTGCCCGGAGCCAGTCCCGGCATCGGTGAGGTTTTCTTGGGTTTCCTGTTTTGCCTCCGCCCGCTGCTGGGTTTGGGCCATCTGAAACATCGTTTTTCCAGCCCTGAAAGCTCTTTTTTCCCCCCCCCAAGCAAACAAGGAAAACATGGCCTTTTGTTATTTATATTTTTTGTGAGAGGAGGAGGAGATTTGGGACAGAATGAGCCCCAGGGCAGCGGCTTTTCTGCCTGTTCCCGGGGTTTGCTGCCTGTCTCTGGCACATTTTAAGTACCAAAGCAAATTCCTCCAGTTTGTCTGGATCTCCCATCTGGTCTCCCCCATCCAGCCTCAGCGCCGTGAGGATAAACCACCACCCATTCCGTGCTTCCCAGAAACGCTGCACGGGGTGGAAATGTGCATCCAATCATGGGAAAAGCTGTTTTCTATCAATCCCTCTCTGCCTACGTTTACTTATAAAATTCCCTGAGGGTTTTTTGGGAGGAGGAGACCTCAGAACCCCTGCACTGGCCACTGTTCGAGGCCTCTCTGTGCCCCAAAGTGGGGTGTCCCCCCCAAATTGTGTCACTGCTCTAAGAGCAGATGTGGGGCATAATATTTCCAAGCACTTAAAATAATACTCCTGAAGCTCAAATACACATTGGGATCATTTTATTTCCTCAGAGTTTGAAGCTTTCAGGGTGTACTGGAGTCAGTTTTGTAAATTTTCTCTGTACCCAGCGAGGCTTGGGATGGTTTTTGGTGTTCAAAGCAAAACTGAAGGTTTGGATAACATCTTAATGTGCAACCACATGCGTCAGCAACATGACAAATAACACAAGACTCCCAATAACACAAGAGACACTGACGACAAGTCCCTGTTTTTGCAGCTCACACCAGAGCTCCAATGTGAGTTAACGTGCCCTGGGAGGTGTCACATCTCCCTCTTTGCTCGTGGCATATCCATCACAATTTGTCTCCCAAATCTCGATCCCCCGTAATCAGCCGAGCACCTGCAGCTCCCAGGAGCCAGGTGGATCCCTTTGCTCAGCTCTGGGTGCCTTTTCCAGCAGCGGGAGCTGAGCCCAGTTTGTTTGAACCGTCCCTGTAACACTGATGTGGTATAGGTTAACACTCTTTGCTTGGTACAGTTATAGTCTGGCAGTCCAGATTAGGCTGGATCAGACCCAGGTGATGGATTTTTTTACCGGAAAAAGGTTCAGTTTACGTGGAGATAATGAACTGTCCTGATCCAGAGCCTTGTGTGAGCACGGCGGGTGCTCCAGGCAATGGTGGCTGTAGGTACCCGGGATCAGGGCTGGAATTCCCAGAACTCCCAGGCTGAGCTGCTCACTCACAGCTCAGGATTCAGAAGGATTCCCAAAAATGGCAAACATGCAGAAGCACTGAGACACCTGAAATGAGGCACCTAAACCCCCTGCAGGGGGGTTCTCCTCAGCACAGGAGAAACTTTGGCATCAACAACGGCTTTTGAGGGGATGGAATGCAGCAGTCCCCAGCAGCAACAACACAACCATCAAACCTTTTGGCATCACAACGTCCTTACGGGTCAGGTCCTGGCCCCTGCGGCACACAAGGACAACTGGAGAGCGCACCAGTCCTCACTGCAGCTCTGAGAAGCCCCTGCACGGACAGGGCTGGCTGATGCTCACGAGATGGACTCCAGCAGCAGCTCGTCGGGCGGCACGGGGGGGATGTCCATGCTGTTAATTTGGCCGAAGAACTTGGGAAGAGACCAGAACTTGAGGCGAGGGAGATTCCTCTTCCTGACGCGGATGTCGTGGGCGGTGTCGGCGCCCGAGGCGCTGCTCCGGCGGGGCGGGAGCCGGGCTCGCAGGGCCACGCAGCCGTGGCGCAGCAGCTGCGCCTGGAACTCGGAGGTCATGAAGTAGTAGAGGACGGGGTCCAGGCAGCAGTTGAGGCTGGCCAGGCACAGGGAGATGGGGTGGAAGCGCAGCGTGCTCCGGTGCACGGCGCAGTTCCGGATGATGTTCTCGATCACCATCATGAAGAAGGGGAAGTTGATGTGGTAGGGGGTGAAGCAGATGAAGAAGACAGCGGCGCACATGAGGACCATCCTCAGGGCCTTCCGCTTCTCGCCGGCGTCCTGCAGCGCCGTGGGGCCGTCCCGCAGGGAATGCCACATCCTCCACGTGCACCAGGCGATGGTGCCGAAGGGGATGACGAAGCCGAACAGCTCCGCCACCGTCACCAGCGCGATGGCGGCGCCCGGGCTGAGCTGCTTCACGCCCAGGTCCGAGAAGCAGCTGTTGATGGAGTTGGACAGGGCTGGGCTCCTGACGATGATGAGGGGCAGGCAGGCGGCCCCCACCAGGAGCCAGACCAAGGCGCTGATGGCCGCGTCGTAGCGGCGCTTCCAGCCCTTGGCTCGGAAGGGGTGCAGCAGGAACAGGTACCGCTGGATGCTGATGCAGCTGAGGAAGCAGATGCTGGCGTACATGTTGAGGTACTTCAGGTAGAAGCACACCTGGCACAGGAAGCTCCCGAAGGGCCAGCTGTGGTTGATGTAGTAGTAGGTCCGCAGGGGCAGTGAGAGGACGTGGGCCAGGTCGGCCACGGCCAGGTTGATCATGAAGATGACGGCTTTGCTCTTCCGGCTGAGGAAGCGGCACAGGACCCACAGGGCAGCGCTGTTGGCCAGCAGCCCCGGGATGAAGATGAGGGTGTAGGTGGTGGCGTAGAGGGTGGACTGGAAGGACATCTGGGGGTCAGAACAGTTCCCGGAGGACACGTTGCTCTCCATCCTGGCCGGGTCTCTTCGCTCATGGGGCGGTCACGGCAGGGGGAGGGGTTCTGGAGTGGGTAAAAAGATGCTGTAAAGCCAAAATCTCCCCATGGAGTAAATGTGCTCTAGGACAGAAGAGTAAGATGTGTGTGGGTGTGTGTGCAAGTCACTGTGAGTGTGGGGAAGGGTGACCCCGCTCCTAGGGAGCGATTCCAGGCATCCTCCACCCTCTCCCTGCAGAGGTGCTCTGTGGGATCTCGTGAGATGCCCCAATTACAGTGAACACACTGAGCTCTGTAACATCCCTCCCTGTATTTCCAGAGAGCTTCTGCAGCTCCCTGGGTTTTCCAGGACCGCTTTTATTTCATCAAGTTTTCCATCACACTCTGTCAAATTGGTGCTCTACATCTACGAGCAATTTCAGCTCGACTGTAAATAAATAGGGATTTGAAATGGATTTAGGCACTGTCTTTGCAGATCCGGGCAGGGATCTGATGTGAATCGGCAGCAAAGGCAGTAATTAACATCCGCAGGCAGCTGAGGCCGGGGAGAGCTGCAGACAGATCCATCAGCTCTGGCTCCAGAGTTAAGGCTGGATTTATAAGTTAATAAATGGCCAAACACACGCCAGTTGCTCTGCTGGTCCTGCTAACTCAATTCCGGCACTCCCGGCACATTGTGCAGGCATCGCACTGGAGCAGCAGGAATTATCCCTCAGCAGCAGGAATTATCCTTCAGCAGCAGGAATTATCCTTCAGCAACTGCTCAGGACATGCAGGGAGATAAATACACCTCCCTTCTAGTTAAAGTAGAAATTCTTCTCCTCCATTTACCCACCCCAGCTCACCCAGTGCTGAGGGGATTTATTAGCAGGTCATACAGAGTTCAGGTGCTCCTGCTGCTCTCTGGAGAGGGGATGGATTTTGCCATTCATGAGCAGATCCCACGGGAAACAATCAGTTCTTGTGGGAAGAGGGGATTTGGCAGCAGTAGGATACAAACCCAGGGGCTGCAGCATCGTCTGTAACAAACAGTGGGATTTTCCCCTTGGAAATGGAGCCTGTGAGGGGTGGGCTGCCTGCCCTGCCCTTCCCTGCCTGGAGCTGGGGCTGGCAGAGCCCTCAGCACCTCCTGTCACTGTCACCCAGCCCCTCAGCAGTGGTAATTAATTAAGAAGCAGCCACGGTGCTGCTTCCCAGAGCCCTGAGCCAGAGTTTGTCACAGGGACGGATTTCCAGGAGCGAATCCATTCCAATGCCTCAAGGTACAGGATGAAGTCTCCCGCATCCTGCTCCTCCTCACCTGGGCAGCTCTTGGGTGGGGTTACCACGTTTTCAGGTTCAGGAGGAAATCATTATTTTAGATTTTTTTGTATTTTTATGTGCAGATAAATATCTAAAATACAGCCCCGGCCTCTTGCCTGGCCGCCCCCCACGCTCAGCTCTGATGTGAGGAGGGTCAGGGCTCACACCCTGCTTTCCAAACTGAGCCCTTCCCAAGCCGCCTTCTTGCTTTTCCTTGTTCTTCCAGGCTTTGGCTGCAAGCAAAGCAAGGCTGGAGTGGAACTGGGGCTGTTGGGTGAAGGCCCCTCTCGGCTGCCGACTGTGCCAGAGGTTTGTGATTGCTCCACTGAGCTGGGAAAGGCAGGGAAGAGGGGACATCTGTGCTGAGGGAATACTGGGGCACCGCTCCTTGGTCCCGGCAGTGTCCCTGTGCTCCTCACCTGCCCGAAAATCCACGAGGGACTTGTGCCCTTTGCACTCGGTCTGTTTGACCCTGGGAAGGGGGTGGCAGGACTTGTCTTCACATCCCTGCAGGACACAGAGAGGGAAAACTGCTGGGGAGCATGGGGAATGCAGCTGTTCCCAGCTCTTGTCACAGCTGTCCAGTGACAGAGGTGGCACTTGGTGTGGGCTCACAGAGCCCCCGGCGTCCCTGCCAAGCAACTCAGCCCAAATCCTACACCTCTTCCATGGGGAGCCTCCCTGCTGGTTTTTTCCATGTTTTTGACTTTCCCTGGGAGCACAGGAGTGCCTGCTCCTGGCGGGAGGGCCGGGTGGCACTCCTGGTACCCGACACAGCTTTGGGTGGCAGCGCTTTGGAGGGCACTGGCAGGAAAGCAGCAGAGAGCCCCACCCTGGGCTGGGGTCAGGCCGGGCTTGCTCACTACAACAATTCCTGGGAAGGTGGAGTTGTAAATGTTGTATTGTTTTCCAGTTTTCCCTTTGCCCCAAGTCCCTCCAGCTGCCCCCTGCTCTGCTGGTGGTGTCAGGATAGAGACACTCCCGTGGGCTGTGGCCGGAGTTTTGTCCAGCAACTTTTATAAATCTTAAAATATTTTATTAATAAAATATTCCTGCCATTACTTGATTATTTTCCCATTTCATCCACGCATGGATTTAAAGACAGGCAGGAGCAGGGAGTGGTTTATTTTGGCAAAGCTGAGCTTTAATCAGCTGAAATTCCAGAAGGGAGCCCAATATCAGTGCCCGAGGAGTCAGAGCACTGGCTGTGGATGCAGCCCCGCCATTCATTAAACATCAAATAACTCTGCAATTAATTAGGAGGCCAAGGCAGCTCTTGGAGCACCCGGGGTTGATTTTTGGAGTGTGTTGGAGCAGTGTCTGTTCCTGGAGGCGAATGTGCCTGTCAGTGCTGGAAACCGCCCGGCTCCTGTGAATCAGCCTGTGCCCCACCCAGCCCCACACCACCGGGGTGTTCCTGCATTTACTGCTCCCGATCCATTGGCAAACTCGCCCTCATCTTTTCCATGGGCTGCTTGGACAACGCAGGCTAAAGCTGAACTCCAGGCACGGCTGGGGAGAGCCCTCCAAGCTGGGGAATGGGGGCAGAGCTGCCTCCCTTCAGCGCTGGGATGCTGGTGGGAAAAGCAGGCTTGGGAAAAAATTTAAAAAATAAAAAAAAAAATCCACTTATAGCTTGAAATAAGGTCTTGGTTTAAGCAGTGGAGTTCTCTGGCACTGGGGTTGTAAGCAATGATTTTGTTTGTTTAATCTAGGCACTAATAGGAAATGCGTAAATAGAGCTGGTCACTTACGGCAGCCTCTGTCAGAAAGGACAAAATTGAGGTTTTTTGGTTAAAACAGCCTCTCCCCACGTCCTCCCCACACCAGAGCCTGCCCTAGGCACCGACTCCCCTCACCCACCCTTGGAGAGAAATTTGTGGGCACAGCAGAAGCGGCTGAGGATGTTGCACCAGCTCCTGCCCGATACCATCTCTTGAAGAACTACAAAGAAGCGATAAAGTTGCTAAAACTGCGCCGGTTTCAGTCCCCTGAAGAAAAGAGCAGAAATGCCACTCACCTTCCTGTGCTTCCCATGCTCCGGGGGGGTCATAGCCGTGCTAGGGAGCAGGAGCAGCCAGCGTCCTGCTTTTATTTCCCACTGATTTTCTCAGCAGTCCCAGCGCCTCCTCGCTTAACTTCCACATGTTTTCGGAGCGCTGGAATCCTGCCGGCATCTGCAGCCCGGTCCAGTGGCTGCAGAACAGGAAATCCTGTATTTTGTTTCTCTTCTCCACACCAAACGTGTGCAGTTAATGACTTAAAGCTGCTGGGAAGGCGATGACGTCGTTTGGTGCCAGTGCCCAGGGATGGGGACCATGGATTTCTGTCGCCTCTGGGCACGGGGGCTGCGGGAGGGGATGGTGCCCTTCCCTCCGGCTGCTCCTGCTGCTCTCCACGGTCACTGTGCCTGGGAAGAGCTGTAAAATACAGAAGCAACCTCCCAATAAGTGCTCGCTGAAGGAAAACCGAGCACTCTGCCAGTGTAAGTTACTGGAAGGGAGTAATTTCCCCTCATTTTCTTGGAAGTTTGGTTAGCCTCAGACTATCAAGGCTGCAGGCTAAAGCTGGAGGGTTTGGACTTTATTCCTGAAATAATGTGATGGTTTAAGGTGGAGATTTTCCCAAAATACTGTTCTTTAAAGAAACCATGATGTGCATCATTCCTGATCTTTTTCTTTTTGCCTCCTCTTATTCCTTTCCTATATCTACAGACATACATAGAGTTTTTAGCTGTTCTTCTGCCTGCTGAGCGTGACCTCCTTCCTGCGTGGCTGAACGAGTGGTGTAACTTCATGGTGTGACTTCTTCTGAGCTGCCTCTTTTCCAGCTGAGCAGTTTTACCTGATACCCAGGGTCACAGCTCACAGCCCAGGGCTTGGACAGATAATTTGGCTGTTGGCAACTTTCCCTTCCTGGAGGTGATGTAAAAATAGAAATATTCTTACCCCATTTTTTGTAAATGGTTCTGTGACCTCACAAAATGGACAGGAACAGAACTATGGAAGAGAAACAAAAGGAGGAAGCTCTTATAAACTTTAGTTACCAGCTCAGGGGCTGGGATCAGGAGTGCACCAGAGCTCTGCCACCCACTCAGCTGCCAGGTCTCCTTGTGCCAAGAAATCATGGAATCTGAGAGTGATTTGGATTGGGGACCTTAAAGACTCTCTGATTCCAACGCCCCTGCCATGGGCATGGACACCTCCTGCTATGCCAGGTTGTTCCAAGCCCTGTCCAGCCTTGGACACTTCCAAGGATGGGGCAGCCACAGCTTCTCCAGGCACCCTAAATCCCCATGGCTCTCATCTCAGAGGATTTGAGACATGCAAGAGCTGTTTATCACTCCCAGTTTTCTTCCTGTGCATCTCTTCCAGCAGCTGGTGCTGATCCTGGGAAGAAGGAGCAGCACTCGTGTGTTTGTGGAGCGTTCACAGAGCACAGAAGAGAGGCTGGCACTGTGCCCCATCCCTCTCCAGAGGGCAGAGGTTAATCCCAGAGTGAAGGGGCTGTTTTATCAGGATATCCTGCCTGGGACATCCTATTTCTGTGTCGGCAGCAGCGTATCCAGCCATCCCTGAGCCCTATTTTTAGGTGTTTGTTTCCAGCTGTGCTGCTGGGGAAGGAGAGACCAGTGGATGTCAGACCCAAGCGAGGGGTTTGTAACCAAGCTGAGCCCTTCCTCTGCTCCTTGGCTTTTTGGACAACTTTTGCAGAAGATCACAACATTCCTGGCCATGAAAACCTGAGGGACTGACAAACCTCAAGGCTCATCCTTCAACACACAGGGATCAACCTCTCCTTTCTTCTTTCAACTTGGGCATGTTTTTATTTAGCATTTCTGTTTCTCTGGCTCATCCCCAACACTAACGTGCCTTTCACACTTGGCAACGTTCTGCTTTCAAAGGCAGAAGGCACAAAGGAACTTTAAAATAACTTTTTAAGTAACTGTGAGACTTTATCTAAGACCTCCAGATAAAGGTCTCTTCTCCTGCAGCCTGGTATCCTGTGGGCAGGAGGCCAAACGCAGACGATCAGCATCTCTCAAGCGCTCAGCATTGAGAATATCTGACAGGATGCACCTGAAGGATGTATGGAAAGCAGGGGGAGGAGGAGGTTTGTTCACACAAAGCAGCTTCACCCTTGTGCCGGGAGCCGAGCCGGGCTGGGTGAGCCCCCAGCTCATTGTCCCTCTCGCTGTCACACAGAGCTCTCTGCAGGGACAGCATTTTGGGAAGCTCCAATTTATTTTACAGCAAACAATTGTCAATCCCTCCCTTACTTTTTTGGGCTAAGCCTTTGTCTAATCCACAACCCCAGCATTTTTGGTTCAAATGCACCAGTCATCCCCAAAATCTTTTAAGTGTGCTGAAGTGGTTTCACGGTTTTTAACTGGCTGTGGAGTCATTCTCCTGCATTTCCAACATATTTTGTTTTTCCTCTGGGCAGAGAGCTGGTACTTTCATTTAAGGGAAGCAAGAGGTACTGCAAGATCCTGCAGCTCAGAACCAGAAGCTGCAGAAAGACTTTAAATCCCTCGGTAGTTCCTTCCAAATATGTTTGTTGTCATGCATGGGAGGGCCCTTTCAAGCAGGAGAGGAGATACCAGACCTCTGCTCCTGATTAGGATGGGGTGGCACTGCAGAGAAACACATTTGCTTTTGCTAAAAGGAGAATGGCTCATGTTCTAGAGGAAGAGAAATGTGTTTGCCCAGGCCTGTGCCTTGGGGATGGGCACTGTGACAGTGCAGGTGGCTTGGAGACCGCACCACGTCTCCATCCTGAGCGGTTCCCTTCAGGGTGAGATGCTCCAGCCCCAGGAGCCCTTCACATCCATCTTCACACACCCGTGGAGCTGTACCCAACCTCTTCATTTGGTTGGACTCTGCCTTTGGTGGCATCCTGTTAAAACAGCTTTTTTGTGTCTGCCCAAGAAGGAGGAAAAGTCTTTTTCTACTGGTGAGTCTGAGCAGCGGGACCAGCACGAGAGATAATCCAGGAGCAACATCATGAAATTATATTTCCTCTTGTCAAAATAATAAACATGTTTTTTGGTCACAGGAAATGGGGTGAATTACAGGAACCTGAGCCAGGCTTGTTGTGCCTCTGACTGTGTGAGGCAAAGCAGCCCCTGCAGCCCAGGGCCTGGGTCAGATCCAGCACCAGCCAGCTGGGAAGGCAGCTGGAATGCTCTCCTCCTCACTGCAATGCCTGTTCTTCTCTTGAGATGCACGCTGAGGTTTTGGAAGGCCTGAACTAAAGACTCTGGGGTTTGTGGAGGCCAAACAGGTCATCTGGAACTTTTGAAAAACTGCGAGTTTTCCCTGATCTCTCTTTGCTCTGAGCTGTTGCTCTCTAGGCTGGCCCAGCCTGACCAACTTTCTCTGGTGGTTTAACCCCATCTGGCAGCTGAACCCCACAGAGGTGGTTTAGCTCTGCCCCAACCAAAACCAGGGCACTTTCCCCCACACCAGAAGAGAGCTTTAGTCGGAGTTGTCTGGTCCCCTGCACACCATAGGACTGAAAGTGTTGAGTGTGTGACCTTTCCTCACAGGCTGGGGCTGCAGTATGGAAAAGGAGCATTTTGGGGAGCCTGAGGGAGTTCAGAGGGCGAGTGAGTCAGGAAAATGGGATCAGTGGAGGTGCTTGGGGATGCCATCACGGAGATGGAGAATGTTATCCCTGATGGAGACACCAAATCCACGCTAAGGTTATGGGCAGGAGAGCCACTGTCACTCCTGGACACTCAGCAGCTGGAGCGGGTATTCCCATGCCATGTCCATCTTCCACTATCCAGGACACCTTCCCATCCTCAAAGTATTCCTAAATCTAATGTAAGTGTGGCAGGTTTAAAAATGAAATAAACAACCACCATTCAGAGTGAAAACAAGCAACAAATCTGTTAAAGAATAATAAAAGTTGCTCTCCATCGCTTGAACCCTGATCCCAGGAGGAGCTGATCCCAAGCAGTTTTCCAGGTACCAGTGATGACTACAAAACTCAGCTGATGTTTGCAAAACAGCCTTTATTTTTTTGAGCATCAATTCTTGGGAAGGAAAACCCACAGAACGAGCTACAGAGTTCCCGTAAGTGCCCTGAGCTTGTTTTCACCTGATCAAGGGTGCGAAAGTGAAGGGACAGGAAACAGCTCCCAGTCACGCGGTGGCTGAGCAAGGTCTATAAAAATCCTCAAAACAAGCATTGAAACTGAAGTCTCATGCCCTGACAGCTTGATACAGAGTGTAGCTTATGAGAGACTGCTGAACTGACAGCAGTTGAATTGTGTGAGGTTAACTCTGTCCATGAGCATCCACCCCTTTGGAAGGGAGTTCCTTGCAGAGTGTAAACATTTATTGTGCCACTGACATCAGAGAGAACATTTCCATCCACTCCAGCGCATCCTACTCAGCCCAAAATCATCTTCTCACACCTGGGAGGAGAATTTTGAGAGCTTATTGTGTTTAATTGGTGTTGTTGCCTTTCAGAGAAACTCCAGGGAAATGGTTGTTTAAACCTTAATTCTTGGCTTTCCCTCATTTTTTTGTAAAACAGAGAAGTGGGGAAACACAATATACAGGAAATATTTGGCTGAGCTAAGATGTAACTCAGTGGAATGGAGTGGTTGGAGTTAAAATACACATAGCAAGTGTTTCTGGTATTTCTTCTGGTTTTGTTGCAAGCCTGTACAAATTGTCCACATTCTTTTGAAAATAGATTTTGAAAGGCAATAAATTGGTGACTGTTCAGCCAAATCCATCCCCAGGTATCACGAGATACCCTTGAAGTTACAGAGTGGGTGGACTCGGCTGAAGAGCTGTAACTAATTAAAAAGAAGGGGTAAATTAATCCTTCCTTGTCGCTGCTTTGCATAGCTACCTAAAGATGTAAACAATAAGATCCCAACAGGACCTGGTGAAAAAAAATCACAATAATTTATGAACATAACTTCTGCTCTATTGGTGAAATCACCTTGGCAAAGGAATCCTCTCTTTTTTAAAAGTTGCATCAACTGAATGGGTTGAGCTGAGCTTTTCTGGGGCTCAGGTACCTCTGGACCACACACAGAAGAGAGTGAGGACCTGCTGGTACCACCAGCTCCATCAAACCCACCTGCACTGACCCCAGGACCACCATGGTCCTGCCCCAAGGGGTCCAAAGGCAAAAGCCACCTGCCCGTGTCCCCCTTGCCAGCTTGGAGGGGAAGAAGGTCACCTGGAGCAAGGGAAGGTGTGCCATTCTCTGGATGTTTGAGGAGAATTTGTCTTGCAGAGGGTCTTGCACCAGCTGCGGGTGCAAATTCTGGGATGTGTCAGCAATTAGGGAGCAAACAGAGCTGGGTGAGGAGGGAAAGGAGGAGCAGAGTGGAAGGGGGAGTGCAGAAAGGGGGAACAGAGGTCACTGGTGAGCAGTGGGATGCGCTGAACCCAGGAGCACATGGAACCCAGCTGCACACCTTCACCTGTCCACAGCCCCCACTGCACAAACCACAATGTCCTTTGGTTGCCACTGGCCAGTTTCAGGTTCTTGTGTGGTTTTCCCAGAAAAGATCCTTCAGCAGATGTCAGTGTATGGATGTGGGATTGTCTCTGGCTTGATCATAGAGCCTGGAACTGGGAAAATAGAAGAAAAGTCTAGGGCTTTTCCACCATTTCCCAGTAAAAGCTTTGTCACTCCCTCCTGTGTGTTTTCTAGTCCGGCGAGGTCAGGTGGGGGTGGCACAGTGGGGGGACTGTCACACCAACTGGGTCACTCACCAGATTCCAACACACCAGTCTTAGACGGAGTTTTATCTTCTGTATACTGAAAAAATTCCACTGCCAGAAAATTCCCCTGGATAAACCTGCAGGATCTTCCACAATGGAGTTGGTAATGGAGTATCCCAGACCAGTCTCAGATTTCATATGAAATACCTTTGTTTTTTCCAAGTGGCTTTCTTGTCATTCCTTCATTGACGAGGCGCTCTCTTTGCTCATGAGCCGGCTCCGGATGACCATGCTGCTGTGCCTGGAAATCTGTTCCTGGAACTCGGAAGTCATGAAGAAGTAGATGATGGGATCCAAGCAGCAGTCGAAGCTGGCGAGGCTCAGGCAGAAGGGCTGGGTGTAGAGCGTGATGGTGCTCAGGAAGCAGTCGGTGATGACTTTCTCCTTCACCAACATGTAGAAGAAGAAGTTGATGTGGTAGGGAGCAAAACACACACAGAACACAATGGCGCACATGGAAACCATCCTGAGGGCCTTCCGCCTCTCCCCGCTGTTTTCCTGTGGGATATGGAAGCCCCGGATGGAGTCTCTTGTTTTCCAAGTGCAGTATAAGATGATGACGAGCGGGCCCACGAAGCCCAGGAGCTCGGCGGTGCCGGTCATCAGCACCGTGCCCACCTTGCTGTCGATCGGCTTCACCTGCAGGTCAGCAAAGCAGGAGTTGGTGTTTTTTTCCAGCCCGTGGCTCCTCATGATGGGGAAGGGCACGCAGGCCACCCCCACCACGAGCCAGACCAGGGCGCTGATGGCCACGTCGTAGCGGCGCTTCCAGTCCTTGGCTCGGAAGGGGTGGTACAGGAAGAAGTAGCGCTGGATGCTGATGCAGGTGAGGAAGCAGATGCTGGCGTACATGTTGAGGTACTTCAGGTAGAAGCACAGCAAGCACAGGACATCCCCAAAGGGCCAGCTGTGGTTGATGTAGTAGTAGGTCCGCAGGGGCAGTGAGAGGACGTGGGCCAGGTCGGCCACGGCCAGGTTGATCATGAAGATGACGGCTTTGCTCTTCCGGCTGAGGAAGCGGCACAGGACCCACAGGGCAGCGCTGTTGGCCAGCAGCCCCGGGATGAAGATGAGGGTGTAGGTGGTGGCGTAGAGGGTGCTCTTGAAGGAGTTGTCGGGAGAGGAGCAGCTCTGGTTGCTCTGGGTCATGACTGGGTTGCTGGAAGAGGCTGTGGTGGTGTAGGGCAGGTGGGTCATTCCTGTGGAGAGGAAAACGGGCTGTGAAGGCAAAGGCACTGCAAGAGTTGTCAATACTCACGTCTGCATTTCCCATTTGGCTGTTCAGCACAAAGCAGAGGTTTGGCAAGGATGTCTGCATGAAACATCCTGATATCGTGTTCAGAGCCGCCCTGTCAGAGATCCCACTGTTCCCACAGACGTGGGAGACCATTCCTGGTGTGTCAGTCCCAGGAGCACCAGTGAAGCTGTGCCACACTGATCACGGGGCAGCAGGACAAGCTGTCTGTCCTTTGGCCATCTCCTCAAGGTCTCCTGTGGTTTGGTCTCTGGGAGCTGGAATACAGGGATGAAAGGTGGGCCATATCCCAGCCTCCATCACGGTCACGGCCCAACGATCAGAGTGTGGGTGCCAAGCACTGAATCGTGGAATGATTTGGGTTGGAGGAGACCTTAAAATCCATCCAGTCCCACCCTCTGCCATGGGCGGGGACACCTTCCACTATCCCAGGCTGCTGCAAGCCCCGTCCAGCCTGGCCTTGAGCACTTCCAGGGATATGTTGGGCTGCGTTGGGCATTATGTAGGGAACAGGTCTCCTGAGCGCCTCAGAGGACCTCAGGGACCGCCTTTCTCTGGCATTATAGGCACAAACCACATGGAAAAGAGTAGCAGGGAGCGGGTTTGGAAAATGTGACTGTTGTGAACACAGCCAGTGCTCCTGAAGTGTTCTGTTAATGTATTTAAGCTGATGGAACACACAGAGACCTGGTCACGCCACCAACTTCTATTTCTCATCACCATGGCAGTCTCAGTCTGACTCTTTTTTCCGTCAGATAATTTTATTGTTCGGGTACTGCCAATTTCTGCCTCTCGGCCATCAGCAAAATGCTACGTGTTGAACTGTTGGGCCACCTTTCCCTTGCCAGCTTTTGTAACTGGGACCAGTAAGCTTGGCAACTTGTCCTCAGCAAGGCAACACAGGCAGGAGGAGTTGGGGTTTATCGGTGTTTTCCTGCCTGGGGGTCATAATTCTCATTACGCTGATTGCCTCCCATGTTGAATATAACAGTTAAAACTGAAAATCAGCTTCATGTGGCACTGCAGACACTGATTCACTCCTCTGACTCATTTCCTGCAAGGGGCATTTGCCAGAAAAACTGTCTCTGTAGGTAGAAATTAGTAACTCCTACCCTGTTACTAAAGCTTTTTCCTTCGTGTTACCAAAAGCGTTGAGTTTAGAGTTCTCAGTGACACAGAGCACAAACAGCTGCGTTTTCAGCCTCTTAATCTTTGTGGTGCTTGCATTTGGTAGCTCATCCAGACACTGCTCCAGGCTGCCATGGAAGGGTTGGGATTCAGCCCCCAAAACGCCTGGATGTGGCAAGGTCCCACGCGGGACACAGGCGGTGAGCAGGGCCTGGTAACTCTGCTCCTGCAGGCTCCCCAGACAGATTCTTGCTTTTCTTTCCCAGCTTCTCTTTCATGTTCCCACAACCTTCAAAAATCCAGGTCTGTGTGTCTGTCTCCTGCAGCAGCCTCAGCTTTAGCAGCTCCAGCTGCTCCGGGCATCAGGGAAGTGCTTCCCTCAGGAAACTCCCTGGTCATCCCCTTCCTTCACCAAAATGCTGGATCCCAGGCCCTCAGAGCTGGTTTTGTCCATCCAGCTCCCTCCCAGTCCCCCTCCCCACACACAGCTCTGGGATGAGATGCTCTGCTCCGTGTTCCCCAGCAGCCCCATCCCAGGACACCCCAGCCCTGCTCCCGCCATGAGGCCAAACCAGGCCCGTGAGGAGAGAAGAGGCTTGAACTGTGCTGGAAACACAGGAGAAAGGTTCATCTGGCTCACGGATTTACCTCCCCTGAGAAGCAGCACTGGAGGCCTCCTGCTCTCCATCCCGGAGTTGTCGGGACAGGGAGTGAGGAGGGAATGGAGCTGAGCCCCATTTCCTGGGAGAGCTGTGAATTTCTGCTGCTCAGGAGCTTTCATCCCTTTCCAGCTGTTGTCCAGCAGGCCATGGCCACCTGCTGCCCTTGTCTCTGGTAAGAGCACTGCCCACTGTACCTTCTGTCCCTTCAAGTCACCTCCCCCTTTTGCCAAGAAACCATTTTCCAAGTCCCCTTGTGCCTGGATTTCCTTGGATATCAAAGCTGGATGGCCTGCCTGCTGCTCCTCCAGGCACAGCTGATGGATGGCCATTAAAACCACACAGGACTAGGTACATCTGCAAAATGTTATATTTTAAAGACATTTTTATAATTAATTAGCTAATTAAATGCTGGCCAGTGTGTGCTTGTTCTTCAGTCCAATGAGTGACAGCAGCCAATTTGCTTATCAAGGTCCTTAAATACAGTTAGGCCTTATTTAGTCCCTTCCAACCCAGAATATTCTGTGATTCTGTGACTCAGGTCTCATGTGACACTAAGGACAATTGGGGTAATGGGGTGAAGGGCTGCTGACTCAAACTGGGCTCTGAACAGGGGTTTTAGGGCAAACTGCCATGTCCAGGATGTGTCCCTGGAACACGAGGTGATGCTGAGGGCACACACTCCATCCCAGAGCTCAGCCTTGGCTCTCTGGTGGGACAAACCCTGCCTGAGGCCCTGGGGGAGCCCAGAGCATGGAGAGCTTCCCCCTTGTCCATCACCTTCATCTGCTAATTGTCCACAAGGTGTCAGAGTTCATCCAAATTTCATTTCTTTGCCCTCCAAGCTATTTTTCTCACCCCAAGCATTGTCTAAGTGGCAGCAGTGGGAGCTCTCACGAGTCCATGTTGCCATCATTTAGGAAGATCCCAAACCAAAACCATCCAGCGTTGCTGAATAACAGATATTAGGGAAGAAACTGCTCCCAGGAGTGGGCCTGGTTGCTGGTATCTCTGCTGATGATCTTTAAAGGTCTTTTCCAACCTAAATGATTCTATGATTCAATTTGCAGGTAGAAGAGTCCTGAAAAGCTGCACTTTGATGGAGATCATGGAGCTGTGGTGAACCTCGGAGCCAAGAGGTTACAAAACCCACCCTGCAGGGGATGTCCCAGCCCCACCACCCCAGCAGATCTAACTCAGGGAACAGGAGGTGGATGCCCTGGAGTCAGAAAATCCCTCTCTGCATTCAGGGAGCTCAGGGTCTGAGCAGGGTGACCTGGCTGGCAGTGCACACAATTAATACAGTAACACAATTAATATGCACAGGGGTGCTGTCTGCTGGCTCATCAGCAGGGCCCTTTCTGAGGATGAATGATTTCATTACAAAGCCATAAAAACGTAACGAGATTAAACCATCTCTTTGAACAAAATGCACCCAGACACGCACAGGACACCACAAAACTACTGCATTTCTGCCTTTGCTCTCACTTTGGCTCAGACTGAGGCTTAATCTTACAGCAACCCCTTCTCTTCCCACCTGTGCACAAAAGCAGACACTCAAGATACCGCTGAGGGTCCTAAAATTACACCTCCAAAGCCCTTCACTGTGTGGTGGGTGTGCAGCAGGGCTGCAGAAGGCTGAGAAGCTCCAGTAGATTTTATCAGTGCTCATTAACATCTTGCACAGGCAGCTCCCACTGCAACATTGCATTCAGAATGTGCATTTAAAAAAAAAAATGGTAGCAAATAAACACGCTGAGATCCAACCACTATTTTTTATATTTTTGTGAGATTCTGTATCCCTGATGCTGTTGCAGTAAGGATATAAGAAGTGAACATGTTATTACTGGAGTTTTGGAAGCTAAGCATGGCATTTCTAGGAAAAAGACGTTCATCTGGATAGGCTGAGAATCACAGGGGTGTCATTCCACAGTCCTGGATCTGCCTGAGGTGCCCATCAGAGCCAGGTTAATTGATTTGATTGGGGCACAAACATCACGCTCTGCCCTCAGTGCACGGCCATGACACCAGGGTGAAACCCCCCGCGCTCAGAGTGGAACTTTCTACAGTTAAATGTGCTTTTTTTGGTTTTCTTTCACAGAAAAAGAGCAGGTCTGGGTTGTCTGCGGTATTTTCATTCTGCAGCACTAGCAGAACTCCTTCCTGCGGCTCCAGCAGAGACACCAACAGCTCCCTCAGAGCACTGGCTCCAGGCTGGGCAAGGGCTGTCCCACAGATGCACTTCCCTCATGGATGTAATTCCCATGGCTGATGATGCTGGCACCGGGGCCAAAATCCCAGCACTTTTACTTGACACCAAAACGTGCCCTTGAAAAGAACCCACTGTCCCTGCACAGCTCCTGCTCCAGCCTGCTGAGGAATCCCCTCCTGCAGATCTTGACACCCTGACTCACCTTCTGAGAGATTCTCTCTTGATCAACTTGCAGAAATCTCGGGCTCAAGGGCTGCCCACTCTAAATCCTGTCTGTGACCACCCCCACGGGCTGTTTGCTGGGCTCCCAGCAAAGCTCGGCTGCTGGGGCAGGTGAAAGCAAAGCCAGCAGAAAAAAATACAGCTGCAAACCTGCAGCCCATGAAGTCAAGCTTAAAACCTTCAGCCCATGAAGTTTAAAACCTTCAGTCCGTGAAGTCAAGTTTAAAAGCTTCAGCCCAAGTTTTAACCCAGAGCAGCAACTGCAGTCTGAATTAGGAATTAAAACCTCATTAGAAAAGCAAGTCCAGGCAATCCTGCTCTTTTTGTCATCTTGTGTCCCCTCACTATTATTAATTTCCTCCTGTTGCTGCTCACTCACAGAGCCCCGGATGGCACAAAGATGGGCAGCACATGGATTTTATTTTATGGCAATATAAATCACCGTTGGAAAAAACAGATTTGCACGTTACCCTTACTGTCAAGTACGACTTTAAAATAAAATATGTTCCCGGAGGAATCAGGCAAAAGAAGGAAATTATCGCTGTTAATGACACCGGAGAACAGTTGGAGCGCCGCTAATTGCCCGCGCCTGACATTGGTGTTTCTGCGGGCGCAGCAGCCGCTGTTTGAACTCCTCCATGTGTTCACCCCGAGCATCGGCACACGGGGAGAGCAGCGGCTGCCGCTGCTGCAGGGCTCCAAGTGCTACAAATCTCTTGGCAGGAGCCACCCGCTGAGGAAAAGCCCGAGGAGAGGGAGGTTTCTGCAGGAAGCAGCACGGGCGCGGTTCTAGATCGCCAGGAGAGGGTTTAAAGCAGCCTTACCTTTGCAGGCACAGCCGTGCTCAGCGCAGCCGAGTGAGCGCTCAGGAGGAAGTGGAATGTCCCCTGCACCACTGTTTACACGAGCGAGGGGACCTGGGTGACATCACGAGGTGCCACAAAAGGTGCTGCTCTTGCCGGTGCTCCAGCCCTGCCCCTCTGCTGGGACCCTCTGCTGCCCCTCTGCTCCCAGCCCTGCCAGCTCAGTCCTGCTCAGGTGTCCCCACAATGACCCCAAAATGGGGATATGTGCCTTTGTCCCAGGTGTTTTCTGGCCGGTGGCTCTGCCGGGTTGGCTCGGCACCCACTGGGAAGATCCCAAGTGGAGCTGGGTGCAGGGCACCCCTTCCTCCTGTCCAACTCTTCTTCCTGTCCAACTCTTTCGCCCCTCCAGCTCTTCCTCCCCTCCAAGCACAGCTCTGAGCAGAGCATGGAAACGCTCCTGAGGTTTCTGCCTGCTCCTGCCTGGCAGCTTAGCCCTGCTGTCCCCTCCTGCCCCCGGGGCCGGGGACCTGCTGGGTGCTCTGCTCCAGCTCAATCCTCCTGTGGCTGAGGTCCGACTTCCCAATGGCTTTTTTTAGCACAGTGTCAGCCTTTCCTGACATCTCTCCTGAACTAAATAAGTCCCCAGCTCGGTTTACACTCGCTGGATCTCCCTGCCAGCAATGCCCAAGAGTGGCACTTGTGACGTTGCTTCAAGGAATGGGCACAGATCCAGCCTCACCTGATCCCAGGGGATAAATACACGGCTGGGACTGCAGCTTTACCCCCTTGGAGGATCTCACTGTTTGGATTTTCAGGAAGCCACCAGGAATCTTCCCTGCTTTGCCTCTCTGGGATCTGGCTCTCGGCACTCGGCTGTCCCTGTCCTCACCAGTTAAAATCTGTTGTGGTTTCAGAGTGTGAAGTCAAACATCACAGCAGCTCCTGCCTGATGTGGGACAATGTAAGTGTTGATGTCTGACAGCTCAGAAACCTCAGAAAAAAATCTGATGTCTCTCATTCAGAAAATTCCATATGAGCACTCCCTAAAATGCCGTGCTGTGCTTTCCAGATGGTCTCGTTTCCATGAGTTGTCAAAGGAGGTTGGTAGAATTTGGGAGCTTGCCAGGAGTTTATTTTAGAATTATTTATATGGGCCTTGTGCAAAGCAATAGTGAGGTTCTGGCTGGTGCTGCAGTGTTTATCAGCACATCCTGTTTAGCTGATTTTTTTTTCCTCAGCAATGGAAACATATTTGCTGGAATTTATCCAATCACAAAATTGTCTTTCACATAAAATCACTGCACTCTGCAGCCTGGCAAGCTGAGAATTTGGGAACAGCATTTCCCTGACTGACCCCACCAGCATCTGTGGAAAACAAACACTCAGAGAATCACAGAATCATGGCATGGTTCGGAATGTAAAGGAGTTTAAAGCTTATCCTGTTCCACCCCCTGCCATGGGCAGGGAGACCTTCCACTATCCCAGGCTGCTCCAAGCCCTGTTCCAACCTGGCCTTGGACACTTCCAGGGATCCAGGGGCAGCCCCAGCTTCTCTGGGCACCCTGTGCCAGGGCCTCCCCACCCTCATTACCAGCTCTTGTGCAGATGCTCTTCTCTGCATGAACCTCCATCTAGGACAGACGTGACTGATCTCAGCAAAAGCCAGAATCCTTGTGAAAAAAAGGAGAGGGAAAAGATGCAGCTGCCATTCCTGCCCTTCCCTGTGGCCATAAATTGCTCTGGTTTGGGGCAGGTTGTTACATAAGAGTTTTAGGGCCACGCAGGAAATTTAAAAATGCAACTCATTGCACCTGCAGAATATCCTGCTGAATTCCTTCTTCCTTAAATAGGTGCAGTTGCAAAGTGGGGAGCACATTTTCCCGCCTGAAACGGAAGGACTTTTGCTGGCTGGGCTTTTGGAAAGCTCAGCTGGGAATTACAAACAGTCCCAAAGCTCTGGGTGACCCAAGCAGCACCGTGTGCCCTCAGAGCTGGAGAGGGACTGGAGCAGCCCAAGGATCTGAGCCCTGTTTGCTGGGGTGGTTTATCAGTTATCCTGCAGACAAGGGCTCAGGAAGTGGCTTTTTCTGCTGATAAACCACAACTGCCTGGAGACTTTGCAGACAGTTGTGCTGGGTGCGATGGAATTTCCCTGCAGAGCTCTTTGCCCTCATTATGAGGGTAAAACTTCGATTTGTGCAGCAAAAAGCTCTTCCTCCTCTTGGTTATGGCTTCTCAGAGGTATTCATTACCACAATTACCTGGATTAAAGGAGAGCTTGGCTCCTGCAAAGCCACCCGGACTTCGGTGCCATCGTCATGTGACAGATAATTGAGCAATACCGTGGTTTTAACTCAAAAAAATAGCTCCACCTTTGCCTGTTTGCTGCTGAGGAGCTGGGTTTGATGTGCAATGATCCCCAAGAGAAAGAAGTTTCCATGCCTTTTCCACACTTCTGTTTCCTTTCCAAGTTCTTTCCCCAAATCCAAAGTTAAGCTGCTGCTCCGTGGCTTTTTTGTGGTTTAGTTCATAGAATATTTGTAACTGGTTTTTTAGAGGTTTTCCACATCTACAAGGGGAGAAATCAAATTAGGAAAAAAACCTCCCATAAAACAAATTACAGCCCTTCAGTGGGAGCCAGAGGAAAAGCAGCAGCTGCATTGCTAAATTATTACTGAGATAGGTATGTAATGTATGAATATGTATTATTTAGTATACATAAAATATTAATGTATTGTCTATATATACATTGTATAGTATTATTAATATAGTAATATTCATAATAGTATATAATTATTAACATTTGTCTAAAATAATGGAATCCCAGGATATTTGGATGGGAAGTGACCTCAAAGACCATCCAGCTCCACCCCCTCCCATGGGCAGGGACACCTTCCACTGTCCCAGGGTGCTCCAAGCCCTGTCCAACCCGGCCTTGGACACTTCCAAGGATGGGCCATCCAATAAATGATAATAATATTGGATGGAGCAGCCAATAAATAACATAGATTTAGATTTCATGTCAAATTTCTTTTGCTGTCAACTCAAGTCTTTGGAGTGTGGAAAAGCAGATATTCAACAAAAGATCACACTGAGAAATTTATCTAAGTTTGGTCAGAAGTTGTACTCTGAGGAGGAAAAAATAGATAATTGTATCCTGGTTCTGTGATTCTTCCTGTGGAGAATTTAAAGGATTATTTAAAGGAAAGTGAAATGGATAGATGGAGGTTAAATTACATAATGGTGTTGTTTATTCTAATAAATCAGACAGCAGAAAGAGGAACAGAGAATGACAAACATTTCAAAATTTTGCCCTTTTATTTCTGTTTTGGGGCCTCACGTTGATAATAATTTTTTTTCTTGCCACAAAAAGGAGAAGGAGGCACATGCAAAAAGTCAGAACTGTGTTCTGTGAGAAATAACTTCTAATTACCTGCATTTTCTGGCCACTGAAACATCATTGCTCATTAGTGCCACTCTCTCTACTGTTACAGAGCTACAATTGTACCACGTCGTTAACTCACATCGTTAACGATTTCCTCTGCCCCCAGTACAGACACGCACGTTCCTCCTGTCCAAAAGAGAGGCTGATTCTGTTCCAAAGAAATTGATTTTTAATTCAAAACAGCAGCTTTTCCTACCAGAGCCGCCTGGTAGCTCTGTCTCAGCCCATCCCTGCATCCCACGACAGCCGTTCCCTTCCGCGGGCTCCTGGAACTGGGGATAAATAACGAGCTGAAAACGTTCGCGCCAAGGGTTTCTACAGGAACGAAAATATTCCTCCCTGACAGCAGAAAGAGAAAGAAGATCTTGGAATGCTCTCAAGTGTGGGTGCCCAAACCCTTGGAAGCTAGCCCCGGATTTTATTCAGAGCAGCTGAGCACCTTGAATCCCTGGAGCTGGACGAGAGTCCGAGGAGCTTTTCCAGTGGTGGATCCGGGGTTTGCCAATGCCGGCCGCAAGGATTCGCCTGTCGGACCCATTGCTCTTTGTCAGAGTTCTTTACTTCCTAAATTCTGGTTCTTAGCAGGAACTAAAAAGGAGAAAATGTATCTTCCCCTCTAACCAAGCAGAGCCTCTGAGAAATATTTTCCATGCAGCTGATGCTAAAAGTAATCATTGGTTTTCTTTGCCGAAACTTCTCCTTCATCCCTTGCAGCTCAGACAGATTCCAGCAGCCTTTTTGGAGGGGAGAAATGAGAATTTTGAGGGAGAGAGACCTGGGGAGGAAAATGAACTCCTAGTTTTGCCTGTGGTGGTTTTAATTTCTTTGCCCAGTTTAATTTCTTTGCAAAAGTTCTCTTCCCAAGGGGGTCTTTGTAGTGGTGAGTTACCCTGGAGCAGCTGCCACAGGCTGGCATATGAAATTCCTTTTCCTTATGTGCACAGGGAATTGAGTTTGTGCTCCTTCTGGAGCTTTATGCCAAAGCCATTGGTCGGTTTTCCCAGAGGAGAATCACCAGCACAATGTGGTGAGATCCAACTAAATGTAAAGGTTATATTTGCTAATTTAGAGCTTCCAGCAAAAGGATCTTCCGGTGCTGGAACATCAGGCTCAGGGAAGCAACTCGGCCTGGAACTACCTCCTGGAACTCTGTCACCTCTCACCCACAGGTGACTCGCTCCTCTGTAGTGGCAGGACAAGTGTGAGAGTCGTGGTGTGACCTTGGACACATCCCAAACCATGCTGGGATTCCATGATCCGAAAGCCAACGTCCCACATACCGTTTGTGACACTGGTGCAGCCTCCCCATGAAGGCTGCGAAGAGAAGGGTGAGAATGTTCAAGAGAACCAGAACACAAACCCAATGAACTCCACGGGGAATTCCCGAGACCAAAAACCCCCTCCCAACGAATATGATCAACCCCAGTCATGCTCTTCATCACATTTTCTTCATGAGGCTCTGCTTCCCCTTTCACTTCGTCTGGGGACAGCAGCAAAGGCTCCAGCAAAGAGAGAATTTGATTGCATTTAAAATGAGGAGACTTTTACATGGGATATTGGGAGGAAATCCTCCCCTGGGAGGGTGGGGAGGCCCTGGCCCACGTTGCCCAGAGAAGCTGTGGCTGCCCCATCCCTGGAAGTGTCCAAGGCCAGGCTGGACCTCATTCTTGTCAGGTTTTATTCATGGAACCACAGGAGTGTTTGGGCTGGAGGGGACCTTAAATCTCATCTCCTTCCAACCCCCTGCCATGGGCAGGGACACCTTCCAGGTGTCCACATAGACATGGTTGTTCAAATTCCTGTCCAGCCCGGATTTGGAACCAGTCAGGTGCCATGTAGGACACGTGTAGGGTGTGTTACAAACATGAACACAGGCTTAGGCCTGGGCTTAAGATATTAATTTGCTCAGAGGAAAAAATTAATTCACTACCATCAACAGCTGACAGCAAGAGCTCAACAGCAGCAGTTGTGTCTCAGGTCTGCTCTGGCTGCTCCTGGCTGGAGAAGGACTCCAAGGAAAATGATTCCTGGGAGAGAACAGCCTCATGAGACATTTTATCATTTCAATAAGATCAGAAACGCTGGCAGCACCAACAAATCACATCCACAGCCCAGATTCCACTGGCTGATTGGAATAATGAAAAGCCAGGAGATGCTTTTGCTCTATCACTGCTTCCCAGGACTCTAAATGAGCAGGACAAAATGCTGGGAGCTGGTTTGATTTCCCTGCCCAGCAGCAGAGGTGCGGTGATGCGTGGAGATGTTGATGGAACAGCTCGATCTCAGCTCTTCCCGAGAGTCATTAGCTCAGCATCATCTGTTTGGGGGATTTTGCTCTTGTCAAGTCTCTTGTCAGCTCTTAGTCCTGCTCCAGGTGCCTGGATGTGCCTAGATTCGGCTGAAGCTGAACCCCACCAGTCACAAACTCCAACTTTTTGCCCTCCAGAGGTACAGCTGAAGATCTTCAGTCCAGCAAGTTCTCAGCAACAGCAGAGGAGAGCTGGGAAGGAGCTGTGGCCTCCCACAAGGTGGATTTGTCTCCTGGAGCTGGTGGGAGGAGCAGAGCAGGAGCCAGCAGCTGCTGGAGCCTGCTTCCCATCTTGGAGAGCGCTGTCCTTCGCTCACATCCCACAAGGGTGTTAAATCCAGCTGGGTGTCGGAAAGGATGAGTAAGTCTTTACTCTTACAAGAGTTCTTTTGGATAGAGGAGTCAAGATTTCCTTGGCAGCCAAAATTTGTTGGCCCTGTTGGATTTTGCTTCGTGTTCTGACGGTTTCTCCTGTAGCTCTGCGTTTAGGTTCGCCCCTTGTTTCTGTTTTCTCTTTCAAATTTGTCTTTCACTCCTGGGAAGGAAATGCAGCACAATCATATCTAAGTTATGTTTGCAGCATTCCAGTCTGGCAGAAAGAATCCTTCCGATTCTGGGATCAAACAACAGTTAAGCTATACCCTATTTCTCCTTTTTTTTCCCCCTTATTGTCTCACTTTTAAATTTAATTTGCTATCCATAATGTGGATTGTATCAAACTACCAATTCCTGGATAGTGTTTCTGAACGGGGGGTATCAGCTGCTATAAGGGATTTACTCTGAATGGATGTTTCCAACCATGTATTCCCAGATGCAGGAGCTGGGAAAAGGAATATTTGCAGCCTTTGAGTCACTCTAAATTGATTTCCCCCCATATTCCAATTGTACTCAGAGAGGGAACCCACAATTTCCAGTTGCACTCCCCTTGAAGCAGTACCACAACTTCAGTGGGGCTAAATCCAACCTTTGACTGGCAAAATCCCATTTTTTAGGGACATTTCCCGCAGACACATCCCACAAACAATTTGCAGTTTAGCTGAGATACCTCCTTAAGGCACCAGATCAGATCCCAGCAGTCCTCCCTGCCTGCAGAAAACAAATATCCCACCAACTTCCAAAGAATTTTAATTGGCTTGGAACTCTCAAATCCTGCTGCTTTTAAATGAGAACCTTTGAGAATCCATTTGGGAGATCGAGAAGAGGCTTTTGGGTTTGGGATAACCCCTCCACCTTTAAGTTCTGTTGAGAAAATGGGGCATAGGGGAGGCTCCACACGTAGAACATCCCAGTGAAAAGTGAGAGAGAAGAACAGTTCAGAACTGGCTTCTTAAAGAGTCTAATTTTAAACTGAAAGCAAAGTTCCTTCTTTCCCTTCCCCCCTGAAATCAGTGGAAGAATCCACAACAGTCCTATGATTCCCCCATAAATCAGGCCATAGTTAATCCCAGTTTGCACTGGGCTCTGACTGGGAAATTATAATCATCTGTGGATTAGAACTGCACTTCTGACTTTCTCATTTCAGGCTGAGTTATTGGGGTTTGGGGTTTTTTGTTTGGGTCTGGTTTGGTTTTTTTGCTTGCTAAGTTTACATAAAACGCTTTGGGGTCGGGTTTTTTCCTGTTTTCTCTTCATAAGCAGAACCCAGGTGTTTCCCAGATTCGTCAGTAACTTTCAGGTTCCTCTTCCACCTCGGTATCAGCCCCATTTCTCCTTCTCCCAGGATGTCTCATCATTTTTGTGTCTGGATAAAAAAACCTTTGTAGCCACCGCATGACCAAGCACCTTGTCCAGAAGAGCTGCAGCTCATAAATTCATGATGCAATCATTTTATTTCTGAGAATTCTTGTACAGGTGGAGGGAAAAAAAAAAAGGAGACTGCTGGTCTGTGGTTGAGACATCAGTGAAACTGTAATGGTGTCAAGATGCAAAGATCAGCTCTGCTAATTCCTTTTTCTTCTTTTCCTTCTAGCTGGAAGGAGAACTGAAGTCTGGAAAAAGCACTGGGCAGTTGCTGGATCAGGGATTTAGAATTAGCCTCATTAACATGCATTAATTAGATTTCTGCAGAGCCAGAGCCATCAGGCTTCAGGAAAACGATATCCTGCCTTTTGTCAGCGGCCTCACAGATGCTCCGGAGGAAGGGGAGCTGTGCCTTCCCCGGGGCAGGAGGGACATTCTGGAGGGAGCACCAGAGGCTGAGCAGCTTCACCAGCTGGGGATGCTCAGGCAGCCCAGAAAGCAAGAAGTGCTGGAAGATGCTGCCGTGGGAGAGGTGTAGGAAAGGGATAATCGTGTCCTGAGCAGTCCTGGGCTGGCAGGTGGAGGGAGGGACCTGGTGTCACCACGGCCCCTGAGCAGTGACAGACACAGGGCCAGGTGCAGGGGGAGTCAGGCGGAACCTGCAGGCAGGAAATGCCCAATATTTGCTGTCAAGTTGTTTCTTCTCTTACCAAAACCACTCCTGAGAATCCCAAGTCCTTTGTCCAGCTTCAGCCTGAGTGTCTGGGAGTGTCCTTGCTGATGGGAAGCTGGTGACCAAGGAAGGCACCATTTCCCCATGGAGGTCACCAAAGACGGCTTGGAGGGGAAAATGCTTTTTTCTAAACAGAAGAGTAAATTCAGGCAAAAGGCTGCTGAGAGCAGCACAGGAGCCTGCCTGAATTCCCTGGGGTTTCCCATTCCTTCAGGAAATACTCCCTTTGGAGTAGCAAGTTGGGAATTCTGTCCCTTTATATAAATTTGGCCTTTCCTCCCCACTGCTCATCCTGATGCGTTTGACTGGAGCGCGACAGCCCTGACCAGAACCCAAACCAACCCTGGTGTGTTGGATAATCCCATGGGACACAAACCCCGTGGGACACAAACCCCACGTGTCCCTGTGCTGCAGCTGCTGCAGAACCTTTTCCCTCAGCACCGAGCAGGGGCTGCAGGAGCACACAGAGCAGGAGGTGCAGGGATATTTCTGCAGCTTTGCGTGCAGGCTCGCAGCCTGTTCTGGTTTCGTGCAGCTGTGGCTAAACTGTCAGTAGCTCCCCAGGTCTGCAGGCCACCGAGCTGTGACAGAAGTGTTGGTGTAGTAGATAACGACCCTGATTAATTATTTGAGCACATCGTGGCCTTTCACGGGCTCAGCCCAGCGGGCGAGGCAGTGGGGTGAGCTCTGTTTCACAGAGAGGATGAAGAAACAGCAAGGGCTAAGATACTTCTTAATTCTTCTTCTAATTCCTGATGTCGGTCTTGGTCCCTTGGTC
Organism: Dicrurus megarhynchus; assembly: GCA_013399195.1. Classification (NCBI taxonomy): domain Eukaryota; kingdom Metazoa; phylum Chordata; class Aves; order Passeriformes; family Dicruridae; genus Dicrurus; species Dicrurus megarhynchus. Next base: position 186,626 of record VXAD01004604.1, on the reverse strand, counting down.
CCCAGCCCCTCATGTCACTGCTGGCTGGGCTCTGCTTTGGAACTGCCCGTCCTGCTGGGAGCCCTCCCTGTGCAGAGCTCAGTCCCATCCCTGCATCCCAGGAGTGGATGCACCATGGGCCCAATCACAGCCCCCAAAACATCCTCAGGGATTTTTATGGCCTCTTAACCTTCCTAAAGACCACAGGAGTCCCAAATCCCTCTCTCTGGAACAGCAGCTGGTTCTCAGTCCGGTCCCTGTTTTGTCTAGGGAGGGAAGCAGGGATGCATCCTGAGAGCTCTCCTTATTTCTGTTCTTCCAACCCCAAATTCAGTCCCTGGGCCCATCCCCAGACACATCCTGCCCTGGGCTTGGAGGAGCCCAGCAGGGATCTGCTAGAGGGAAAGGACCAGTCCTGGATCTGCAGGAGCACATTCCCAGGCTGGAATCAGCAGTCAGGGTGGTGGCAAGGAGAGGAAAGAGGCTTCGACTGGGCAGACGGGACACCGGTCTGCAGGAAAAGGAAGATTTTCAGGGGCTGCTGGAAGGATGGAAGTTTGTGTGGGAGTGACCCCGTGTCTTCTTGTGGAAAAGTCTGGAAGCTGCAGAGCTGCCCCACCCCCCGTCTCCCAGCAGGGATGTTCAGCAGCTGTTCCACATCAACATTTGCCACCTCAATATCCCCTGATGGCCCTGAGCAGCCTCACCTGGGGCTCCCCACGCCTGCCCACGGTTCCATTTAAGCTCAGCCTGGAGCCCTCATTCCTTTCTTTGGGAATGCTTCCATGCTCTGCTCTGCCCCTGCCTCCAGCACAGACCATCCCCATGCAGGTAATTTCCCTCTAGGATGAGCTCTTAGATGCACCTTTGAATTTGTTTCTGGGCTGGGTTTTGACCCTGGATCTTGGGGGAAGTTTTGGGGTCTTGTAGCCTTGTCTCCAGTCCTGGCTCTGTTTCCTTTTATTCCTGCCTGGAATGCCTGGATGGACCCTGGACTGTGCTTGTCCTGGCTGGGATTGTTGGTGGGATGAGCTGCCCCTCCAGGAGGGTTCCAGCTGAGGGATGAGGGCGTTCCCTGTGCCAGGGTTATCCTTGGATCCCAGGTCTTCAGGGATCAGCCACCCTCGTGCTCCCTGGCAGCCTCCTGCTCAGCCCAAGGCTGTTCCCAAATTCCAGAGGGTGCCTGGAGAGCTGCTGCCTCCAAAAGGAAACTGTTGGAGCAAATAATGGATTTGTCGGCTTTGAGGCTGGCATTAGAGGGGAAAATGTTAGGGTTTGGAGTGGATGCAGGGCTTGACAAGGTGTTGGTGCTTCCCACGTGTTCCTAGGGAAAAGGAAAAGATCTTAACGTTTCAGCTCCTCAATTTCCCTTTCCATGAGCTGCCAAAATCCTTTTTGGCTCTGACCTGGCACATATGGCATGACAGTCAAAGCAGGGCCCCTTCTCCTTCAATCCAGGGCCTATCCTGCTTCCCTCCCCCCCCCTTTCAAGCATGAAACCCCCAATAATGGGGTGATGTAGCTCCCCCTTCTTCCCTGGCACCCATTTCTTGCTCCCTGGAGTTCATCCCAAATTCAGACACTTGTATTTCCAGGGTAAATAATTTCTCTGACAATGAATTTTTAGCTTCTTGGGCTGACTTGCTATTTTAAGTTTCTTTTTCAGCTCCAAGCTCTGCCTAAATAGACTTTCCCTTGCTGAAAATGTGCCTTCAGAGCAGGAAGGAACTTGACTTTGTGAAGATTTATGGCCCTTTTAACCTCATTATGGGACTATTTGTAACAATCAGCTTCAGTTCCACTTGAGATAGTAAAATTTCTGTAAGCCCTTATTTGCCCCAGGCTGGAAGGTATCAGCTACTGGAAAGCAATGAAATGGAGGAATTTATCCATATAAAATGTTGCAAATGTGCTGTTAAAATCTGGATCCTGTCTTGAGTTTTTAATGCAGGAGTCTAAGGATGTGGAGCTGGGAACAAAATGGAGGTGGAGAAGAAATAGAAGAAAATGCTTATTGTTAAAAATACCAAAAGCAACAAAATAATCACAAAAAAACCCCTCTGCTTGGAGTGGTTTTAAATGAACTTTTAGTGTTTTCTGGCTGAAATGAAAACAAGAGTGAAAAGGTGTAGGGAAAGCAGAAGTTGTTATTGAGAGGATTTGAGAGGAGGACAAGATGTTTTATGGAAACAAAGAACCTGATGGAATTTTGATACAAAGCACTTTCCCCACTTTTGGTCTGACACTTTTCCATCCAACCTGAATGTATTTGAGCAGTAAACACAAACCTGGGGGGTTTAAGGAAAGATTTCCCTCGGCAAGTGCTTAATTTCTCCCTTTCTCCTTCCCCTCTGCAGCTGCTGGTTTATCTTTAATTAAAAATAGATTTCCAGGGGTGCTGATAATGGGATCCTTTCCAACCCAGGAGAGTCCGTGACACAATTCATCTCCTAGAATTTATCTGGGACACCCAATGTCGTTATCAATGCTTTCAATTTAGAATTAAATAGCTTTCCAAATGGTGTGAGAGTGGGGAGGAGACAGAGTTGTTCTGTAAACCTCAAAGGAGAAATAACTTTGCTTGGGCTGACACTGTAACAGGTGTTTTTGGTGTGTTGGTTTGGGTTTTTTGTACTTTTAACCACTTCAGCTTTGAAGGTCAGGGTTTTACATCAGCTTTCCGTGAGAAATGGGATGGTTTTCAGGCTGTGTCTGCTAGGGATGTTCCTGATTCACTGTGGAATTGTGAAGATAGCAGAAGTTCAGCCTTTGTATGTCCAATAAACTGTTTGTAATGGTTTGAAAAAATCTGTTCTAATGACCAAGGGAACTTGGGTTGCCTTTGAGGGCAAGGACACTCTGGATAAAGGGGTTCATGAGGAAAACCACTAAAAACAGCACCTGGATTTTAGGGTCTCACACTCATTCCCAGGATTTCTACACTGCTGCCTGTGCCAAGGGGTGACTCTGAACTGCAGCTTTGAAGCAATCTGAGATCCATGAGCAATTTCTCATGGCAGGGAGGGAAGGTGGAAAATGGGCCCAGCTGGGGTTTGTTCCACACCTGAGCCTCATCCTCAGGTCAGAACCAGGATGGGGACAGCAGGAGGAGAGGATTATGTGTGATGAGTGGGTTAATAATTGGATTTAGGGTAGCTCTGGGTGGTTTTGTGTGCTCTGACCATTCTTCTGTGGATTCTCTCGGTGCCATTTGAGGGGAGGGCTTGCTCCACACCCTGAGGAAGTACAGCAGTGTTGCTGGTGGGAAACTGTCTTTCTGTCAGGATATTTTAGATCTTGTTTGGACAAACAACCTGAGCTGCTTGGAGCAATAAATCCACACCAAGCAGTGGTGCCAGGGAGTAGCTGATGTTACAGGATGAGCTTGAAGGGGTTGCACAGCAGAGCTGTTCTCACCCCCACCCTGAGCTGCTTACAAGTTCCTTTTCTTGCCTGGAGTGTTTCCCTCTGGATGTGGGATGGCAGCAGGTGCCTCAGCACTGCTTGCAGGTAATTGTGGGAATCACGGAAAACAAACTCCTAAAAACAAACTTTGGCAGGCTGAAAGTGTTGGGTGTGTCCAGCCTGGAGATGAGAAGCTCCAGGGAGATCTTGGAGCCTCTTCCAGTGCCTAAAGGAGCTCCAAGAGAGCTGGAGAGGGACTTGGGACAAGGGATGGAGGGACAGGACAAGGGGGAATGGCTTCAAGCTGAAGAAGGGAAGATTTAGATGGGATATTGGGAAGGAATTCCTGGCTGTGAGGGTGCTGAGGCCCTGGCACAGGGTGCCCAGAGAAGCTGTGGCTGCCCCTGGATCCCTGGAAGTGTCCAAGGCCAGGTTGGATGGGGCTTGGAGCAACCTGGGACAGTGGAAGGTGCCCCTGCCCATGGCAGGGGTGGGATGGGATGATTTTTAAGGTCTCATCCAACCCAAACCATTCCAGGACTCTCCAATTCTCATCCTTTCCTCTGCAGTAGCCTGTAAGAGATAAAGGAAGGATTTATTCCCCTGTGCCTAAATGTCTCCCTTTCCCTTATAAAAATGCAACCCATCCCTTCTTTCCCCCCTTTAATTAATTTCTGCCCTTATCCCTGACGCTGCTGGGTTTCCCCCTGGGGCTGTGCCTGTGGCTTTGAGTCCCAGTGGGGTTTGTGCAGGATGGGGCTTCCCTGTGCAGACACCGCTGGGCTTTGACTGACGCTCGGTCTGCAGCTCGGGGCCCTTCCTGGCACGGGAATAACAAACCTTTCATCTAAGGAATCTGTCTGTGCTGGAATAAAGAAGATGTACCAGGGGAACAGGACCCCCAGAGCAGCTGGAGGGGGAGAAGTGTGAATAAATGGCAGAGGATTTGCAGCGTCTCAGGCTGCCTGGGATAAGCAGCTTTTGGATGAGCCGGTTTTGAAGAGCCCCTCATGATTATTTTTTTTCCCCCCCCCCTTATCTTCCCTCTACTTACAGGGCTCGTGTGGATGCTTTTCCTGCAAAATACCCTCCGTTTTTTTCTGTCAGGGGATGAATTTACGCAAGGCAGCTCTTTCTGCCGTGTTTCCCAGGTTCCCGTGAGCTCCAAGGAGGTTTTTGGCGTCCCGCGGCTGCCCTCTGGTGCTCTCTAAACCCTGAGCAGGTCCCTGGGTGTCACTCAGCAGCTTTTCATTGAGATTTCATAGCCTGCAGCTACCGAGGGCTTGTTTCATGTTGCTTCTCTTGTGCCATTACTGCATTTGAAAGTCTAATTTAGGACTTAAATGAACAAGCCCTAATGAAGACACCATTTTGTTATAACGGATTTTTTTCCCCCCTAAAATGTGGTTTCTTACAACCACGTTTGTGTTCTTCACTAAACGCTTCACAGTTTCTGCACCCCTTTCCTTCTGATTTAACATTTCTTTTTGTCTTTTTTGTACATGTAACAATTTTGTGACGTGCTGAGCTTCCCACAGGGAAAAACCCCACAAGAAGTGGCTCTTTTCTTTAATTGGGCAGCAATCAAAGCTCTGTTCCCTTGAGTGGGACAATGCTTTTGGTCCAGAAAGCCAAGCAATCAGATTAAGGAATCTGGGAGCACCTTGGGTTCACCCTTTCAAGGTGACTGAAATAAGAGGCAAAAATCCTGTGAAATTCAAGGCTTAAAAGTGAGATTTTTGTCCCTGAGTGCACACATTTACCTAACTGTGAATAAATAATGTTTTCTAGCAGAAGAGTGGGAAAATAAGCTCTGTAAAGAGCCTATTCCGGCTTTTCTAAACCTCAGAGAAGAACTGATGGTGTGGATGGAATTATTTATTACTGGAGAAAGATCTCCTTGTGCTCAGAACCCAAATCATTGCGTGGGTAAAATCAAGGAGCATCCTTTGGCACCTTCAGGGGTCAGACTTTTACAAAACCTGCCTTAAAAAAAGAAAGGTCAGCAGAATTTTGAGAGCCAGCAGGGATTTGTGCCTGCCTTGGGGAGAGTCCTGAAAACGCCAGGATGTCGGAATCCAGGTCTCAGCACAGCACTTTCCACCCTGAAAAGGTTAATTAATGAGGCCCAGGTCCTAATGACAGCAAGGGCACAGCTACCAGTCCCTCCCAGCCCGCGGAGTTGATTGACACCGAATTCCTGCAGCAGGAGGAGCAGGACAGGGGACGAGGCGCTTGTGCCTTTGGGAACTGAGGCAAACAAAGCCCCAGTGCTCCCCCGGAGCCCTGGCCACCTTCCAGTCCCCTGGGTGGGAAAAAATATTGATTGAAACTCGCCAAAAACCTCCTTCCTGGCATTGCTAAAAGGGGTCTCAAACAGTCCTGGTTTTTTAAGGTTTAGCGTTAATTTCTTGTTTCACTGTAATCTGCCGATTAAATATGCTGCGCTTTAGGGAATAGGAGTTGGATTTGCTGTAAAGCACAGGAAATATCCCTGAAAAATCCCTACTTTTCCAAGTCTAGAAGTGGTGCACCCCTCACCTGCAGACTGCAGCACACACAGAGAGGGGGGAAATCAGCATTTCCAAGTAGTGGAATTATGACTTGAAGCTTTGCTGGGCAGAAAGCAGGAGAAAATCTTTGGAGAAGGGGACTGGCAGGAGCTGGGGTTTAGGGAGCAGCCCCGTTCTCCCTGGAAGCAGCTCCCTGGATGCTGCAGGGAATGAGGTTTGGGTGGGAGTGGGGTGTCAGTCACTCACTCACCCATCCTTGGCTGTCAGAGCTCTCCTGAGGGATTCAGGAGATCTGGATCCTGATGGATCCTGAGGAGTTTGGAGATGGGACAGAGGCTGTGGGGCTGCACAGCAACCAGGTCCAGAAAGTCTCCAGGAAAAGGATTCTGCAGAAAATGGGGTCTAGGCATGCTGGGGAGCAAAGGAGCTGCCTCGGCCCCGAGTGATTTCAAAGTAAATCAGCAGTTGCCCCCCCAGCAATCTGCTCTGTGGAGTCTGACTGAGCTCAATCAGTTTAATGAGGAGGGAGGTTGTAAACTTGTAGTAGCAGCAGCCCGATAGTGTTCTGCTCAGCAGAGCTGTGCCAGGCTCTCACTGCCTCGTGCCTGGGAATTATTTAGGAAGCAGTGGTGGGAGGTTTTTGCCTGCCCCCGTAGCCCAAAATCCCCCAAAAGCAGTTGCACTTTGTTGTGTTTTTGGCAGAGGCACTGCTGTGTTTTTATTCCCTGCCTCGTTACCCCAGCACAGTCATTTCTGGAGCAGGGAACAGGAGGGGCTGGGGGGGTGTGGGTGCTTTTTGGGCCGAGAAACGTCTGTGTAGGAGGTGATATCGTCAGCGATTCTGGACCTCGGAGCCTCTGCCCTTTGCCTGGTGCCTGGGAGAGGCGGTTCCAGCATGTGATAGATGGGCTGACTATGACAACGTGACTCATGCTGGTTTAAGTTATTTTGCATTTTGTGCTTTGTTTAGGGGTTTTCTTCCCTATCTGTCTTACATCACCTTCCTCTTCTGCCCTGCTGTATTTACTCCTAGGCAGCTCTGTCCTTCCCTCTAGTTCTTAGAGGTTTCCTTTAATCTCTTTATTTTTACCCTTTCGTGTCTTTTCCCCAGCTGTCTGCACATCCTCTTTTCATCTCTGTGCATTGTTCCTTGCATCCTCCATTCCCTTGGGATCACAGAAGGACTCTGAACTGTCTCCTCTATTTTTTAATTAGGTAAAGCTTTCAGGCCATCTTAGCTGATCCCAGCCTCTGATTTTTCACACAGGGTGTCACATTTAACTGGTAAAATCAAGCTCAGGGTAGGCTGAGGAGATATTTGGGGAGCAGCAGGTGCCAGGCAATATCCAGGTGGATTTCCAAGGGCAGGTGGATGCTGGAAAGGCAGAACTAGGGCTGCTCGTACCTTTACAGGTGCCCCAGGGCGCAGTGAGCAGGACCTGCCTGGAGCAGGTGACATTGCTGTGCCTGCAGGGCACAAACACAGGCTCCTGATGAACGTGTTCCTTTGCAGGGTCCCACTCCAGACCACAGCAGGAAGGGTTGGGATGACCCTCCAGCCTGATCCTGGCTGATCAGCCCTGCAGTGTTCCAGGAGCATCAGGTGCCCACAGATCCCTGATCACATCCCACTCCGCGTGAGCCCCGTGCCCTTGGATCACAGGTGAGAGCCCCTTGCTGAGCAAGCCGAACTCCCCCTTGGGTGTGCCATGTTTGAGTTGTTCCTGGCAGCTGGAAGAAAAGGTGGTTCCTGTTCCAGAGTCTTAACTGAGATGGGATAATTTGCATTTTGTTTGTTGTGGTGTCTCCTGAGCCCTCCCAGTGACATGAGAGAACTGGTGAAGGGACATGGGAGTGTGCCGAGTTATCCCCAAGCCCTGTACCCGGTATTTTAACCTCAGTTCTCACTTGAAATGTGCACCAGAGTGTCAAAGCCCAAAGAGAAACACTGAGAGTGCCTAGAGATCAAATTTTTGCTATTTTGAAATCATTTCAGAGCTCTGTCTTGAGCTCCAACACCAAATCCAACGTGGCAGCGCTGGTTCGGCATCTTGAGGCCAGGCAGGCTGATGGCTGTGGTTGGATCCGTGGCCACCCAGAGTGGCCCAGGGCACAGCTGGATGTTCACAGCCTCCTTCCCACTGCTGAATTTGACTTGAGCTGGGTTTTTGGAGGGCGAGAACAGGATTGTCGCCAGTGTGTCCATGAAAGCCCCTGTGCAGGTGCAGGGCTGGTTTGGTGCTCCAGGTGTCCAAAGTGCAGGAATCTGCAGACTCTGGATTTGTGGATTTCTGCTTTGGTTGTACAGCTCTGTGTCTGGGGTGGTTGTTGTCGTTTTGAGAGAAAAATGTCTATGTCATTTCCATGGTTTGGGGGAAACCCGGAATGTGGGGAAGGGCTGGGCTGAGCCCTGAGCCAGCGCTGCTTCTGAGTCCTGAGAGCTCAGGGCCGCTCAGCAGAGCTCCCTAAGGCTGTTTCATCCCTCAGGATTTGGGGATGGCTTCAGATTCCCCCTGAAGGCTGTGCTGGGGTCACACCAGTCCTGTGGCACAGCTCTGAGCTGAGGCCACTGCTGGGCTGTGTTCAAAACCAAATGAATTTTGGCTGCAGTGTGGGTTGCTTTTCTTCTTTTCTGTGTATTTCTAAACAATCAGTACAAATTCCAGTCCTGCAGCTAACAGAGAAAATCTGGCTTATTTAAAGGGAAATCAGGTTTCTGTCAGCAACCTGCCCTGGCCCTTCCTCTGGCCCTCAGTGTGACTACAAAAAAGAACTGCTTTGACATCAGGGACTAGGGCAGAGAAGATTAATTAAAGTATTTCTGCAAGATTCCCTTGAAAATAAATCCTCATTTGCTCTTTTGCCCTGCATCTTCACCAGAAAGATTTCCATTTCCATTTCTCCTCTTGCATTAGGAAGCACAGGTGTTGAGTGATGTGTGGATACACAGGCAGTGGGAGCAGACCAAGAATGTGCAGCTCCTAAAATGAAGGATTTTCACATTGGATATTCACCTTAGAAAGGTTTTTACTTTTAGCCCAATCTTAAAAAGAAGTTGTTCTTGGGTGTTTGGCAGCAGCTTTGCTGCAGAAGTCACTAATCAGGTATTTAAATAATGCCCTTTCCCCCTTGCCAGCTTTTCCTGCTTCAAAAGAGTTGCTATGGGAATTCCAACTTGCCATAGGATTAGAGTTTGACTGTGAATCAAGAAACAAAGGGGACTGGATGAAAAGTCTTTTTTATCTGAATACACATCTTCAGCAGTGATCGCTTGTAATCAAAATTCCTGCCCTGATTTCCTGCTGGAGACACCAGGCTGGCTGCAGGACAAGCAGAGCTCACACGAGTGAATTTTGGTCGCTATGGAGCTGGGAATAAACATCTTTTTCCTTAGGATGGTCTCCAAAATGCCACTGGGGCTTGCTGGCTAACACACAGTTCAAGCCCTGAATTATTTGCATCCCCTTGTGTTTGTACTTATCCAGTGTTTCCTTAGTTAAAATGTTGATTTCCACGTGGGGATGGAGCTTCCTTCCTATTTCAGGATCAGAAATCTGCACTTGCTGCCAGCTCATTTTTCCCTGAGGAATTAAGTGGCAGCCTCTTGTGGAATGCTGGGATGCTGAGCTCCAGTGTTAGCTGGGCAGGTGGAGGTTTGGGAAGAGCAAAGTGATGAAAAAAACAGAGAAATAACTGAGGTGGGAGGATTTTTTTTTTTCCCCTGGTGTGAGGCTGCAGTTGGGTTTTGCTGTTCCAGGAAGAGCAGGATGTGACCTTGAGCTGCCCAATCTGCCTGGGTGTGATAAACCCCCCTCAAGTCTGGCTTAGAGGGTGTTAGAAAGCTGAGCCACAGCTTTCAGCAGCTCCAGGAGGTGCCTGCAGGCCTCTCCCAGAGCCCAAAAATGAGCTGAATTCTTTCTGGGAATGCATCCTTCAAACTGGGACAGGCTCAGCTCATCCAGTGTGTGTCACTGATCCAGACAGACACCAGGCCTGGCTCTGGGCTTTATCCAGAGCTTATTGCAAGAAGGTAAAAAGAGAGGAGGGAAAAAAAAGGAGTAAAAATATGCTGGATATGTTTTCCTATGAGAGCACTGTGGAATAGGATCTTTCACTTCAAACCCTGCAAGGAAAGGAAGTGAATTTGATCTCTGCTCCTTGCCTAGAGCCCTTAGGTTGCTTTCTGGAGCAGTCAAGTGAGACAAAGCCAGGAAAAATAGATCCTGTTCTAGCCATTGGTCTCCCCCTGCTCCAGCTGCAAGTGCCTGTTCAGCCTCAGCAGAGGAGATTTTCCTGCTGGAGCTGTGAAACGGAGCTGGTTTTATTTGGAACTGCTTTAAATCTCCCGCGTTACCCATTTTCCCCTGAAATACTGAGCAGGAGAGCAAAGGGAAAGGGCAGCCCAGGAGAAGTGTGAAAATCCTGCTGCTGGAAAAGTCCCTCTTTGCTCTGAGCCTGCGTGGTGCTGGCTTGGGATTTCCTGTTTGGAGCAGGGAGAGAGCTCTGGGGTGATCTCTGTTACCAGATAAAGGTCAGATGTAAGGAGGAGACAGCTCAGCCAAGGAGCTCTGCAGGAATCAGGGGGAGTGCACAGGCTGCTGCTCCCGAGGTGGGAAGCATTAGGCACATCCAGAGGGAGCAGAGCATGTGCCCCCCCTTAGAGCATCCCAGGATGGCTGGGGATTAATGTGAAAGCCCATCTTGTTCCATGGGCAGGGACACTTCCAGAGCCCAGGCTGCTCCGAGGCCTGTCCAAGCTGGTTCCTCCTGTAAAGCATCCAGGGAGCACCTTTGGCTGGGATGGGGATTTTAACAGCTCTTGTTTCCCAAACAACTCCTGTCAGAGTGGGAACTCTTGGATTCTCCCTAAATACAGAGAGAGGTGTAAAGATTGCACAGAGCTGCTTCTGAGAGCTCCCATGTGTGAGATGAGATCCTGAACTCCAGGGTAATTCCAGCTCTTGTCCACTCCACACACCACAGGTTTCTCTGCCTAATCAGGGATTTTTCCATCCCTCTGCAATGTAGATCCATTCGTAGCATTTTCCTTGTACCAAGAAGTCCTTTTTGAGCTGAGTACCTCAGTGTGTCCTTTCCTGTGAGTATTCCCATGGCTGGCTGTCCTGAAGCACGTGTTCCCGGGGCCAGGCTCCGTGGAATCCCTGCCAGCTCTAATCTGCAGCTCAAGTGACTTGGCACCCAGTTCCCACAAAGCCCCTTGGCATCCTACACCTCCGTACACATCCCAGATACTCATATTTATCTTTTCCTGATTAGGGCTCGTCTGTTGGGGAGCTGCTGCAGATGTTTCTTTATTTAAACTGTGCTGGATGAAGGGAAGGAAGGAGAGAGAGCCCCCTGAGGAGGAAGGAGATGTTTCACAGCGTCCTTTACTCTGCAGCAACCCCAATGCCAGGAAAACGTGTCCATTGCTCATAATTCTTTTTGTCTCATTTGTTCTTCCCTCCTACTCCCCCCTCCAAAAAAAAACCCAAACAGGAATTCCCTGCTTCCTTCCTTCCTAATTAAATCTCCCTGCCTATAACCAAGGAGCTCTATCCATGTGGTCGAATGATGGTTGGATGGGCTCAGCAGGAAATTTGGTAGGAAAATACAGCTCCAGCAGCTCAGCCGGGTTTATTTTTAGGGCCCGTGCGCTCGCTGAACTCCGGGATGCAAAGTGCCAGACTCCTATTGTTGTCAGATGGCTCCTGTCCCACCAGGCTGGGTCAAACCTGTGACTCACAGGAGAGGGGGAATGGCTTTGGCAATGCACTGGGATTTTTTTCTCTCCTCCAGCGTAAGATGTTGATGATAAAACCTCCAGTTTAAGACAATAAAACTTGTTTGCAGAACAAGCTCCCAGCTTTTTCTGATTGAAAAAGTCCTGTTTGAAATCAAAACCCCGTTGCAGTGTTTGAAAAGCACCTGAGGTTTTGGGGCTGGGGGCTCCTGCAGATGTTGGGGCTGCTCTGCTCAGGGCTGGCCAGGTGTGAGCCAAGCCCTGAATGGAAACAGCAGGGCTGTGTGAGCTCAGCCCTGTTCCCTGGCCAGAAATCCCTGGATTTATGAAACCTGGAGCTGTGCTGAGGCAGGTTCAGGTGTGAGCTGCTGGGCACCTGGCCAGCTTGGCAAGGGGAGCTGACCCCTGTGGAAGATTCAGGTCCATGAGTTATTTGGGGAAATTTATGATATAATTCCAACACACAGCCTCCCTGCTCTCCCTCAGCCTTCCTCCTTCCAAACCATGGAATTGTTTAGGTTGGAAAAGACATCTGAGATCGAGTCCAGCCGTTAACCCAGCACTGCCAAGAGCACGACCGTAAACCACGTCCCCATATCCTCACCCTCCTTTGTAGGACGAGCTACTCCTTCTAGAATTCCCTGAACTAGTTCTTGGAGATACATGTGGAGTTATCCTGGACTCCTTCCTGCTTCCCTTTCTGCCCTTTTGGCTCTTCCAGCACTGCGTGCAGTCGGAGACAGGCTGGGATACAACAAGGATGTGCTTCCAGGCCATCATCCATAGGGGTGGGAAAACCTTACGGCATTTCTGGTGAAGTTTTGGTGGCAGACAAATCCATGTGTGATTTCAAATCCCTCAACAGCCAAAATGCCCAGTCCTGCACTTTTAACATCAGTCCCAGTCTGGCTCAAGGCTGTGGCAAGTCAAGGACTTCCCAGGAATTCAGGCACTTGTTCTCACTGCTGGACAGGGGTTACCCTGATTATTTTTTCCCTCTTTGCCTTGTGACTGATCCCCACAATCTGTCTTGCTTTGTCTAACAGGAATCCAGAGATAACTGTCCCTCCTCAGCTGCTGGCTCCCAAGAACTAAAGGATGTTTTTAGCAGTGTTTTTCATTTCTTTCTCAAGGACAGGGTGCTCTATTAGCAGAAAGAACTCTGCTGTTGTGAGGGCTGGAGTGCAAACCCAAACAGGTTCAGATAATGAAATAAAAATGGGAGAAAGAGGTGAAATAATGCAGGAATCACTGTTTAATTCTGATTTAAACCACGGGTCTATGAAGATGAGGTGGCTTTGAGGGGCTGCTGGTGTCAGCCAGGGAGTTTCAGTGTTCAGGAGTTGTATTTAAGGCTTCTCATGGAAATAAAAGTCCACCTTCAGCACATCCCTACTGTTTGTTCTGGAGAGGGGCTTTGTGAGGCTGCAGAGTTGGCTTAGAAGTTCCCATTGTCCTCCCTCCATGGACACCTTTCCTGTGCCAGTACAGGGATAAAGCTGCTCCCAGGATCCTGGTTAAAAGATCCTGGTTAAAAATAAAAACAAACCTCATTTTGGGGGAGGTGGTGGAAATTAGAGTCCTATTTGATTTGAATTTATATTGCAGAGATCCAGAGGACAATGTGCTCTCCCAAGCAGGTGCTGCACAGCTCAAGGCAATGGGGGAGCCAGGGGGGGATGTGGAGAGGAGAAAGGATGGCAGCCTCCAGAATCAATGACATTGTCCCCCCCCCCCAAAAAAAATGTCCTGTGAGCCCTGGATTTAGAGAGTATCAATGAACAACCAGGAGTTGTGTTTGTAGGATAAATATTTGGGAAGGAGTGGCTGTGGCAGGACAGTGTTTTACAGGTATGTCCCCCATCCTCAATCCTACCTGTGATCCCTCACTGCTCTGCTGGTTTGGGGTGATGAGGAAATAAAGACAGGAATCTGAATTGCCAAAAAGCCACTTTTATGCCTAAACCATGACAAATTTCCCCGACATTCTGCTTTCCTTTTGATTGGGATGATTCCATCATCCGTGTCACCTCTCACAAGTGGGAATGGGGTTGGAAAATGTCGAATTATTCTCCTGAGTAACCCTGAGGGAAGAAGCTTTTCAAATGATATCATTTGCAATGCAGAATCTGGAGGTGAGTGCAGGAATTTCAGTGGGATCCTTTGGCCCCCTGTCTGTGGCCTCCAGCTGTCCCTGTGCCAGGGGGAAAACAGCAGCCCTAAGCCAGAAAGAGAAAATTCCTCCTCCAGGTATTCCAGGATGTGATTGTTGGACTTAGGACTGAAATTTGCCCTTTAATAAAGCTGAACCTTTTTCCTGCCCAAACCTGAAAATGAAGCAAGGTCTCAAATCCCTTCCTGGGCCTGTCAGCCAGTTCCAGGCCTGGCTTAATCCTGGTTTTAAGGGGACTTTTTGCCTATGTGCTGGAAACTTGGGTTCTGATGGCTCTGCAGTTGTGTGAGCAAATCTCAGCTCTGCTGTGACCTCGAGCTCTGAGTGGTGCTGATCGTGTTATAAATAACAAAATATTCCCTGGAGCTGCACAATCAACACCTGGCCTTGTTTTGGGGGGCTTTTCTTTAGAGCAGGTTTTCAGTGTGCAGTGGGCAGTTACAGAGCACCCAGAATTTATAATGTTAATAATGCCACCGTGCCACTGTTCAAACAGGATCATCTTTTTTCTTTGTGTGACCTATGTAAAATTTGTAAATTATTTCCCAAGACTCTTCATCTGTGCAGCAGGAGATCTGAGACACCTCTTCTACAGCACTTTCCTCAGCTCCCTAATGCAGCTAATATTGATTTAGGACATAAAAGAACACCTCCCCTGGGGATCAGCCGCTAAATCTGTGTCGTCCGTGAGGTTCTCAGACTCCTCGAGTAAGGTTTCAACTCTCCCTGGTGCTGAGAGGGATTTTATTCCATGTCACTTCCAGGGATAACACATGAGGCCAGCTTTGGAAGCAGCACAGCCCTTCCAGTGGTCAAAAGCTATTTTTAAGGTTAATTTTATTCCATTAGCAATGTGTCATCCTGTGCAGGAAAGATGGGAACTTGGGGAAATATAAATTAAAATAGGTTCAGTGCAAGTGCTTTGGTTTTTCCTGTGTTGTGGTCTGGGAAGTGATCTAGGGAATGAGTTCCAAGAAAGTATTCCATGACTGCAGAGGTGATTTGGGATAATGATGGAAGAAATGGGGGGATTTGTACAAACCAAGAAAAAGGAATGACCAGTTTCCATGCTGAGAGTTTCCAGGAAAATCTGCGTGTGTGCTGGATGTACTCAGGATTTGAGAGGGCTGCAGAGAAAGTGAAATTTAAATATTATTCCAGCTAATATTGTGTATTTATGTAAGTCAGGGTAAATGAGCACACTCACACGTTCTGTTTAACCGGAAAAAACTTTCCTTTTTCATTATCCACACACATCCACAGAGATACAGAAAAGAGCAAACAGTGCAAAACATGGGCGTTGTCACTTCTATACAATATTTACACTGCTCAAATCCCTCAGGCAGGGAAAAGCCAGCCCAGGTTTTTCTTAGGAACTGGACAGTTTTCTTGGAAAACATATGCCAAGTGATCCCAAAAAGAAACCACCCCACTCCTTGCTTGTCCCAGTGGTTTAGGGGTCTGAGTGTCCTGGTGTTTTGCATGGAAATTAAATTTAAGAAATAAAACCAAGAACGGCCAGCAGTGTTAAATGTTAGTTTTAAGTGAAGTGATGTTTTCCAGAGGAAAAAAACAGGAATAGCTCCATGTTTGGCTGTGAAATGTGCACATTTTATTGGGCTTAAAATCGCTGTCCTAGATCATGGAGTGGTTTGGGTTGGAATTGGCCTTAAAGACCATGGGCAGGGACACCTTCCCCTATCCCAGGTTGCTCCAAGCCCCATCCAACCTGGCCTTGGACACTTCCAGGGATTTCACATTGGGCAGAATGAGCCTTTAATCATACCCAGATCCTGACAGAACAAACAGGAAAGGGAGGAGATTCCCGTGGTTGGAATCTGTGCTCAGAGAAAAGGATCTTTGACCACTCAAAGATGTTCTGGGTAGATCTTTCTCACTTTCTAAGCTCTTTGAAGGCTTGAACCTCCAACAAACTTAATATTCTCCAAGTGGCATCTCCATGGCACAGAATTCCAGGGACATGCAGGTTATGTACAAATATCATAACAGGATGAGAGGGAATGGCCTCAAGTTGTGCCAGGGGAGGTTTAGATTGGATATTAGGAAAATTCTTTCACAGAAAAGGCTGTCAAGCACTGAAACAGGGAAGTGGTGGAGTCCCCATCCCTGGAAGTGTTCAGAAAACGTGTGGATGTGGCACCTGGGGAGATGGGTTTGTGGTGAACATGGTGGGGCTGGGTTGATGATTGAACCTGATGATCTTGGAGGCTTTTCCAACCTTAATTCCATGATTCTAGGGGTGATTAATGGTCCTTGGAGTGTCAGAGGGTGAGTGCACAGCTCACACTCAGCCTGGGCTTTGGGGTCAGCCTGGGGTCAGCATTCAGAAATAAAAATTCCAGCTTTCCTGGAATTACAGGGGAAACAAGGCTTGGGCTGCTAATCCATGGAGAACAGCTCTGCCTCTTTCCTCAATTAATGCTGAGCACCAAAACCTGCTTAGTGGAGTGAGGGCTGCTTTGTTCCTGTCCCTAAATCCTGCCCCAGGACTCTCTGGCACAGCAAAGCTTTGGGGTTATCCTGTGCTGAGGGGTCCCTGTGGCCGGCAGCTCCCACCAAAGGACACTTCCACAGGAGCCACTGCTGTCCCTGAGGGGACAATTTCCTGCCTGTGGGCAGCAAACCTTCCCCCTGGGAATGGCATGGGGTGTCCCGGGGGAGCTCTGTGGGGACACTGGCTTTTGAGAAGGTGATCAGAAGTGCTGGATCTCTCCGGCACGTGGGAATTCCTTCTGGGTCATCCGTGTATTTGTGCTGGGTAGGGAGCAGAGCCTCCCTCCCTCATCCATGCAGAACTTCAGGGAGAACCAACAAAAAACTTCCCAGGGATAGTTTTAGAGGGATTTCAAGGCTGGATCCATGCAGGGAGCAGGATCAGGAGGAGCAGAGCCTGGCTGGCTGATGTGTACGTGCAGCACAGGAACCTTTCCTCCATCTGGCTCATCCAAGAGCTACTCCATGGCTTTTATACATGACCTGTGCTGCCTCTTTGCCCTCGTGTGTCACACTCTGGGTAGTTTGCACTGACTGTGCAAAGCTGGTGGAGATTTGCACAAGATTTACCCAAGGTTTAGGCGGGACTTGGCGCCTTTCACCCATCACAGGGCCCGTGGTGGCACCGAGAGGAGCTTCCCTGGGACTGTGGAACAAGGCCCTGCTTGCCCCTGTCGTGACAGCTTAGACTGGCAGGGAATTTCACCGGGTGTGGGCACCCCAGGGTGTGTTTGGGCTGGGCAGAGGGCTCGGGAGCCTCTTGGAGCTGCAGCTTTTCCAGCCGGGCAATGGGTTGCAAGGCTGGTGAACAAATGTCATGGGAGGAGTGGGGAATGGGACCAGGGAGCTGGCTGGGAGCAAGGAAATCCATGATTAATGTTTGTTTAGGATCTCCGGGTCCTGTCTCAGCCTCAGCTAAAGGCAGTGACTTTTAATTAATTTGATTTTGTTTTTAAACTTGAAGTTGTGGCGTTGTGACAGCAGCCCTTTGTAGGGGGGGAGGAACACTCAGCTGCCCCTCGGCCAGAAAAACTGGGAATCCACTTTCCTGCCACCCTCTCCTCCCAGCCTGGCATTGCTGACATCTGAAAAATGACTTTTCCTCTCTCTGAATGCATAATTGGTTATTTATCCACAAACCGTGGAGTGTGTACTCAGTGTACCTGACCTAGAAAAAACCAGATTAGTCAAGACCTGTCCCAGGCAGATGTGAGTGTCAGTCATCATGTGATCTCCATATAATTTATGAGGTCTTAAATTACAAAATAATGGATCTTTTCAGTTGGCATTTTGGCACAGGATGATAGGATTACATTTTATGTGAGAATATCCACCACAGCTCTTGCCCCATAAAACTGCAAACAGAAATTTGTAAGCATTGGCACTGGTTTGGCTCCCAAAAAGACACCCATTATGCTGGGATTACAGGCAGGCCATGGATGTGGAGCCTGGAGCTTGTCCAGTCCCAGGCAGTTTTTTCCCTCCTCTAACATTTCCTTCAGAAGGCCAGACAGTGGTTTCTAGCCTGGATTTTTCTTTCTTCCCTTGGATTTAACCAGAGGAAGGCCTGTGGAGCACACCCAGAGCAGAAGATGTCTCAGGGCTCTGGAAATGAGAGATTCTGCAGCCACCAGACACGAGAACACCCCTGTCCCACAAAGCTCCCAAACCCCACAAGCTCTGGGATCTCTTCTTGCTTTGCAAGTGGAAAGCAGCAGCTTTAAAATAAGATTTCCAAGCTGGCAGTTGGATTTTGCCCACTGAGAACAAGCTGAGCATAAACAGGTTTCTCCTCTCTTTGTAAATCTGAATGAATCAGGGGTTTGCCTCAGAGAACAGCATTTTGTCATGTTCCAGATATTTTTCTTGCAAATAGGAAGGTGTGTTTTTAGGCATAGCTGGGATTCTTGCGGCTGTCCTGTGCAGGGCCAGGAGCTGGGCTTCCATGATCCTTGTGGGTCATTTCCAGCTCGGGATATTCTGTGGTTCTAAAAGCACCCTCAGTTTTTTAGTGGATCCTTCTCACTCTCATTCCTTCTCTCTCCCAGCTCTAGAAATGGAGCTTGTTAGTGAACTCTTCCTGCTCTTATTTCTTCTCTCTCTCATCCCTAGAAATGCAGCTTGTGTCTCATTAAGTCCAGCTCCTGGCAGGGTGTTGGGATGGGGTGCCCCGTTTCTCACAGGGTTTGGGGTGTGTCAGAGCTGTTGATGGCTCCCCAACCCTCCTGTTCACCGTGGGGTGAAGGATTTGTTCCACAGGGAGACCTCTGCCTGTAGGGAAGCCTGGCAAATCCCTCACTTTGCCTTTTGATCTGAAGTTACGGGAACATCTGCTCCGAAATACACCCATTTCATGGCAAGGGTCGAGATGGGCTCATCAGCCAAAGCAAATATGGATTTTAAAAATCCCTCTGAAGAGTTTGGGTCAAGCAGGAAAGGGGCACGGGCAGGAAAAGGGGCAGTGCGCTGCCTGACACCGCCTCTGGTTAAATGGCAAATATTGCTCCTTCCTAAAGCCCAGCTCAACCCTTGGGCTGGAGGTGAACCTTTCCCAGCTGCTGACAAATTCCCTGTCAGTGCCTGTCCCTTGTCCCGCCACATCGACCTCATTCCACCAACTTTTCCCAATGATCTCTCCTTGTTTTCACATTTTTCTGCTCCAAAGGGCTGTTGTCTGAGGGCTCGATCTCCAGAAAAGCCTCCCAGGCCAGTCCTGTGTGCAAGTTTCCAGTAAATACTGCTTTAGCTCAGAGCTGAAACAGAATATTTTGGCTGCTCTCATGCTCTCTGTGTATAATGGGTTGATCATATGCTTTTTTTCCAATAAGTGACATTTTAGGGCTGAAATGGAATAATTTCTGGGGTCTCCCAGCCTTGGTAAGCCACTGACTTCTTTATTCAAAGTGTATGCAGTGCTAAATAAATATTCCCTTGGAAGCATTAACATTTTACAGCTGAATTCTTCTCACACTTAAACCTCTGTTGCTTTAAATGATCACATTTGAGGTGTTGCTCTCGTATCTCATGAGGCTTCATCAGAGAGACTTAAAATAGAGTTGAGTGGAAAACATCTGTTCAATTAATAATTTGTCTCTTTTTGTGGCAATGTAGTCCTACAAGTAGCTTTACCATGGAAATGTAGATTGCTGAGCTAACAACTCATAACTTCATTTTTTTTTTTCAAATTAAATTGTTCTCCTCATTTCTGTGTCTTACACTTAAGAAGGACCCAGCCTGGGAAGGGCTGTAGAGCTTCGAACATGAGCCAAGAGCTGGAGAAAGGAACCAGGTGGTAAAATGCAACACATACAAATAATTAATTTTCAATATATTTCTGTAATCTATAAAAGGAAAAGCAATAAATTAATTGGAAAACAAGACAATATTGCTGTAACCAGCTAAGAAAAGAGCGCAGCAAATTGGTTTTTGAGTTACTTTGAGGCCCTAAAAACCCATTAAATGATCACAGATCATGCCTTAATTGGGCACTCTGACACCACTTGTCCATATTTCAGTGGGATCAGCACTCTTGGGCCTTCAGCTGCCTCAGTTCCATATGGGAGCTCTGCCCTTGGAAGAGCTCTGGGGTTTCAGGCCCTTCTCCAGCTGACTTTACAGCCCAGACCTTCCCTGAAATAGTCACATAATCCCCTGGGATATAAAAGCCCAGGTGCAACAGATCATTAATGAGCTCTTTACTCCTCCCCAGATGTGGCATTAAAAATAATCAAATAAATTAAACGACAGCTTAATCTGATAAAAATGAAACTTCAGATTTCAAAACTGTAGTATTAATTATCTTTTTTTCTTATTATCTTTGCCGTCACCAAGCAACTCTTTTGCCTAATTGCTAAACGGTTATTTACACTTCAAACCTCTCCATAAATTCCAGTCTCTAGGAAAACCAGGCTCTACACTCTGGCAGTGGAGTAAGGAAAAGCCACAAGCTTTTATTATGCCTTTGTAAGCAAACATACATATTGTGGGAAGTTACTGAGTTAACATATGAGGATGAGGATGCATCTCCAGAAGGCAGGAAATATTGGCAGGAATCTCTAAGAAAATGAAATTTTCTATTTCCCAACTGGTCCCATGTCAACTGCTGAGGGGGAAAAATGCCAAATGTTGGCATCTTCTGGTTAAAGAAGCTGTTCTGTTCCCTCCTGAGTTGATGCATGTGTTGTTGACTATCCATAACCTCCAAAGGGAGATCCATTGGGATTTTGGTATTTCGTGTTCACCTGTGGAATACGATGGGACCATCCCAGTGTGAGGATCTGCCATCCCCCAGCAGCTTTTCTTCATTAACCCCACGTGTGAACCCCCATTTTCTGGAACAGCTCTTTGCCACGTGGTGTTAATCAGGAGTTAATGGGGGATAACTCCCTGTGTAAACATCTCCCTAGAAATGGGATTCAGATGTGGGATCTCCTCCGTTGGTGATGGCCTGGTCACTGATCTCATCCTGCGGCGCCGGCAGCGCCGTCTTTGTGAGCGGCATCTCCGTCTTGAAAAGAGAATCCATTTTGATCTGGGTTTTGATGTTGAAGGACTTCTGGAAGGACTCGGAAGTGAAGTAGTAGATGAAGGGGTCAAAGCAGCAGTTGAGGGTGGCAATGCACAACGTGATGGGATACAGGGTCCTGGCAAACCTCTCCAGGGAGCAGTTGGCGATGGCCTGGGAGCGCACGAGCGCGTACAGGAACAGGATGGAGTTGTAGGGGACAAAGCACACGACGAAAATGGCCACGTGCACGATGATCATCTTCAGCACTTTCTCCTTGTTCGTCCCAATCTGGGACAGGGTGGCCGGCTTCCGTAAAGTCCGGAGAACCAGCGAGGAGCACGTGAGGTTGAGCAGCAGAGGGATGATGAATCCCACCACCTCAATAAATATGGTGATCTTGGACAGGTAGGTTTTCCAGATCCTTTTGGAGAACCCTTCGAAACAGGTGGTGCTGGTGTTGGACACGTTGGTCGTGGAGAACAGCGAGGCCGAAATTCCGCCGCTGAGGACCAGGATCCAAACGCCGGCGCAGACGATGGCGGAATTCCTCCTGGTGCGGATGGTGCGGGAGCGGAAGGGATACACGATGGCCAGGAAGCGATCCACGCTGATGCAGGTGAGGAACAGCATGCTCCCGTAGATGTTGGTGAGGAACGCCGTGCCTGAGATCTTGCACAGGCTGTCCCCGAAGGGCCAGTGCCTGTTGAAGTTGTAAAAAATCTTAAAGGGCAAAGTGAACACGAAAAGCAAGTCTGAAACCGCCAGGTTGGTCATGAAAATGGCCGTCTCGCTCCGCATCTTCATCCGGAAGAGGAAAACGAAGAGGGAGGCGCAGTTTGTGATCAAGCCAAGGATGAAGACCACGCTGTACACGGCTCCATACAGGTTGTACTTGAAGGAATCATCTGTCAGGCAGGTATGGTTGTTGCTGTGGTTTCCCATGCCAAGTCTGGGATGGGCTTCCAAAGGCCTTCAAAGTCTACTTCAGTGACATCCATAAAATAAGGCAGGGAGCTCGTCCCTTCCCGAAGGAACACATTCCAGGGAGGTGGCTGGACTCCTTCCTACCGCATCTCTCTCATGGATCCTTTCGTCCTAAAGGAGAGAGAGAGAGAACTGCCATCAGTCCTGAACCTGTCACCCAAAGTGGCTGTGCAAGAGAAATTCCCAAGTTAATGGATGTGCAAACAAGAGCAGGAATCAGTTTTCAAGAGAGCCTTTACAAATTCCACTATTATTGGGATTTTTCCCAGTTGAAGACAGAATTTACTGAATTTGGCCTTTCTTTCCATCACTCCCTCATCCTCCTGTTTGAAGGAGAGCGATTGCTCTGAGCAGCCTGGTCTATGGAAGGCATCCCTGTCCATGGCAGGGGGTGGAACAAGAGGGGCTTAAAGTCCCTTCCATCCCAAACCATTCTATGATAATTCCAACTTTCCCTTTGGAAAGGTTTTTTTGTTTAAAATCTGTGATGGAATTGGCCCAGTGTGTTTGGAAAGAAATTTAACAGAATGAAACATCTGAAATAGCCCCCTAAACCTGTAACAGGAGGAGAAAAGCTGAAAGTTTTAGTGTTTGCTTTAAACTGTGCACAGAGGAAAGTTCTATGGATTTTCAACCTTTTTTGATGCAAAAGTATTTTTAAAAAACCCAAAATCTATGACAACAAAGAGCTGCTTTGCCTTTTTTTCTAATTGAAAGTAGGAGCATGCTTACACATGTTTTCCAAGGTGGAAAACTGCTGTACCTCAGAAATGTTTATCAAAAACACTTCCCAAAGCCATATTTGCTTTTTTTCCCCCTTAAAAATATCTGCAAATATGGCATTACTTCCAAGAGGGATTTTTTTGCAAGTGTCAAACCGTCCCAAGAAAGATTCCTCTAAGCTGTACCAACAGCTGCTTTTCATTCCTGCTCTTTGTCGAGGTTTGGAATGTGAAATTTGGGAAATCTCATGGACTACACTCTTACAAGACTTTGTCCCAACTCAACAAGCTTTGGAGACACGTGGAGTTGAAGTGAGTGTGTTTTTACTTGGACATAGGTGCTTCCTGAACAGCCTGGATCATCTCTCCCGGCGATTTTAAGTGTTTTTAATGCCTGTGAGGATATTCCCTTGGAAGGTCTCCTCGTTGGAGCGAGGAGGGTTTGTGAGTTGGATCAGCACTTCTTGGAGATGTGGAGCAAAGCTGGGTCATGAAGGGAAAGGCCTTTTCCTTACAAACTCCAGCCAACCAAATATGAACCAGTTTGGAATCTCTTTGTAATCTAAAAAATTTAGGAACTACAACTGGGAATAATTTGGAGGTGAAACTCTTGTGAAGAGTGGGATCGTTTCCAGAGTCATCCCCTGACAGAGGAGTTTCAGCTCCAAACCTGTCATTGAGTTGTGTTAAAGGTTGTAATGGCAACATATAGACAAATAAAATGGAGAAGAAAGCATGGATTCGGGATAATCTGGGATGCAAACGATCAAAATCAGATGTTTTCCGTATGTTTTCCTCCTGGGAAAGCTCATGCTGACCATTGTTCTTGCATGCAAGCTGTCAGTCTTGCTGGTGAAATGGCAAGTGTTGGGAAAGCTGGAATAGCCATGGCTTTGCTGGGTGGAACTGGCAAGTTCCTCACCTGGGAATGCCTGGAGAACCACAAGCTTCCCAAAAACTGGTGCTGTGACCCTGGGAGCAGGCAGCACCTCACCTTTGCACCGGGCAAAGTGGCAGGAAAGGAGGATGCCCAGATCTCCCTTCCCAGATGACTTCATCCTTTAGACATCCAGAAAGATGAGCTGGAACTTGGAGGTCTCTCCCGAATTTTTCTTCTAAATTCATTATGAACTTTAGTGGGAAACAAGCTAAATAAAGATACCAAATATTTAAATTTATGAGAAGGACAGGAGTAAAATCTCGAATGTGGGATTGAACTCGCTTTCTTTGGCTCTGTGGTGGTATAAGTAAGGAAAGGTCTTGCCTGAATGTTAAATGCCTTTAAACAAGAGCTAAGCTGGATTGGAAAGCTCACAAGCTCCAAGAGGAATAGCTGAGCCTTGGCTTAACCCTAAAGCACTAAATCATTGGCTTGGAGCTCCCTCCCAGTGCAGACACTCCCTGTTATCTCCATCAGGAGAATTTGTGCTTATGCTGGAATGTGACTCCCTGCGTGTGTGAACCCCGGGTGTGCCACACTCTCCTGGTCCAGGCTTCACTCTGGGTCTTACTGGGCAGATCTCAGAGGGGTTGGGTGTCCTTTGAAACCTCACACAGCCTGGGAGCCCGATGGAAACCCTGCTTTCCAACCTGGCCTGGATTTCGGCTGTTCCTCAAGAGCCAGGTTTGGAAGGTGCCTTTGGAACTCTCACCTGTGCTCCTGACCAAGTGCTCGTTGCCAGCAGCCTGACCCAGATACCCCTCACACAGGAAAAAAGATGCTCCATCACCTGATTCTCTTCTCCCTGCTCTGCTCCAGACAGCCCCAAGGTCAAATCCCGTTTTTTCCAGTGTCTAATCTCTGGGAATTGCCTGCCAGCAATTGTCTAGTTAACTTATGGGTTTTAAAATACAGCCTGGCTTGTTTACCTATGGAACCCTGAGGTGTTTAAACAAGCTGACAAGTGGCTTTGAAACCCAGCCATGTGCTTTAAATTCTGTAGGATGAGTCCACAGATTGAGTTTTCCGAGTGTAAAATTCCCTTTCCTTCCTTCCCACTGTGGATTAAAGCCTTGGGATGCTCTTCGTGGACACCACGGTCACCACTGCTGTTGCCTTGCTGGGAAAAAGTAAAGCAATATATTTTAAAAAGTAAATACGGGATGACAAAGGAGTTTTCTTTATATTTCAGGCAGGGCAAAGCTTTAAATCCTATATTTAAACTGAGGGTGAGTTCAGGAGGGCAAGAATGTAACAGAATAAACCCTGTTTAATGTGATAAAATTCAGAATATTGTCTCTCCTAGCAGGGGTGGTACAAGCAAGCCTCCAGCAGCCATCCCTCACATAACCCTGTTATTCAGAGTGAGGTTCAGCAGAGGATTTACTCTTTTATTGCACAAATATCCCATCCTCCGTGGACTGAAAAGAGAGGAAAACTTGGTGTTACTTCCTATGGTGCCGGAGCATCCTGTTTACAATTCTTGTATTTCCTCCTCCCGGCACCCCGAGACACCTCCAAACTGCCAGACTGCAGCTCCATCCAGAGCAATTGTTTGTTAGAACAAGAATTACTGCAGGGAAAAAAACAATTTAAAACCAGCCCCTGTCATTCCATTATCCCATTCCTCCTGCCCCACACTGATCCCGTTCTCCACATGTGCAGCAAACTGAGGTCAGAAAAAGCAGTGAGGAGTTTGGGGCTGGCATTTTCGGCATCGTCGCATTTTCTTTTAGTCATGTGAGATGTCAGATGTGTGGATCTTTATCAGTCTGGACCTGAGGGACATCCTGTGTGTTCATTTAAATCATTGAACACTGGCTTTGGGAGGTCTGGCACAGCCCTGATGGGAAAACCTCCCAAAGCTGAAGGATCTTTGCTGGATTATCATGGTGTGTATTCAGGTTATCTCTTAAATCTTGAGAAACAAAGGTTTATAGGCAGAGAAGCCAAAGCCTGCAGGACAGTGGGGTTTGGGGAGGTTTCTCTGGGTTTTGTCCCAGGTTATGGCACCACTCGTGTTTTTGTAGGGTCTCAGCCCCTGACCTTGGAAATAAATCGAGATTTTCCTGGGGCACAGCAAGAGCTTTATTTCTGCCTTCTCCTGACAAGAACTCCATTCACTCCAGGGTTTGCTGCTCACCCCACTGCTACAATGCCTGTGGGATGTGTAACTTACTCCCACCACGGAGCCCAGGGTTACAGCTCTACAACAAACTCTGCTCTGCAACTTCTTGGGGTTTATTTCCTTCCTTCGTTCCACTTTAATTAGGCAGAAGGCTCAAAAAAAGGGTTTGTGGGGGGCGATTTGGGGTGTTTGGCAGATTTTTGCAGTGATGATAATTCTGTGGTAGGCTGTAGGACTTGGGTTCTTCCATACTGCTGACTATAGATAAAATGAGATTAAACTGCCATTGTTTGAATAGATAAAATCAAAACTATTATATTTTAAAAAACCCTTTTTCTACCTGAAAAATCAAACATCTCAGTTCCTGCAATGGAATTTCCACTTACTTCTACTTTCTTTTTTCAGTAAAAGTTGGTTTTGGTCACGGAGAACTGAGACTGTGAACTGGAAGCAGCTTTAAGGACAAACCTCCAGTTTGGGGCAATCTGGTGGCTGATTTTTCCCTGTCAGAGGCTGCCAGGGCAGGAGCTGGGGCTGCACAATGATGCTGCCTCTGTTCTCCCAGTGTCAGCTGTGTGGCTTTATGGAAAGCTGGACCAGCTGGGGTAGGCCATGCCGGATCTGGCTTCTCCAGAGAAAGCTGGAGGGATGGGAAATAGCTTGGGACAGCAGTTTTGGGGTTGGCTCAGCTCGCTGAGTGCCTGTGAGCGCTCCATCCTCCCCAGAGCTCCTCGCAGATTCCCAGTACCCTTCGCCTGTTTTCTTGCCCGGTGCGGTAGGAGCAGGGGAAGGCTGGGATTAGAGGGTGGGAAGCGGAGCAGCTGCCTGTAAACAAAGCTCTATTGACGATCCGAAGCGCTGGAAAGGAGAAATGCTTTAATCTCTTTCATTTCCTAATCCTAAGTGATGTATTGGAGAACAGTAGGAAAGGAGCAGACAGAAGTGGGACTTTGAAGTCCACGGAGGTTTGTGGAGCTTCAAAGGGCCATTCTTGCCTGGTTTATCGGAGTGAATGCCCGGCCGGTATGCCGGGGAAAGGGGACGTTCGCGGGTGATTAGCATAAAAGCCAGGGCAGGAAGGCTCGTATTCATGGCTTTGACACTTATTGTGCTCGGTGTCACCCGGCCTGGCACTCCCCAGCCCGTGCTGCGGCTGCGACAAAGGCTCCTGTACCTGTGGGGAGGTGGGGTTGGGAGTTACTCACTTCAGTCAAGTTTCAGCAGCTGCTTTCCAATCCTTTGTGAGAGAATAACCCCAAACATGGGGTTGAGGAAGCATCGGCTCTCCCTCAGGCAGGAGTGAGCGCCGGGATGCGCCGGGATGCGCCAGGATGGGATGGGATGGGATGGGATGGGATGGGATGGGAGCCACCGGCCGCTCCTGTCCCCTGGTCTGAGCTGGCTTTGGCTCTTGGGGACCCTCACACCCCCTCCAAGTTCAACAGCTCCTTTCTGTCGGGCACGAGCTGCAGCAGGACCCCAACTGAATTCTCCAGGATGGAGCAGGGAAGGAAACCTGAGCCTCTCCTTTAGGCCGAACCCTAAAGGCGCTCTCCTTTTTTTTTTTTTTTTTTTTTTTTTTTTTTTGTTTTTGTTTTTAATTGCTCAGCACCGCCGTTGTCTCCTCACTGTCCTCTGAGACTTACAAAGCATTTCCTGCTCGTGGTGCCTTCCCTGGGCTGTATCTGTTTTGGATTGAGCTAATTAAAATGTTTCCTTCAGAAGAGAATCGTGAACTGCCTTACCCCATATTCAGCCACTGATCCTCAGGGCATGACTCTCTTTTTGTTTGCACTGAGAATGTCTCTCTCCATTTACATCACCCTTTAACCCTTGGCGTGCTCTGCCTTTCCCCATCCCCAGCAGCCTCCAGAGGGGCTGGGCCGCAGCCAGGAAACAATGGAATTCACCCCAAGCTTCCCAGCGAAGTTTGCATTATTTAACACTTGTAAGAGGGGCTTTTTGCTCGGCCTTTGGTGCTGGAGGAGTGCGAGAATGCTGCTCGTTTGGAGCCCCAGGTCTCGCACTGAAGGGGCATTGCTGGATAATGGCAGCGCTGGCTTCAATGGACAAGATTTAGATGCAAAGAAAAGCTGATGAAGTGCTGAAAAGCAAAGTTACCCTGTCTGACCAGGTTGCTTTCACCCAGGAATAATGTTTGTGGTGGAGGTTGCTGTGTCCTTGATGTAGCCCTGATTCTTTACAAAGTGTGGCTAAGGAAAAAAAAAAAAAAAACAACATAAAAAATAAGAGACTCCTGTTTCCCTGAGCCACTGGAGACTCCAACAACAGGCCTGGGTTTATTTGCTCACAGTTCCAAAAGGTTCCCAGTCAGCAGCCTGCCCAACAAGCTGCCTTTCTTCGCTTTCCCTGACACAATTTCCAGTGGTTCCTTGGCCGTTCCTTGGCTTTTTGGCTCCTTGTTGCCTTTCCTCAGCTCTTCTGAGCCACATGGAGCCCTCCTGTCACCCCATCCTCATCCCACTGGGCTGCATCCTCTGCACTCCCTGGGCTGAAACGGGAGAGCTGAACTTTCTCCTCTGATTATCCAAAAATGGTGGACTTTTTTCCCGTCCCTCGCAGCAAGAAGGTACCAGCACAGCAGCACAAACACTGATTTCACCTCGGCAAGGTGGCCTGGCTGGAAGGGCTGTGTCTGGATTCCTCTGGGTGCTGGGCCAGTCCTTCCGTGGGGCTGGACACAATCTGTGTTTGGGAGCTTGAGGGATCAGTGCCCTGCCTTTATTTACTGCAGGGGGTGGATCTAATAGGGTTTTATTCTCTTAAATGGCTTTATCCTGTGAGGAAAAGGGAAGTTCTGGGGATTGTAGAATCCCAGGATGGTTTGGGTTGGAAGGAAACTTAAAACTCATCCTGTTCCATCCCTGCCATGGGCAGAGACACCTTCCAGAGGGAGCTCCAAGCCTTGTCCAACCTGGCTTTTTCTGCAAAGTGTTAAAATAAGTAAGAAATGACTCCACAATGCAGACATATCCAATCTCAGCCAGCCAGCAGCATTTCTGCAGTGAAGCTTCTTAGAAATCAGATTTCTAATGACGAGATGAGGGCAAGGCAATGACATTTTGGCATCGTGCAAAGGCTGGATGCTGCTTTTCCTGCTAAATATGGTTATATCCTTCTGTAAAACACATGCTGGGGAGGAAAAGGGTGGGTTGTCTGCAGGTTCAAGAAAGGAAAATGGGAATATTATTGGAGGAAAAGAAGAGGTCTCTTGTGGCTGCGTATTTACAGCATCACAGGGTCTCACAGCCTGATGAGCTCATGTTTTGTCCAGAGACAGGATCTGCTCTGCTGCCAGAGCACACCTTTGTCTCGGGGCTCAGGGGCTGATGAATGTCCCTTAATTTCACTTGCCAAGATAAAGAGATTTTCCTTTTTCTACCAACCAAACCCATTACAAATAATCCAGCAAACTTGCCTGCAGCCAGGGTCAGCTCAGGCTGGCCTGGCTCCGGAGCAGGGTGGATCTTTACCCTTTTTATGGGGCTGAGCTGGGAGCTGGTGCAGGAGGAAGCCTCGCAGAGCCACTGTCTGCTCTGGGAATAAAGAGCTCCTCTTTTCAGGGAGAGAATTTCCCTTCTGTGGAAGGTGGTGGCTCCCCTTCCCCGGGACTAAATCAGATCCTTATTTAGGGAGGAGGAGCAACGTGCGGAGGAGCAGAGTGAGGCTCTGCACGCACGCTTGACCTGGGAAGACCTGCTGCGGGTGGCTGAGTGCTCCAGGAGCATCCCCACCCAGCCCATCCCGTGGGGACGGCTCCCTTGGGATCCTGGAGCTCCGTCAGGATGGGAACCCCACTCCAGCCACACAGCCCTGTCCAGTAACGCTCAGACATTGGGAAATAGAGCCCCAAATCCCAAATACGCTTTAAGCAGGGTGAGGGGCAGCTGGCACTGATGGATCAGGGACATGGCATCCATCCAGATGGCTCCAAGTGCCACAGTGACAGAATCCCAAACTGCTTTGCCACGTCCCCTCCAACAGTGCACCCTGTCCCCAGGATCTGGCCCAAGCTTTGGATAAAACTGCCTTAATTCCTGCTCTTGTGCTCCAGCCATGAGGTCACAGCTGGAGGAGGGATCCATCTTCCAGCCGGGAGAGCATCCTCCCCCTGCCCAGGGAATGTTTCCATCCCTGCTCCTCGGCAGCCCCAGGTGCAGCTTTGCAGTTCTGTGCCTCATTGCAATGCCCTAAATGAAG
Organism: Dicrurus megarhynchus; assembly: GCA_013399195.1. Classification (NCBI taxonomy): domain Eukaryota; kingdom Metazoa; phylum Chordata; class Aves; order Passeriformes; family Dicruridae; genus Dicrurus; species Dicrurus megarhynchus. The sequence continues at coordinate 156,797 of VXAD01004604.1, read as the reverse complement.
GTGAGCAGGGAATTGGGGCGTTTGTTGTGTTTGCCCGTGTGGAGCTGAGCTCCCGACCCTGGAACTCGGAGGACATCGATTTTTATCAGTTGAGGAGGATTCTCATTTTTAGCCTCTAAGGATTCCAGTGAAATGTTTGTTCAGCCTCCTGTCCCACCCCCTTCCTCCCTCCCATGTGTTTCAGGGCTTTCCTTTGAGAGGAAAGATGTGTGCTAATGTCTTTACAATCAGTTTGATGGGAGTTAACGTCTTTAAAATGGGTCTTAGTGCCTCTGCTGACTTGGGGCAGCAAGTTCCTTACCGGGCCCAGACAGTTCGGCTCCTGGAACAGACACGGGTCTGCACAAGGCTGAACTTCTGAACTTTGGGGTACAAGAGTAGGTTCAGGGGGGGATGTGGGGCAGGCGGTTCGGGAAGGCTGCACCTTCCTGGTACCTCAGGCAAGGGGGAAAGGAAGAGGGCACCGTGCGGCCGGGAGTTTGGGATAAAAGGGAGGCTGTGCCCTCCGAAACCTCGAGAGAGAAAACCCCGTAGGCTGTGCCCCGGTGGACTCCCTCCCTTTATTCGAATAAAGCTGAAGGACTCCTCTGTCTCCTTTTTGGACACGAGCGTTGGTGGATTGTCCTGACACTTTTAAAATTCAGAGGCTTTGAACGCCCCAAAGTACCAGGGTTTCCTGCCTGTTTTGTGTTTAGGGAATGCTCCTAAGGGCAAGAAGATGGAAAAGTACTACAAGGGGGGAATGTCCTTATCGCCGAGCTGTGAACTTTGCACTTCCCACCCTCTGGATTTGACTGTTCTGTTCCTATAGGGCAGCAATACAAAAACCGCACACAATTGTCTCCTCTCAGACAATGATTTGGGAATGTCATTAAAACCTCCGAACTTTTCCTGCAAATTCTTCTGCCATGTGCTTATATCGTGTTAAATCCTCTCTCTTCCAAACATCCAAACCTTTAAATGATGTTCATCGTTCATTTTACTTCCGACACCCGGTTTTTTAGAGCCGTCTTTTAATTTCTCTCATTGAATTTTGCGGCTTTAAAGGAGTAGATTTTGGCCATGAATGAAAGCCAAAGTGATAAATAAATTTTTAAGGTTTTCAGTATAATATTTATAACTTAATTCCTATTTTTTAATATAGTTTGTAGGAACCAGCCCTCCATTAGACGAAGGTGAAAGTCTAATTTATGCCACATTTATACCCAACTCCTTTTTAAGCTTAAAGTGTCTTTATAACACTGACTCCAAGTACAAAAGAAAGCTGTAACCAAGGGATCTTTTTCACAAATGCACAACAAACAACAGGACAGAAAAGTCCTAAACTTGTCACCTGCAGTGCCACAACGAGAATCTCGATGGGAATGGAGAATTACGGTGGGAGTTAGAACCATTTCCATGCAATCTGGAGGAGTGGCTCACACAGGAATTACTTTCCCAAAACTTGGAGCTCATCTTTCTGCCTTTAAGCACCCCCAGCCATGGCAGGGCTGGAGCGGGAGGAGGAGGGAAAACACCGCTGATCTCCAGTGAAACCCGGCTGCGTTCATCCCCCACATCCATCCGAGCCTTCAGCTTCCAGAACCCCCTCCCGGAGCTGCCATGAATTCCGGCCGCTTTTCCTGCCTCGGGAAGGGGAGAGCAAGGACTTACCGGGACCGCCACCATTCCCGCGGCTCGGTGCTTCCACGGGATCCCTCCCTGACAGCCCGCAGCGATCCTTTGTGTCCCTGGGACACGAGCCGCCTTATTCCCACGCGGAAAATCCTACTTTGTCCAAGTTCAGCCCCTCATCCTCAAACTTCGCGGTGGGAGGCAGCTGCCCGGCCTTTGTTCCAAGCGGGATCGGGGCTGCCGAGCGCTGCTGCCATCGTGTCTTGGGAAAACGGGACGCAAGAATGGGCCCAATGTCTGGGCAGGGGCTGTGGGCAGGGGGAACTCCTGGGGGTCTCCATAGGAAACGCTTTCCATTGGGCAGGGATGTGTTATTAGCGCCGGAGCCCGCCCCGCCCCGGGTCTCCGCTGCGTCCCTCTCGCGGGGCTCTAGCCATGGATTCCCTTCCAGAGCCTCTCCCAGTTCGGAATTAGCAGCTTAAGGACAGCCCGACAATGAGCAGCGCGGATTTCCTGAGCAATTAGCCGGGGGACCCAGCCTGGGAGAGCGTGCCCGATGGGAAGGAGCCGGGAAAAGCTCCTCAAAGCTCGGATTTTCCTTCCCGCGGCCGTAATTGTTTTGCTTTCCAATTAAAAAAAAAAGTGAGGAACAGAGGGGGGAGCTGAGGATCGGGAAAGCGCTGGGTAAGATTGGGAAGCTGCAGAGCAAAGCTGACCGTGAAAATAAAATATCTCCCTGAGCAGATTTAGAAAGGCGCTGTTCGTTAGCCTGGGGGTTGTTGTTTTGTTTTAAATCTTCTCAAAGGAGCTGACTGGAACAGTCTGAGCTCCTGCCCTGAAAGCGCTGGATTCCTGCTGGAAAACCGGTCAGCTTTCCTTCTCCAGGGCCGTAATTACAAATACTCAGGGAAGCGTGGCTGCCTCTGCCTGGGAGCTGCCCCCGAGAGCCGCGCGGTCAATCTGCCCTCTGCCTAAAAACTGGTCATTTCCCCCTCTTACCTTCGATATCAGCCCTTCAGGTAGGGACGAGGCTCTTCTGGCAGCAGGAGCGAGGCGGCGGATGGTTCATTTTACTCCCTTTTCAGCCCTCTCTGCTTCCATAGGGCTGAAATCCCGGGACTGCTGCTAAAGCCCAGCCTCCCCCTAACGCGTCTCGCTCGCATTGTGTTTGTCTCTCCTCTTCCTCCGCTCTCCTTGGCTCTTCCCACAGGCAGCCAAGGCCAGTAAACAACTCATTGTGAGGCTGGGATGGATGTAATTCCTGGGGCTGGTGGCCACCGTGGCTGAGTCGCCTCTGCAGCGCGCCCGGCTGCTGCCACAGGCTTTTATCCTCCATGCAAATAACTTCCTGAATATCTCATGTAACAGCCCAGCAGCTCCAGGCTGCTAAACCCCAGCCCCTGCGAGCTCTCGGTTTCAACGAAACACAAAAACAGGAGCGTGGATTCGGAGCGAGAACGGCGGCGGTGCAGATGTTTCCTGCTCCCGATGGGCAAAGGTCCGTTCTATTTGTTTAGTCAAAAAAGAGGCAGAAAATGTGGGGGAATGGTGGCGGGGTGGCCAAAGGCATCCCTGTCAGTGAATGTGGGGGCTGGCAGAAGGCTCAGGATGGAAAACCCACCAGTATCGCCAGTCAACTTATCCAGAAACCCAGTTTCGTGGCTTGTGGGCATTTCCAGGCGGCTGCATGGAAATGCTGATCCCTGGGGAGATGCGGCTGCTTTTCACACCCATTCTCATGCGAGGGTGAGAGCTCAGTGGGGACCCATTGACCCACACGGCGGCATTTGAAAGCGTTTTTCAGGGAAAGAAGAATGTTGGGAGCTGGGTGTGCTGCCACAGATTAGGATGAGCTCACTGAAACCTTTTCGCAGATTAACATCTTGAGTCTGAGCTTCAAAACTGGCCAGGCTCGGCAAACCCATTAGAGCGACTGATGGCCCCTCAAAGATTAAATACAGCATAAATCTTAACCCAAAACTTCTGTGCCTCTTACAGAATTTAGGCAGAATGTGGTGGTTGTGCCAACTTTGCTGCTGCTGGAACGGGCCCAGGCAGCTGTGCCTGGCTGGGATGTTTGCTTTCTCTCCGTAGTTACTGGTTTAATTAAACTCTCCTGACAAAAGTCTTCAGCTGTTGGGAACTTCAAGAGCTGGGAGAACAACTCCTTAAAATGTTACAGGAGATTGGGAATGGGATCTGTGCCCTTTGTGGAGTCCATCCTTCTTAAACCACCGCAGTGATTCCAACTTCACATCCATCCGTGGTTGCCGTTAAATCCAGAAGTTGTACTGAGCAGCTTATTCAGTCACCACTTGGTTTAGGATTTTTTTTCTCTTTTAAAAGGAGCATTTTTCCTGCTACAGCCAACACTAGAAGCTGGAAAAGTGCAATCTATAGGTTGAGCCATAATGCTGCTCTCCAACCTTTAGAGATCACCAAAAAAAAAAAATTTAAATTCCAACTTTTTCCCTATGGAACATAAGATTTTTGGTATTGATGAGAAAGAAAACATCCCCAGAGCAACTTTTTCCTGCTGCCCTCCAAGGCACTCAAAGGACTACATGGATGCCTTTATCCTTCTCCTCCTAACCAGGCCAAATGCTGTGCTATCAACCCGCTCTGTGTATTTTTTTTTTAAATAAATAAAGTACAAACATTTCCAACACAGTGCCCTTAAGAGAGGTTTATTTGCCAAACATGAAGAAAGGAGGAGGCTGCCTCTCTTCTTGGTTCCAGTTACAGAAAAGTGTTTGCTTTAAAATGGAAAAACAAGGAACAGCCTCCTGGGCTCTTCATCTCTGCACTACCCATTCGGTGTCCCCACCCTGATCCCATGGTGTTCGCCCTAGACTTGGGACAGGGTGTGATTTAGTGAACTCTCCTTGTTAAAACATTGGCTGGACATCAATAATCTGGAGTTATTTTGGAAAACAAGGGGAACCGGGCTGTTATCTCGTTGGGAAGCGTGGCTGCTGAGAAGGCACGACGTGTTGAAGCAGAAGTTTTACCCCCATCTTTGCAGAATTTGCTGCCCATGCACAGAAACCCCACAGAAATGACACTTCTGGGCTGTCTCTGGTTGTGTCAGCGCTGGAGTGGCTTTGGGACTGGGATGTGCAATTCCCATTGATTTCAGCCGGGCAGGAACACCTGAATTTATGGGATAATTTTGCCCGGAAAATGAGCATTTTGCATTTCCCGGTGATTAACACTTAATTCTTCTGCTGTCAAACCTCAATAGGTATTTTCAGTCAATTGAGGCTTTCCTGTGCCAATTTTCCTACCTCAGGGCACTTAGGAGCCCTCCAAGGAGCCAAAGAGCGGAACCCAAACCCAGCTGGCATTTGAAGGCCCCTGGAATATACATGATCAAGGCATTAACTTTGTTCCTTTATTGCTCCTTCCCTTCCTGTGCTTTCCTGCACCAGCAGAATTCATTTGTCATTTGGGCCTTAAATATTGCATGGCTTTGGTTCATCCTGAGGCTTCCATGGAGCCTTCCATCCATAGACTCCATGAACAGGATGCTGGGGCACAAATGGAGCATCCAGGGGTGGCTTTGTGGAGTCTGAGTGGTTTATGGACCCTGCCTGGGGAAGAAGGTACCCCCATGAGCCCAAAACATCAACTTTGTGCCTCAAATTGTTGTATTGGGAATTTTTTCCTGTCTGCAATGCATCTGTGATATTCTGTCTCGTTCTCTCATCCTGTGACGCAGCTTCTAAAGGTCTCACACTTTTAAAGCATCAGCTTTAGGACCACACCTCCTGTGGAGTAATGTTTAGTGTCTGGGTGACCCCAAAGGTTCATTACTGGGGTGATTAAACCAACAGATTTAACTGTGTTTGAACGGGGTGTTTCATTGAGGGTTTTCCCAAGAAAACTCAAGGAAAAAATCAGTAATAGTGGCATTTTCCTGGGGGAAAAGAGCAAAAAATTCACTTTACAGAAACCACGACCGGTGCTGGAAAGGATTTTAAAGGAAAATTCCCAAGCAGAACCAGGTTGGATGGGGCTTGGAGCAACCTGGGATAGTGGAAGGTGTCCCTGTCCATGGCAGGGGGTGGAACTGGGTGAGCGTTAAGGTCCCTTCAGCCCAAACCATTCCACGATTCCATGATTCTCTAACCCTTCAAGAGCTCATTAATGCTGTGGGATTTCCTATTGTTCCATGGCTTGTCAGGGCTTCCATTTGAAACCTTTTTTGAAAAGTTTTATAACACAGCAACCAAAATCCCTTTGGAATCAAATGGAAGTGCAAAGCATCATCTTTCCAGTTTTGGGGGTTTTTAAATAAGCATTTAGAAGAATTTTTAAATAATTTTAAGTGCCGTAGAGAGATGGCAAAGAAGAAAAACAAAAGGCAAGTGCCCATTTGAAGCCGTCCCCTTGCAATTTTAAAAAGGCCTCATTTAAAAATCCTGGTTTGTTTATTTATCAGCACTTAACGTTCCATTACTTTCCTATCCAAGAGGACTTTTTGCCAATGGATCCCAGGATCTTTCTTCTCCAAATGTTCAGGCCTTTCCGTATTTAATGCACTCAAGCAAAGGCAGGACCAGGAGCTGCTGAAATTGGGGAAAAGGTAAAATAAAAGTTTGTGCTGTTTGCTGGGTCAGGCGAATCCAAAAGCTCCGGTGGCACCAAGGCCTGGATTTGAATATCCCTCCAAACCTCACGTTTGGTCCTCAGTCTTTGCTTTTATTTTATCCCCAGTAAGCCAGGAGAGTCATCCCTCCGGACAGAGTCCTCTCCCAGTCTCCAGCTCCTTTGCTTCCCATATCCTACAGGAGCTTAATCCGGCTCTTCCAAGGTTGTCTAAGTAATTTCAGAGTCTTTAATTTCTCTTGTTGATGGAGAAGGGATTAACTTTGCAGACTTCCCACTCATTCCTCATCTTTCCCACGACATGGAGCGATTTCCAAGCATGACCACATCAAGCCCGCGATGTCTCCCTGCAGAAACCGCATCCAGGAAAGAAATTCCTGGTTATTCTCTCCTCCAGAATGAGTTCAGAAACTCGCTGTGTCCGTATTTTCTGTGGGATCTGGGTTCGTTGGCTCCCTTTTCCCAGTTCTGCTGGGACAGATCCCGGTGGGAATGGACACTGTTGTTTTGACAGGAGGATCCAGCTACTCCGAAATGTGATCCCTGGAAAAGGGAGCAGGTGTTTTCCAGCAGAGCCCGCCCGCTCCAGCTGGGCAGAGCCTGATTCCCAAGCTGTGGCATCGCTCCTGCCTGACCGTGTCCAAGGGGACACCAAAATATTTCTCTTTGTCTCCCCATCCTGCAGAGCAGGGTTTTAATGAAAATCGGGGGAAATAGAGGTGGTTTATTGGCTTTTTTCTGAATCCTGGTGACAGCTCCTATTCCAGACATGGTGGAGCCTGGTTTTTAGGCAGGGATAGTGGATTGGAAGGTGTTCCTGCCCATGGCAGAGGGGTTGGAACTGGATGATCCTTAGGGTCCCTCCCAACCCAAGCTGTCAGTGCCAGCAGGAGGTCCCATATCCACATTTCATCCCTCACAGCTTCCCTGGCTGAGGCTGCAGGACAGCTGTAACTGGAACATGGCGTCAGCAAGTGCTGGTGTTTTCCTACAGGAAAACGAGTTTCACAAAAACATTGGGAAGGATGGAGAACCAGACAGGCAGCAAGAGCCACCACAGGGCAGAAATGAAGGGAGAAGGCACCAACAGAGGACGAGCCCAGGGCTGGCTGCTGTTCCCGGGCAAGAGCACAGAGGGAGATTAAATTTCCACAAACCCCAAGGACATGAGAAGTCAGGGAGTTTGTTCTGTGTTCTGACAGCAAAAAGTCCCCGTTTCAAAGGGCTGGGAGCACCCCAAACAATCGAGGGCGCAGCCAGGCAGCAGCACAATTCTGCTGGGCATGAATAGAAGGAAGAAGCAGCTGAATATCAGGAAATGTTTGGAACAATGCAGAGACTGGGCTTCGCTGGAGGCTCCCAAGGGAAGTGGTAAAAGCCACACGGGCTGAATAATGGAAAACCAGACAAAACCATGGTGTGCATGTCATGGAGAGAAATCCTTCAGCACAGGCAGGGGGAATTCTCAATCCTTAGGGAACACAGCATTGCTGGTGTGTTAATAATGCCTTTAAGTGAGCGGGTTTGAGTCACAGATTGGAGATTCCTTGCAAAGGACAGAGGTGGGGAGGCCCTGGCACAGGCTGCTCGGAGAAGCTGTGGCTGCCCCATCCCTGGAAATGTCCAAGGTCAGGTTGGAGCAACCTGGGACAGTGGAAGGTGTCCCTGCCCATGGCAGGGGGTGGCACTGGATGAGCTGTAAGGTCCTTCCCACCCAAACCAGTCTGGGATTCTGCATCTTAACCCCAAAATGAGGCAGTTTGTAGCCCAGGGCTCACAGGGAGCTCTGTGATTGTGCCCAGCCGGGGTCAAACGCCCAAATTGTGCCTCTCTTGTAGGACTTGCATTAGCAAAGCTCATTAGCAGAGCTAATCTTGCCCAGCCTGAGCTTTGCTGGGGCACAAACTCCCAGTGTTATGCAAATACAAGTGGGGTTATTCGAGTTATGCCACCACCACCTCACTCCTGCTCTCCAGTTGTTGCTGGGACTTTGGCCTCACCTCACTAATTGCAATTAAGCTTTTGGCAAAGCAGTCAAGGCTGCCCGCTCTGGGTTTGCTCCATATCCCTGGAAGATGCAGATAAGCATTTCCTTAGGAATGGCCCCAAAATGACCCCAAAGTGCCCATCAGGGAGCCCTCACACCCCCAACCCTGGTACACCAGGACCTGACCTTCTTCCTCCCAACCCTCCCTTCTCCAGCCTGTAACAAACACTTGGCATCCACTGGAAGTCCAGCCTGAGGTTCAGATTCATCCCAAAGCTTGTAGTTCATGACCCAGAATTCCTGCCCAGGCTGACTGGTGTCCCACCAGGATCCCCTGACAGGAGATGGGCATTTCTGCAGGGCCACCGGCTTGGAAATAGAGCACCAAGCACAGAAATCCAGGAGATAAACCAAATAAAAGCTGCTTTGCTAAAAGCATTTTGACTCCTGAGGGAAGAGGAGCTCTACCACGCCAGGGAAAGGCCACCCTGTCCAGGAGCTCTCCAGATAAGGATGGAATTCCTTGTATAACCTTTCCCTTTGTTACCAGAGCTTTGTTTTAAAGAGGAAAGCAACCCCAACAGGGCAATGCCTCTATTTTTTTCCTTTTACCTTTCCTCTGTTGACTCCTGATGTCCTTCCAAGCCTGGGGAAGGCGTGGCTGCCCCCGTCACATCCCCGCTTGGGGGAACAGCTCTCCATGAAATGTGAGACCCTCACTCATAATTCATGGGCTTCCCATTTTATCACCACTAAGTGGCCAGGGAAGGACAACTGCACCTCCTGTGACTTGGAGCCAATACAGGATTTTCTCCTGGGTTCATGTCCTTCACTGTCTTGCTTTTCCTCTGGGAGAGGATTTACGTAAAGCAAGGATTTTACTCAACATTTAATAGTGGTTGTATCGACTGAAGTGAATAGACTGAAGCAAATCAACCCCTCTAGTCTTACAGAGCCTGATTAGAGACTTTCCTGCTGGTTTCTTGTTTCTTGCAATGCAATTTCACGAATTATTAATCATGCTGGACTCCCCTAAGCCAAACTGGCTGTGGAATGGGGGATAATAGAATGCTTTTCTTGTTTATAACAGCACCTGCAGCCCAAGCTCTGTGGAACCTGCTGCCCTGGAGTGTGTCCTGTGGGCTTGAGGATCCTTCATCCATCCCCTTCCCATCCCTGCCCTGTCACAGCACAGATCTGCTGCTCAGCAAAAAGAAGTTTGGGAGGATTGTCCCCGTTTTCGGCTGGGCAGTGACGCAGCCACGGCTGAGGGTTTGCTGAGGCTTTGATGGAGCTACTCTGGATCTGTTGGAAAAGGCTTGGATTAACCTCATGCAGCCAAAAAGCTTCCAAATGGCCCAGTTCCAGCCTCCTCCAGCCTGTCCTGGGGAGGGTTGGGAAGGTCAGGGAGCAAAGTGCCTGGTGGGCTCCAAGACACCGCAGTTGGTCCCCAGTTGGACCCGAGGTGGGATCGGAGCAGGATGGGATGTGGAGGCCGCCGGGATGCGCTGACCCCTGTCAGTGCTGAAGGCAGAGCTGAAGGCAGAGCTGAAGGCAGATCCCAGCCCAGGAGCCCCCTAGGAGCTGCAGGTGGATTTTCCTCGCAGGGCTGGAATGCAATGAGTTCCCAGTCAAGGCAGCACCTTCCAGCAGCTCTCACTCCATGCCTGGGGGGGTCTGGCTCCAGCTGCACTGGGATCCAGGACAGGAAGCAGAAACCAGCACGCCCAAAGGGAAGCGCTGGAGGAATTCAGGGAGACAGAAAGCAATTAAATAGCCTGGAATTTGTCCAGGTCCTTGGGGCTGTCACCCCATCTCCTGCAAAAGGACCATGAGTGGCTTTTGTCCCAGTGCTGTATCCCCTGGGAGAGGTGCAGGGCAGTGGGACCAGTGCTTGAAGTGTACCTGGGTGCTGGGCCAGCTCCAGCTCCAGCTCCAGCCCGAGCAGGGCAGTTTTCCATGGTGGCACAGGGAGGTTTTCCCTTGGGAGCACTCGGCTGAAGCTCACAATAAATATTCCCATGAGAACTCAAGGTGACCTGTCAGACCATTCTGAGCAGATCCTATATTTATCCTAACCCTGACACATCTTTAAATAGCACGGATACATGGCAGGTCCCTGGTCACAGAGTTCACCACTCTCAGTTTCCCTGAGCGTGGTTCCTTGGAGCACTTTGAAAAGGAGCAGATCCTCCCTAAACGCTGCTTTGATCCCACATTTTTCTGACCAGCAGGAGTTGCCAGTCTCACCCTTCTCTGTCAAGTCGTTGTTACATCTCTTCTGTAAACATTATTTCCCCTCTTTCTGTTCCCTTTAGCTTTCCCAAAACACCCCTCCTGCCATTTCCCAAAATCCTGCTGAACCTCTCCCAAATTCAGAGAACCACTGAGGTTGGAAAAGCCCTCCAAGGCCATGGAGTCCAAGCTGTGCCCGATCCCCACCTTGTCCCCAGCCCAGAGCACTCAGTGCCATCTCCAGGTGTTCCTTGGACATCTCCAAGGATGGGGACTCCAAACCTCCCTGGGCAGCCCCTGCCAGTGCCTGACCACCCTTTCCTTGGAGAAATTCCTGCTGCTGTCCACCCTGCCCCTCCCCTGGCCCAGCCTGAGGCCGTTCCCTCTCCTCCTGTCCCTGTTCCCTGGGAGCAGAGCCCGATCCCCCCCGGCTGCCCCCTCCTGTCAGGGAGTTGTGCAGAGCCACAAGGTCCCCCCTGAGCCTCCTTTTCCCCAGCCCTGCCTTTGCCCAGCGCTGGAGTTAAACTTTCCCCTGGTTCCAGGAGAACACATGGTTTTGCTTAGCTCTGCCGAAGGAATTCCGAGCCGAAAGTCGTGGATGTGGCTCTGCCAAGGTAAAGTAACCTCTGCTGTGAACTTGGACAATCAAAGCTCGGCCTTGTTTGTTTTCCTACGTATGGATTTACCAGCTGCTGCTCTCTGACATTTCCTGATGTTTTCTTTTTCCCAACCCAGACGTCATTGCCGTGTTTGTCATCCCACGTGCAGGGGGTAGCCAGGTATCCCACGAGGCTTTTCCTCCGCCCAGGGCAGGATCCAGCAGGGAATCCCAATTTACTGTTCTGACCAAATTTCCTGCAGGCAGAACAGGTACAAGCAGCATTTTACACACTCAGCCCCCAGAAAAAGACTTGGAGAAATCTTAATAGAAGCTGTGGAAAATGCCAGGGGATCCTGGAAGAACTGCTGGATATTTTATATTAACTTTTCTGAAATGTTTGCTCTGAGAAATTTATGCCCTTGGAGATTTCTGTGTTGGATTAGAGAAAACAAGGGCAAACCTGACTGTAAAAGTGTGTATTTTCTCTTGTGAGATTCCTGAATATTCCTTGGGATTCCCTTTGTTCTGTTCTGAGGGAAAGCTTCGCACAAGGAGCACATCCTGGAGCTGTCACAACCACAGCTTGAGTCTTGTCATTGGCAGGTGGGTGTTTGTGTTCCCAAAGTTTGGGATAACTCCCAAAGGCTCCCTGGCTTGCTGCGTGTCCCTTGGCCCTGCCAGGGGATGGTGTAGCTTTATCCACATCCATGGATTAGGGAAAGGACAACTGGCAACTCTTTGTGCTGTTTGGGATTCAAACCAACACTTCCCCACCCATCTTACACTGAAAAGTTGGGGTTTGAGCCTCGATTATCAGATCTGCACCGCCTGGGCAAGAGCTCAGGTGTGGTAGGAAGCCCTTGGTAGAGGATGAGGAAGGTTTTGTTAAAAAATGATTGTGTTTTACAGAGCTGCCTAGGCACAAATGAGGGTTTGAGACCATTTTGTTGGCTTGTACAAGTTGCTTCTACAAATAACAATGATTTCACACATTGTCATGTAGAATTTGTGTCCTACCTGGTGTCTGAGGGAGCAGTGGAATCGATTTAGGCTGCAAACAGAGCCCTCCAAAGCTCAGAAATGCCACCGTTTCGGTTGTCTGCAGGGTTTTTGTACCAGAAAATGTATTTTCTGTATATTTTCTCTCTATTTTCTTCATATAGTTTTCTCCACAAGCGGCCACTCTGTTCCTGGTGCACAGGATGAAACACAGAACTTGAAAACCTGGCTAAGTCTTTGGAAAGGGTTTCTCTAGTTCAGAGGGTTTCTTAACTTGCCAGGTGTCAAAGGGTTCCTCAAACGACAGCAATGCAGATTCTTGGGTCAAGTTGAGAAAACAGCATTTTTTATGAAATTTGGGAGCTTTTATCGCTGACCTTTAGCGTGCAGAGAAAAAGAGATTTGAGATGTGGCTCCCAGCTCTCCCCACTGATTTCAGTGCCTGATTGTGTCACTCCTGGAGTTGTCTGAACACATTAAAAGCAGGAAGCACGTTCAGGATCCCTGTAGCCCCAGGGAAGCATTGGGAGCAGCCTGGCTGGGCTCAGCTCCTCACCTGCAAAACTTCAACCTGTGCTCCTGGCACGTGGCTTGTCTTTGTTCCAGAGATCCACAGGCAAACAAAAATCATCTGGCACCAAGCCTGGCATAGCTGCAGAGCCAGAATCCAGGGAAAGGCACCCACAGGGAGCAGAGCTGGGAAGAGGGGTCTCTGGGGGAGTGGGATGTGATTCCCAGCTCCAGGCAGAGCTGTCTTCAGCCTGGCAGAAGCACAGAGGACAATGCCCGTGTCCCTGTTCTCCGAAGGGAGGTTGGAAGCTGGGAAGGGAGAAAGGAAGGTTCTGCTCCCTTCTCTCCCAGGGAGAAATTCCTGGGGAAGAAGCAGAAGGGAATGCTACCTGAACCAGTACGGATGATATAAAAACCCCACAGGATGAGCCAGGGAACATAAATGCAGCAAAATCTCTGCCCAGCAGAGCTCCCCATGGCACCTCCAGGGGCTGCCCTCTGTCCCCAGCCTTTCCCTCAGCCCGTGCACCTTTGGGTTTGTTTATCTGGGTGAGTTTTCCTTCATCTGGGAGGGTTCTGGAGCTGTATTAAGCACTGAGGCTGCTCTGGCTCTGGGCTGAGCTCCACAAACACCCAGGGCAGGGAGAAGTGGCCGGGCCAAGGCTCAGCCCTCTAACTTGACGGGTAAAAATAACCCGAGCAGAGCCTGGGAGATGAAAGCACCCACAGCACGTCCCCAAACACAAACCCTTTAATGAGGCCGAGCCACTGGGGCTGGCCCAACAATTTTAGGGGCTCTGGTGGCCAGGGTCCCCATGAATAGAGCACTTGTGGAAGGCCTCCCGTGCCACAAGCGGGGAGACGGCGCAGGGGAGGACAAGGCTCAATGAAAGCTTTTAGAAAGCTCTGCTTTTCCAGGCCACGTTTAACTTTTAAACTGCTGCGAACTTGATACCTTCACATTCAAACTCGTTTCATGACAGCAGCGCACAGAAAAAAGGGAGAAAAACCTGTTTGGCTTGATTTTCAGGTAAACTTAGAGTTCTCCAGGAGCTTTTTTCCTCGCTTTTTTATATTAGTGGAGGGCAGGTAATTTAACACATTTTTACAGGCTCACAGCAGTGTCAGGGCCCCTCATGATGAGAAAGACATTGAGGGACTGGAGGGTGTCCAGGGAAGGGAACGGAGCTGGGGAAGGGTCTGGAGCACCAGGAGCAGCTGAGGGAGCTGGGAAAGGGGCTCAGCCTGGAGAAAAGGAGGCTCAGGGGGGACCTTGTGGCTCTGCACAACTCCCTGACAGGAGGGGGCAGCCGGGGGGGTCGGGCTCTGCTCCCAGAGAACAGGGATGGGATGAGAGGAAACAGCCTCAAGCTGCGCCAGGGAAGATTTAATTTGGATATTAGGGAAAATTTCTTCATGGAAAGGGTGGTCAGGCATTGGAATAGGCTGACCAGGGAGTCCCCATCCCTGGAAGCGTGTGGGTGTGGCACTTTGGGACATGGTTTAGTAGCAAAGTGGCAGTTTTAGATTACCAGGTGGACTCCATGATCTTAGACGGCTTTCCCAACCTTAGTGATCCCATGACTCTCAGATTCCTGGGAGATTTGTGTTCATTCTCATGTTTGCATTTGCAAACATGGCCTTGTGTTAGAAACAAACTCTCCAGATATTCCCAGTGCCATGATGGGTCCTGGCCCTGCCAGGGGTTCCTGCGTCCCCCAGCAGTGCTGGGGCTGGAGCTGCTGCTGCTGCCGAGGCAGCTCATCCTGTGCTAATTAACTCTGATGAGTAACGAAGCAGGGGAGGCTGTGTGTGCCAGCCCCGCTCTGTTCCCTCTCTGAGGGACTCTGTCCAGCCCAGGTGTCCCTGCACAGGTGGGACGCGCTCTGGGCACCCCTGGAACTCGCCCAGGAGCCCAGGTCACGTCCTGCAAACCATTCGAGCCCACGGAGCTCTGGCAGCCGCCCCAGCTCCCGGAGTTTGCTGGACGTTGCCATGGAGAGCAGGAGCTCTTCCTGCCTCGCCTCTGGTTGCTTTTCCAGCCGCCGTGCGGAGGGCAGGGAGCGCAAACCCTGCGGGCAGGCACGGAATGCCAGGAGAGAGAACAGGCCGTGCTGCTGTCCTCAACCATGAGTGTCAGCACCCACCGACAGCCCACAGGTGCCTTTGGGACGATAAATTGCCCTTGCTGACTTTCCTGGCTCAGTGGTGGGGGTGTCCAGGGCTCTCAGAGCTGCCAGGAGCAGCGTGGAGCCTGTGGATGAGCAGGACAGGCAGGGTAGCCAAGAGGTGCTGCCTGCCTTCAATTCCATCAATTGCTGTGGCCTGAGAAAAAGGGGAGATTCAGGTTGGACAGCAGGAGGAATTTCTCCATGGAAAGGGTGGTCAGGCATTGGCAGGGGCTGCCCAGGGAGGTTTGGAGTGCCCGTCCCTGGAGGTGTCCAAGGAAGGACTGGACGTGGCTCTCAGTGCTCTGGGCAGGGGACAAGGTGGGGATGGGGCACAGCTTGGCCTCAGTGATCCTGGAGGGCTTTTCCACCCTCACTGTTTCTGTGAAAGTTGGATTGGGCCCACAGTGTCGTGTGGATGCTCAGTAAATTCCTGCCCTCTGGGGCCAGGGGCGGTGGGAGATGTCACCTGCTCGCCCCTGCAAGTGTAGAAGTTCCAGCTTGCACAACAGGCAGTGGAACCAGTGTAAAACCCTCCCTGCAGAGCTGCCAGGGAGTTCTGCCGGGTTATTTCAGTCCTTGGACACAGTCAAGCAGGAATTTGGCTAAGGAAGGGCTGGAGCCAGGTGTAGCTGTGGCACCACAGGAGCATCCCTAAGCCTGATGCTGCTGGGATGGGATTCAAAGCAGCCCAAGATGGGCTCTGGCAGGTGCAGGTCTGCAACCATGTGGGATCGAATAATTTGGGAACAACTGAGGTAGGCGGTGATGGAATAGTGGGGGACAACCCTTTCCTGACCTTGCTCCAGTGAAAATCCAAGCCATGGATCGGGGATTTGAATCAGCCTGGTCTGGTTGAGGGTTCCCTGCCCATTGCAGGGAGCTGGAATGAGATGGTCTGGAAGGTCCCTTCCAACGCTGGGGACCTGCAGCAGGGTGGGGATGAGCAGGACACAGCCCTGTGGAGCTCCTGCCTGAGGAGCTCCTGCTGCTCTCGGCAGCTCCCAGATCCACCAGGATTTTAGGAAGTGCTGCAGGTGGGACTCACCTGTGCTGTAAATACCTGTCCTCTGCCAGAGCAGGGCTCGGAGTCAGCAAAACATTCCAGCACGTGCTCAGTCACCCCCAGCCCTTGGCAGAAGTTAAGCATCTGCTTATTTTTAAGCCTGCACTTCTAAATTTGAGGGGCTGGAGTGGTGCTGCCACAGGATGGCCAGGCTGGATGTTGGTCATGATGGGTTTTGTTGCCTACCTGGAGCTCCAGGGAATGCTGCCCTCAGCTCTAACACTTTTAAAGACCAAAAAAATAGTCCAAAGCTGTAAATATGGGAATAGACGTTCCCACAAGTCATCTGCTGTTAATTTAAAGTCGAATCGATTCATTTTAATCCAAAAGCAGCAGAGCAGCTTTCAGCCTCTGAAGACCATTGAATATTACACTTGATATCATCAGCAAAAGGATTGCAGGGCATGTTTTATTTCACCGAGAGCATTGAGTGCTTTGCCAAACTCTGTCTCCTGAGGGTCACTGCAAATGTGTTCTCCTGCTTTTCATACAATGTGGTTGTGCAACTCCTTAACTATTCCTGCGATTTTAGCTTGGAGGCCTCTCTAACGCAAACGTGTAGCTTGGTCTCATGGATATATCTCCCCCTAAATTAATAAATGTATGAGCAACCTTCCTTCCAGGGCCTGAAGGGGCTCCAAGAGAGCTGTAGAGAGACTTTGGGTGAGGGATGGAGGGACAGGATATGGGGGAATGGTTTTAGGATGAAGAAAGTTAGATTTAAGTTGGATATCAGGAAGGAATTCTTGGCTGTGAGGGTGGGGAGACCCTGGCACAGGGCGCTCAGAGAAGCTGTGGTTGCCCCTGGATCCCTGAAGCGTCCAAGGCCAGGCTGGACAGGGCTTGGAGCAATCTGGGCTAGGGGAAGGTGTCCCTGCCCATGGCAGGGGGTTGGAAATGGATAATCTTTCAGGTCACTCCCCATCCAAACCATTCCATGATCCCATATCCTCACCAGTGCCATGGTGACACAGGAGATTTTTACCTGAAATATGGGAACCAGTCACTTCCCAGCAGAGACGGTGCAAAGCGAGGAGCTCACCCAAACCCCTGGCCAAGTTGGACTGTGCCAGGTCCATGCTAAATTAAATCAGGAAACAGCAAATGCACATTGCTTGCTTTAGATCTTCATTTACCTTTCCTTCTGCCTCATGTGGAGCAAAGACCTCGGTGGGAAGCAGGAACACTGGGCAGCTGCCTCCGAGCACGGGGTGTCTTTGCCATGTTTGATACCCTGCAGCTGCTCAGGGTGAGTTCATTATCTCCTTAAAGCAGGAATTCCTATTTTTACAGGGTGATTAGCAGGCTGATGGAAACACAGAGAGAGCAGAAACCCAAATATTTAGGCAGAGCCATAAAGCGCTTCCCAGAGCCGGCCCCACAGCTGCAGCAAACGTTGGTGGTTTTCCGGGTGATACATTTTTCCTAAGGGATAAATTGCTGGAATAGCTTGAAGTGAGCGTTGCCTTGTGCTTG
Organism: Dicrurus megarhynchus; assembly: GCA_013399195.1. NCBI lineage: Eukaryota > Metazoa > Chordata > Aves > Passeriformes > Dicruridae > Dicrurus > Dicrurus megarhynchus. The sequence continues at coordinate 139,530 of VXAD01004604.1, read as the reverse complement.
CACGTCGCTGTGCAGGGCAGAGCTGCACTGACAACCAGCAGCAGGGTGCTGTGGCCTTACTGAGCTCTTCCCAGTCAGTTGTTGTCCGGGCGTTGGGTCCCTGTAGGAATGACGGATGTGGCGGAACACAACAGCTTGCCTGGGACAAGGGACAACCTTCTGGGGGCAGAGAGCTCTCAAATTTTGGGTGGCTGTAGGTCTCACCCCATGGATGTACTCCAGGGCTGGGATGATTCCGTGCATCCTTGTCCAGCGCGTGGATGCTCATCCCGCCCATGGCTGCGGAGCAGGTGCCAGCCCAGCTCACGCACTCCGCATTTAATAAAGATCCATAGTGTTGCCGCTGAAAAGTCTGAATCAGTCTAGTCCTGCTTGATCTCTCCCTCTCTTGCAGCCTCCCCAGCTAATAATGGGCACATGGAAGTGATTAACGGAGCCTCGTGCGGCTGGTCCTTGTTGTTTGTGCTCCCTCAACGTGAGCTTTATCTCCCAGCACGAGGGGGACGTGTTTGGCACGTTGGACCCGCCGGCTTTGCCAGCTGCAGGGAGAGCACCAGCTCCTCCCCACGCCCCTGGAGCTGGGAATTAGTGATTTTCCCCTGGTGATAAATGTGTGGCTTTAATAACCAAGATAAGCTCAGTCTTTGCCTACTCTGTGCAGTCTTTGTGTCGCTGCTCCTTTGCTGAGCGATGCCCGGGGTGGCTTTGGTCTTGAGCACGTTTTTGTGACCCTCCATGTCCTGCCATCCATCAGCAAGTCCTGGTGGATCCATGTAAGATGCCAAAATTGAGAATAGAGGGGAAAATCAATGAAAATCTTAGAAAAACTTTCCACGTCCCTTAAGAAATCTCATTTTCTTTGACAAACATTTACTAGAAAGTCAGAGATCGGCTTCACGTTCTGTCCAGCTGGCAGCCGGTTCACAAAGTCATCCAAAAATTGTTAGGAAACCCTGTTATTGACAACAGTAACCATTAACACACCCAATGAGCTAAAAAATAACGCACATATGGGAGAAAATAAATGCAGAGCATGCGCATGCTTTATGGAAATTAAAGGAAATTAAGAATCATGGAATCACAAAAAGGTTTGGGTTGGAAGGGAACTTAAAGCTCATCCAGTGCCACCCCCTGCCATGGGCAGGGGCACCTTCCACTATCCCAGGTTGCTCCAAGCCCCATCCAGCCTGGCTTTGTAAGACTGAAAATAGGGAATTACGGAGATGGTGAGGAATCCTGCCGGGAGCTTGGGTGGATTTCACCCAGCTTCAGGTCTTGAATCTTGATTAAGTCCTACCAACCTTTTTCCTTTTCTACCTCTTTTTGACCCAACTTACCCCAAACCCTTCTCAGTTGAAGAGCACCCTCCTGGCAGGGCTGCTGGCATGGCTGGATCTCCTTGGAATTGTTTGCATAACTTTGGATGTGCTCTTTAGGTCTGGAGTGCTTGTTTTGATCTTGGTTGGAATAATACTTGGAGTGTTGATCCATGACGTGGTTTCCTACAGCCTCCAAAGAGGTACAAGATAACAAAAGAGATATTGTTGGGTTTAGGGGTTTCTTTAATTAATTCTTTAATTTCCGTCATTAACCCAGCGCTGCCAAGGCCACCACTAAACCGTGTCCCCAAGTGCCACACGTCTTCTAAACACACAAAGGGCATTTTGTGGCAATTATAACTTAAATGATTTTTTATCTTTCTTTGTGGCTGGAAGTCTGGGAGCTTTTGGGCACTTCCTAAATCCATTAATTTATGGGAAGAGCACCAGTGAGTGATTGGGAGCTGGGGAAAATCCTCTCGATGTGAAAAGCTAAACCTAAATGCAGAGACTGAAGCAAATTTCCGTGTGCTGGCAAAACGAGATGGTTCTGTTTTCCTTTCTAATTCCTGGATTTACGGGAAATAAGTTAGGCATTGTCAGTTAATAAATAAAATAAAGATAAAATAATAGAATAATAAAATAATAAAATAATGATAAAATAATATAATAATAATAAATAAAATAATGAAATGGTAGCAGAGGTTAAAGCACAGAGTACCCAGGGCCATCACATCCATCCTCTTCCCCTGCTTTGAGCTTTCCACCTTGGAGACACCCCCATTTCCTTGGTGTTTAACCAAGCCCAGCTTCGCCCCCTGGGAGCGTTGTGGGGGTTCTCCCTCCAGGGATGCACCTGCTAAGAGGTACAAGGAAACCTGGTAGGACCCCATAACATGGGAAGAAGAGGTGACCCAGCTTCTCAGCATGAAAGGGGGGCACACGTTGAGTACAGAGTCACACAGGTGTGTGAGGACTTATGGGATGTCCCCACCAAAAGCCCATTTTCCTGTCTGTTGGACCACAAAACCCAGGCAGAAGAAACACCTGGTGCTCCAGGGGTTGTTTTTCAGGTTGATAAGAGAGGAAAGGAGCAGTTTTACCACACAGACAACACCTCCCAGCAGCACCCAGGGCAGCACACACCTCTGAAGTTCCACTCTTTGTGCAAAATCAGCCTTAAAATGGGCTGAAGTTGTACTTTTGCTTAGAAATAATGAATGGCAGAGAAATGCACCCACCAGAGAGCTCTGGTCTCATCTCTGGGCTCTTCCACGTGATCTGCCCTCATCCACAAAGTGCAGGAAGTACGCCTTTCGAATATTCCCTTGGGATTGCCTGGAGTGGTCTTGTCCAAGGCAGACCCACGGCTCTTTTACTGGGTCAGCAATGAGCCACAGAGATCCTTTCCATGAATAAAAAAACCTCTCATTTCTTCATCAGCATAAGATTTAGTCCCTCTCCCTGTTCTGAGCAACTGCTTGACTCTTTGGAAGAAAGTGGTCAGGTATTCTGGAAATTCAATTAATTCCCTGGGTCACAGGGTAGTTCTAAGACAAGGAGTTAAACTTGTTTCCTTTTCCTTTGTTTTTAAGCTCATTTTCATTGTGTCCAGAGCATAGCTGAGATAAGCTCTGCAGTAAACACACATCAGGACCAGATTCTGCAAGGAAACATATTTTTGTCCTTTTTTTCCCCTTAAGCCAGGGCTTTAACTGGATCCTTGTCTAATTCTCAAGGTCATTGTTAAATATTTTAAATACTTGGTGAAATGCCAAACTATTTTCATTGCCTGAAGTTTTCTCTTTGGAGAATTCTTGCAGACAAGGAAATGTGTCATCTTCAGCAGTTGTGTCAAAGAGAAACCTGCCTTGACAAGCACTTTTGTGGCTCAGAAACTTGACTAAAGTTTTGTTTATATTGAGTAGGACCAAGTGTCTCAGGATGTATTTAATCACCAGCAGCAGAATTTAATTTACTTTAATTTAATGGATTTAATCTCTGCAACAGGACTGTGATTATTATAGATTTTATTTATTAGGGAAAAAACGGTTTTATTGCTGTGGTTTGTATTAAATCTGGGCTGAAACCATCTGTAGGGCTTAGATGGGCCTGGATGAAGCAGGGGAAGGCCTGATGGCCCCTTGTGCTTAGGGCACATTCCCTCTCCAGGCACATCCACAGGGCTGGGGAAGGCAAATGGGGCAGATGGAGAGAAAAGTGGATTTTGCCTTTCTTCACACCCAGTTGTGGGGAATCACTCGGCAGTGAAAGCCTCTCCCAGGCAGGGCAAGAGTTCCTTGGTGGTTTGGGTCAGGCCTTAATCTACAGTGGAATAATAATGCCTGAGCAAGCCTGGATCTTGCCACAGCTTGGTTTTATCTTTTCTCAATTTCATACCAGGAAAAAAGGAATTAAGGTCCTTCTGTGATACCCTTTCACCATCACTTTGCTTGGGGAAGGAGCTGAGGGAGCTTAAATGAGGTTGAAGTTTGCACCAGGCCTGTGCCAGCTCTGCACTGAGGGTGGAGATTGAGGAAAAGTGCTCAGAGGATGAACTTATGGTTGGTCTAATTGGGAATTCTGATTTGCTTGGAGGAAGGAGCGAACAGAACTTTCCAGAGTTGGATTATGAACAGATGAGACATTTGTGTTCCATTTGTGAGAGCGAGGGAGCATTATCAGCCAGAAAAGAATTGAACTTGACTGAAACCAGTCATTTTTATTTCCTTCCAAGCCCTAATTTTGATTTCTGCAGGTGATTTACAGTGAAACTCCAAAGCCTCTGGAAGCCTTGGGCATTATCCCTGTCACAGGGCTGGGCTGGGTTTCATTGCCCTGGGTTTTCCATGAAAAAAGGTGGTCAGGCATTGGCAGGGGTGGAGTCCCCATCCCTGAGGTGGCCCAGGGCAGGGGTGGAGTCCCCATCCCCGAGGGATTTAACAGCCATGTGCGTGTGGCACTTGGGGACATGGGGCAGGGGAGGGTTTGGCAGTGCTGGGGGAATGGTTGGACTTGATTATCTCAGGGGGCTTTTCCAGCTTAAACGATTCCATGAGTCTGGGCTGGGGTTTAGAGGGACACGTGCCCCATCCTAATGGGCGGTGGGGACAATGTGGGGACAATTTCCCCACAAGTGTGGACATTCCTGGTTGGCTCTGTGGCAGGGAGAAGGGCATTGAGCAGGGGAGAAGGGCAGGACATGGTGTGGGGGTGACGTCTGCCACTGTCACCACCAGAGTGGCCTCTGATGATGGGCAGGGAAGGGCTGCCTGGAGGTGTCTGCTCATAATTAATCAACAACAGCAATAATCTTGAGGGATTTAATGAAAAAGGTTCCAAAACATGGCTTGCTTTGTGGAGAAAACAAAGATCTTTTATTTTGCAACTAATGAATCCTTTCTTTCCCCCTTTGTGGCTTTTTTCCGCTTCCCAGGGAAGAAAAGAGTAGAAGTTGGGATTCATTTCTTCTTTCATTTCCTTGCCCTTAATGAAAATTCAGGGAGACCATAATTCACACGAGCACATCCCATGGAGTGAGGGGAGAAGAGTGAGGGGAGAGGGTGAGATTCCCAAGATTTAGCAGGTGGAGCCATCACCCAGCCCCAGAGGAGGTTGGAGTGATGCTTTCTGGGGCTCTTGGCAGTTTTGGGGTATTGATGTGGCTACAAACTGGCACAGCTTTAGGAGAGAGGCAAAAGGTGGTGCCTAAAAACCTGACTGGATTAAAACCTGTCTGCCTAAAAACCTGCTCTAACCAGCAATAGAGTTGGTTCTGGGGAAGCATCACAGGGGATATTATTTCTTTATGATCTCTTCTCTGGCCTACTCAATATTTGTTTTACGCAGCTGCCTCCAACATCTGCTTTTCATCTCTGCTCTCTGTCCATGTAGGTATTCAAAAATGCCTTCCTTCTTTCAGCTGCTTTCTGGGCCTCCTGCCTTGTCACTGAAACGTGCAGATAATTGAATTCAAAAATCACTTTAAAACAGGTTATTGAGTCTTTTACACCCAAATAATTAAAGGAGCAATCTCAGCTGCCTTCCACACAAAGGAAGATGGGGAAAAAGAGCAAGATTAGCCTGAAATTTCTCAGGAATCTGAAAGGAGGCGGAAGCCATTCTGTAGTTCCAATTTGAGGTGTTTTCCCACCTTTCTAGCTGATGGATTTTAAGCAGTGTCCCAGCCCCTCCTCTGTGCACTTGGAGCAATCAGATCCCAAGCTGTGGTTCAGCCTTTGAGCCCTGGATCCAGCCCTGGAGCATTGGGATTCCCAGGAGAGCAGCTCCTTGTGGTCAAGCATCCAGCCCTGGTGTCAGAAATCCCTGATTCCTTGGCTTTTGGCACAGGTTGGCATGAAAACATCTCAGTCCTGGCACGGCAGATCCTGGCAGCTGCCTCTGAGCCCTGGCACAGCAGCTCCTGGCAGCTTCCCCCTGCTGGGAGGGGGACGTTGCATGAGTGGGGGTTTGCAGTCATTCCATCCCACTTTCAGCCTGAAATGCTCTCCCTCCTCCCCGGGACACGCGGGGTTGTTGCTCTTGGATTAAGGAGCTGCAGCTCCGAGGCTTTTCTCAAAAGCAAATACAACTTTTGACCTCAGTGAGGAGCAGATTTTGCCTGGATGCAAGGCCAGCAGCTCCACGAGGCTCCTGATGCCTCCTCCCTCTCATTCTCACTGCAGCCTCCTCAGAGAAAAGCCCATTTTCTTCACAGACAATCCCTCTCCTTTTGATGTTTTTCCCATTCTTTGTTGTTTATCTCCTTGGGCAAAGCTCGCCCTTGGAATAACACCCCTCCACACGGCAGTATCTGTGTGTTCCTGGGGCTGAGCTTCTCCTGCATCTTGGATCAGCCACGGAACAGGCAAAACTGCATTTTCTCATGTAGGTGATCAGCAGTGAGGTTTGGAGCCCCAAGACTGAAAATTGGGCAGAAAATACTCCCAGGCTCAGGTGGAGTGGTCTGAAGTGTAACCCACCTTTCAGCCCAGAGGGAAAATGGGGATTGCATCCCTTCCTCCTCCTCCTCCTCTTCCTCAGAGTTACCTGGGCAAACAGCCCATCATAAGGAAAGGAGACTGGAAAAATGCTGCCAGGTCATGGCTCTGATGTCTACAAGGTGTAGGGGGTTTAAGGAAAGTAACAAGGAGCAGAATTGGGGCGAGGTGGGATCAAGGTGTGCAAGCCCTGGAGGTCCCCAAGCCCTGGAGGTCCCCAAACCAGCCCTGAGTGGAGCCCTGAGGTCGGTGTCCACCGCGATTCACCTCCCCTGGGTTTGTTTAGCAGGCAGAGGAAAATCTCCTGTGCTTCTGCATCTTCCTCCATCTGAAAATGTAAACCATGGTAAAGTATCTGCTTATAGTGTGACCTCTTCACTTCAGTGGGGGTTCAGTTCTGGGGTGAATTCCAGCAAACCACAGTGTTTACAAGGAAGATGCCTTTTTTCAGTGTTCTCATGCCCATGAGAACATCCTTGGGAGAGAACCTGGAGAGTTTTCATGGCTCACCCAGGAAAGTTGAGGGAATAAATATTCCTATCCCACTGTTTTAAAAAAGAAAAGAAAAAAGAAATTCACTAAAATCAGTTTTAAGTAATTGTTTGGTACCTCCTGTGGTGATGCATCTGCTCTGAGTTTTAAACCAGTGAGGTGCTGGGTTCTCCACCAAACTCAGGTTTGCAGCAAACAGGAACAAACTCAGCCCTGCCAGGGCTTGGAGCTGGCAAGAGGTCGTGTGCCCCAGGTCATGATTTCTGAATTCCAGGAGGGATTTAGCCCACTCTGGGGACAGGGCTGTGCTGGACAGACAAAGCCCTTCCCGAAGGATTCTGGCTCCTCACCGTGGCAACAGCACGAGCTGGGCTGGGGAATGTGCCAGAGGAGGCAGCCCAGGGTGATGAGGTTGGAGCTGCAGGGGAAGGTGATGGACGGGGCTTGGAGCAGCCTGGGCTAGTGGAAGGTGTCCCAGCCCATGGAGGGGTTGGATTAGGCGACCTTTAAGGTCCTTTCCAACAGAACCATTCTGTGGTGGCCAGTGGCAACTGGGCACTGGGAGTCGCAGCCCCTGGGAGCTCCAGCTGCTGTTCCAGGAGCTGCTTCTGCAAAGGGCTGGGGGGAAATGACAGTTCCTGTGAGGGACAGGCAGGGTCCCACACCTCCCCATGGTCACCCGGCTCTGTAAACAAACTTCCGTGTGCCTGGAGACAGATCAGAGCCCGGGACTCCGTCCCTCTGCTCCTCAGCACGCTCAGGGAAAAGCCAAGAGCAATAGATTTATGGAATCCAAACATCACAAATGCAATTTATTTACACTGCTGACGCCAAAAGGAGAAGCAGATGCTTCTGGTTTGGATGCCTGTCCAGCCTAATTTCAGGAAAACATGAGGGTCAATGTGAGGGGAAGGACGGAATCAAAATGTTCAATGTGTCACCCCCAGTGACAGTCCTTGCCCATCCCTGTCACATCCTGAACACAAAGCTCAGCTCTCCAGCAACAGCCTCTGGAGCCACCCCTGCACCCACAATCCCGTTTTCCCTAATTATGCTGTGAGATATCCACCCAGGATACCTGCAGCAGGGCCAGAGCCTGGGCCAGAGGGTTGCAGAGCAGTGCAGGGCTCTGGCTGACTCCGGGTGGCACTGGCTTGTCCTGGCTCAAACCGTCCTGGGGCCAAATGAGGGGACAAACAGCCCCTGGGGGATTTATTTGGCACAGCTGCACCGTGCAAGGGAGAGGTTCCTGCTTCCCACCGAGGTCTTTGCTCCACATGAGGCAGAAGGAAAGGTAAATGAAGATCTAAAGCAAGCAATGTGCATTTGCTGTTTCCTGATTTAATTTAGCATGGACCTGGCACAGTCCAACTTGGCCAGGGGTTTGGGTGAGCTCCTCGCTTTGCACCGTCTCTGCTGGGAAGTGACTGGTTCCCATATTTCAGGTAAAAATCTCCTGTGTCACCATGGCACTGGTGAGGATATGGGATCATGGAATGGTTTGGATGGGGAGTGACCTGAAAGATTATCCATTTCCAACCCCCTGCCATGGGCAGGGACACCTTCCCCTAGCCCAGGTTGCTCCAAGCCCTGTCCAGGCCTGGCCTTGGACACTTCCAGGGATCCAGGGGCAGCCACAGCTTCTCTGGGCACCCTGTGCCAGGGTCTCCCCACCCTCACGGGGAATAATTCCTTCCCAATATCCCATCTAACCCTGTCCTCCTTCATCCCAAAGCTGTTCCCCCTGTCCTGTGCCTGCCTGCCTTTGTCCAAAGTCTCCGGCAGGTGCCAGAGCAAAGCAGGATTTTCCTTAGGGCTGGTTCGCTCCGTCTCTCTCCCAGCAGAGGGCACGATGTGCAAGCGACAGCGGCGATCCCCGGCCAGGAGCGATTCTAGGAATGATGCAGTGAGCAGGAACCAAAGCCAGAACCCCCAGACGGGACGTGACAGACACGGCGTGTCCTTGAGGTGGCCGGGGCCGCTCACTGCTCCCAGCCCGCGGCCAAACACCTTCTTGCCCTTTGAGAGCGCTTGGTTTCGTTATGAAACACCCCCGGAGGTCCTTTAAATGGCATTTGGAGAAACAGCTGTGAATTCTAGAAAATGGAGCCAGCATCTGTTAGAAGAAACCAAACTGCCCCTAATTTTCTGGAATTTTGATCTCAAAAGAGCAACATTTCCCAAAACCATTCAATGTCTTCTAACACCGTCATTTACTGCAGGGAGCAAACCCATCTCCTCAGCTCAATCTGCTCTGCGAGTTGTGTGAGGTCTACATCCAAGTGTTTGGATTATCGGTGCTTCAGAAAAGTCATCTCTAAAAATGACTTCGTTGTAGCAAAACACCTTCCTGTCCCAATCTTTCCTTCCCCCTGGATTATTATCAAACTTCCTTTGAAAGAGGCTTCCCAGCAAAAGCAGGAGAAAAGTTCCCTTCTTGCCTTAGTCATTAAGGTAAACATGCTGTGTAACCTTGGCTCTATAATTTAAGGATTTTGGTCATTCCTATGACATGGGAATTCCCCTTTCACTGCATCTGTTCCGAAAATCCTTTTATTTCACCTTTCTGCTCACATGGTGCTGCTGCAGTGATGCAAGTCCTGGCTGACGCTCACTTACAAGCAGTGATATCTAAACCACTTTTCTTCCAAGAGGCAAAGTTTACACAAATCCAGTTCACACGAATGTCCTGGGAGAGCCTCTCATGATAGGGAAATGCCTTCCTGCAGCTGCCCCGTGCCAGCTGTGTCCTGCCCATCCGCGCTTCCATTGGAATTCTCAGTTGCACGGATGGGTGCCTCTCCCTGCACCCCAGAAAAGGCTTTTGTGGTCCTGGAGAGGACGGATTGGGGGGGTTGGTGCAGGAAATAGCTCCAAGATAAACAAAGGGTGCCCAGTGAAGCTGTGGCTGCCTCATCCCTGGAAATGTCCAAGGCCAGGTTGGACAGGGCTTGGAGCAGCCTGGGATAGTGGAAGGTGTCCCTGCCCATGGCAGAGGGTGGGTTAGATGAACTTTAAGGATCCTTTCCCACCCAAACCATTCCATGATTTTGTGATTCCAAGCTCTTGGCAGATTCTGAATTCTTTTTCAGAGAATGACCTGACTCCCCAGCCACAGCTTACATCAAGCACCAGGAGCCATCCAAAACCACTCAGGGAATCGTATCCAAGTGGAAAATAAAAATAGCTCGTGTGTTTTAGCTGAGCTGTAGAGAAGCCCTCTTCATTTCAAGGATTTGGAAACTTCCGATGAGGATGTGAACAAAAGGAATGGAGGGTCTGTCCTTGACTGCAACGTGCTTTGGGTGTCCCAGATGTGCAGATCTCTCCAAGCCTGGTGTTCTGACCCAGAATTTCCTTGTGGAGCATCTCCTTCCCTTTCAGCCTGACCCCAGCTGCTCCCAGCAGGGACATTGGGACACCAGAGAATCATCAAGGTTGAAGGGATCTCCAAGTTCACCGAGTCCAACCTGAGCTGTTCCACGCGCAGAGGTGGCACCAGCCCAGGGAAAAGCCAAGGGCTGCTCATTCTCCTGGGAAATCACTTCCTCCCCTCGCTGCTGGGTGTGCACAGAGCAGCTCTTGGCCCTGGAGGACAGCAGGAAGGGCTTCCCCCCACAGCACCCATGAGCAGCACAGCAAAACCATCAGTGCAGCCCCTGGGTCTTCTCTGGTGGCTGTCTCCTGAGAGGGGAAGTTCTTCCATTTATCAGCTTGATCATCCTGTGCAGGGTTTTGTTTCCTCTCCATCTGCAAAGGTGACCAGAAGTAGGTCTGATGGGGACCAGCTGCCAGGAACTGCACCACAGCAAAACTGTGAATTTGCTGAGATAGGACAGGAGATAGAACACCCCTCGGTGTCACTGGGTTCTCTCTGTCCCTCTTTGCCAACCAAGGAGTCAAATGTGGTCTACATGTTCACTGTAAAAACCTTGCCAACACGGGCTGTAACAAAATAATCATCTCCTCTAGATCTCTCTAGCAGAACCTCAGCAAAAATACATAAATAATTCCCAGGCCTTAACAAAATAGATTTTTATTAATTACAGCACTTCAAGTAACATTTTGTCTCTCCTGGGAGTGCCTCACTTCAGGCTTCAGGAGCAAGAAGGGGTTATCACAGTGCACCAAGTTATTAGGACATCTTTCCTGCTGACGGGATCAGCTTTGTTTGGGAATGTTCATCCAAGGGTTTAATTGACTTGATTACATTTCTGCTCTGCTTTTACTGATCCCCAGCCCTTGGCAGAGCTTCCTTTGGAGTCTCCTGAGAGGCAAAGTCAGCACTCAGCACTCACTGCTGGTGCCACAGCCATGAGCTGGGGATGGCAGAAAGATCTGGGGGTGGCAGAAAGATCTGAGGATGGCAGAATGATCTGGGGGTGGCAGAATGATCTGGGGGTGGCAGAACGTCTGGCAGAAGTTCAGTCTCTCCTCGTCACAGTCTGTACCTGGAGCTGGGGAGTGTCTCCCACGTGAAGTCAGGAGGATTTGGAAGTGCCCACGGTCACATGTGCTTTGGGCAGCGTCAGAGGTATCTGAACACTTTGTGCTTTGCTGACAAAATCCCAGAGTGTTGAGGAAATCCCAGGAATCACCAGCTGGGAACAGCTCTCCCACATCCACCCAAGCCCCGGTGTGGTCAGAGGGACATCTGTGGCTGTGATCTTCCACACCACTGCCAGGCGAGGTGGGACAGCTCTGCTAATCCCAGCAAATCCCTCCTTGCCTCTAAACCCACAACCATGGAACCACTGGAGATGCCTCTGGATACAGCATATGGAACCCTCCACACAGGGGGGCTTCTCAAACTCTCTCTCCACCTCAAAGGGCTGCAGCAAACAGCTGCATTCCAGCTTTCCACCTCTTTATTCCTGAAGAAGGATGCGAGAGAAGTTGTTTCCTGCTTTGCTGTGACAACCTCCCAAGAACAGCTCCGGCAATGTTCCAAGGCATGGCAGCTCAGCCCCGTTCTGTCCCAGGGATTCTCCAGGTGGGGCCGATGCCACGAGCCCACCTTGGGCATCTTGGTGCTCACCTTGTCTCTCCATCCCACCTGCTGAGCCTGGGGGCCACCTGAGTTAGGAATATTTTAGGACATAGATCCTGTCTTTAGTAAACAGCTACACAACTCTTGGCTCAACAGATCCCTGAGGAAGCCTTTGAGCAGCCTTTTTATATAAAAAAATAGTGGGGTTGATTTACAACCGTGAAATGTCTTTTGCTTCACCTGTACAGTGAATAAAGTCTAAATAAAGACACAGCAGCTGTGGTGTCTCGATGCCAAGGGGCTCCTCAGCCCCAAACTCTTCTCAACTGAACAGCACCAGGAATCAGGAAGGTTTAAACTCCCTGGTGAGCCTTGGTCCTGGTTATTGAGCAATTTCCAGATGGTTTGGAATTGCGTTGAAGAGTCTTGTGTTGTTCCAGCATTCCCAGAGGGAACATGCCCTACTTGGATTTGAGTCTAGACCTGGGAGACATGCTGAAAAATATCTTGTAGTAGATGTACACGTTGATAATCCTTAGCAGAATTCCCAGGATGTAGCTGAGGGACCTGAGCAGTTCTGCGGCCGCGCTGGAGAGCTGGAACAGGAGCCCCAAAGGGCCACGGGAGGGTGCGGAGGCACCGCTGGCCCTCAGGTGGTCATCCACGAGAAACAGGGCACACTCTGCGGCCACCAGCATCCAGATCACCCTGGACATCAGCCTGGCGTTCCTGACTGTCCGTAGGGGCCGTGACTCCGAGGGCAGGAAGGTGATCAGATAGGCCTCGAAGGCCACGCAGCTGAGCAGGACACAGCTCACGTGGGCGTTGGCCGTGAGGAGGATCCGCGCCACGGCTGAGGTGGTGGGAGAGACACCGGCACCAAAACTGCCCAAAACCACGTCAGAAACAAGGCTAAGGAAAACCAGGATGTCTGCCTGGGCCAGGCTGGAAATGAGGACTGCAGTGGACTTGGAGGAGACCTTGGCAGATTGCAGGAGGATCATGGTGTACGCGCTGCCCAGCAGCCCCAGGAGGGTGCTGACGGCATTGGAGGAAGACAGGACGAGGTATTGGATATATTTCAGTGCCAGGTACCTTCTGAGATCTTTCATGTGGTCTCTCTCCATCGAAATGCCAGTTAGGGAAGAATACCTGGAATACATATAAAAAACCCCTGGTGATTAAATGTAAAATTATCAGGACGGATTCCAGGCAGATTATGACGGACCTGCACTTGTACAGGCACATTCTGCTGTCAAGAACTGCTTGGAGATGATGCCAGCTCAGGATCTGAGCTTGTATTTACACACTCATATCTTAAACAGGAATGAAGTTTGTAAAGTGCCTGGGTATTTTTAGGTAGCAGCATAATTTGTGTAATACTGCACTGAAGGGTGTAAGTGTGAGTTACCCCTGTCCCTGAAAGGGAGGAGCCAGAAAATGATAAGTTGCAGTTCCTAGAAAACACTAGAATCATCTACAAATTCTGTTCTAATAAATAAACAAGGAAATTGTTATCTAAATGGGAGAGAGGAGATAAGAGAGAACAACGTGGGTTTCTCACAGATAAAGCAAATTGATTGGGCCCAGCTTCCTCCTGCAGCGGGGTGATTAATCCTGGTGGGAACCAGCCAGTGTCACATAGCTTGGATTTTTTGAAGAGTTTCAATATTGTTTCACGAGGAGTTTTTAGGGAGGAGCAAGGTAAGAAATGTGGCCTGGGTGAAACTACGGTTAAGTCACGCACAGCTGGATGGGAAACCACGGGAAGGCTCATTCTCAGGAATTTGAGGAATGATATGTCAGGTGCAGCTCTGCAGAGATCTCACATTTTGTGGTTTTCATGAACTGCAGGAAGGAACCCACCGGAATTTAGGCCTTGACTGAGGTGTGCGACCAGTTTTGAGGCCAACAGCTCAAAAAAGGTGTCTCTGAAGAAGTTTCGAGGAGGCTGAGCCTCAGAGGTTGAGCCGAGTGTAACAATTTCATTTCTATCCCATTGAGCGATTCTCTTCCTTATGTAAATTCCCAGAATTCCCAATGTCAGCACCTTGAAGCTGGTGTTTCAGAGCTATTCCAGCGCATTACCTCGTGGGTCTGGGTGTTTGCTTAAATCATCACCTGGGTTTAATTTTGCTGGGATGATGGGGAAATGATAATCCCGCGTGATTCCCATGAAAGGTATGGAGCCAGCTTTTTGAGACTGGGATTCCCATTGCTTGTAGAGACTTGACTGGTACCAGGTTGACTCATCTGAGATTCACATGGGCCTGTTCTCCTTTGTCTTTGAAGTGTCTGATCCAACTTGCTGATGGAATACTCTGAGGAAGAAGTAGGGAAAGATCTCTCCCGGTGTTTCAGCTGAGCCAGCTCACCCTACCCTCACTTCCCACAGCGAATAAGTGGAAAAATTATTCTGCATTTTGTGGCAAAAGCAAATGATCTCTTAGAGGTCTTCTCCAACCTTAATGACTCCATAATTGGTTTGACCCTTTGTTTTGATACAGAGCACCAAAGAAATTCCGATCTAATGGAACAAACCCTGAATCCACATTGTGGAACTCATGCCAAGTCCCCAGCTCCAAGCGGAGGAGAACCAAGCCATGACAAGTACAGCTGAATCCTGATTTGTCTTGTTACCTTCAAGCAAGTTACTCCTTTGAAAGGTACATTAAAAATCTCCTGTCATTATTTTTTTTCTTGAAACCTATTTCTGTGTCTATTTTCATCAATTACACTATTGAGGAGGTAAATTATATGCCTTGATAAAGACCTTTGCTTGTTTTAAGACCACCATCCAAGGGCTGGATTTACAGCTGATCTTGCCCATGGGGAGCATTTGAACTCAGAGCTTCTGGACTTCGTGTCCTGCCTTACCCCAGGGTTTGGTGATGAGTCCAAGGAGGAGCGTTAGGAATCAGGAGCAGCCGGAGAAGCTGGAGGAGGTGCCTGGGGCGGGACCCAGAGGAGCTCAAAATGTTTCTCCCATCCTCTCTTCTTGAATCTTCAGGATTTTCCATAGTCCTGCCAGCATTTTTCTGACCACCACCGTGTCCTTTGGAAAGGAACTGCAGCTTCTGACTGGAAGATCCTTTCTGCTTTCTGTGGGACCTGTCAGAGGTGTCCATCTCTTCATTCCACGGCCGCCCCTCGAGGCAGGATCGCTGTCAGGGCTCCCTCCTGCTCCCTCCACCTCTTCCACACTATAATTTAGGGGTTAAAGCTGGCATCCAGAATGCAGCAGAGTGAGGTTTGATTTCCTCCTTGGCCTCAGGGGATCGAGATGTTTATCTCCCTGCCCAGCCGGACAGGGATTGTCCTCGTGCCTCCAAAGGAATCTGGGCACAGTGTGAGAAATCAGGTGACAGCCCGGCCGAGGGGCAGGGATCGGGAACAGCCCCGTGGGTCACCACACAGGCACTGCACGTGGTAGGGAAGAGACATCCCAGTTCCTGACACTTGCTCCAGGTGCCCTTTGGATACATCTGCTCCTGTGAACGAAGCAGAGCTGGGAGATGTTCCCAGGTGCTGGAGCTCCCTTCATGGCGAGCTCCAGAGGCCCCTGGCAGAGTTTTGGCATTGCCAATGCACACCCTCCATGGGGATGTGGGCTGGGCTGTGGCAGGAGGAGGCCGGGAGTGCTGCCCACCCCACGAGGATGCTGTGAGGGCACAGTCCCTGCTCCTGCAGCCATATCAGTGCCAAAGAGTGCCCTGGGCATGGCACTGGTCAGACACAGCCTCTGCACAGGAAACAGAAAGGTAATTTGGGGTGAAGAGCAGGTGCATGAAGAGAGCACCGGCAGGGGCTGAAGCCACAGGTTCCTCCTGTGTGGCTCACCTGAGCTCCCACTGCCGGGATCCCCATCCATGGCTTCCTCCAGTGGGAAATCCCACCAGCCCACAAAGAGATTTGGTGAGGAGAGAGCAAACCCTTCCCTCTGCCTGCACCTGGGCAGGTGGGATCACACCTGGGACGGGAACAGGAGTGGGGAGCTGTTTCCTGAATGTTTCCGGAATGGCCACACTCAGTGAAGGAGGAAACCTGAGCTTCACCCCTTTGTTCACAGCTTTCAAAGCAGCTCCTGTGGCCAGGGTTCAGATCACCCACAGGAGGATTCCTGCACATGCACAAGGACACTTGGACAGTTTTTGGTCAGATGAAATCTCAGTTCAAGCTCACAGAAGGTTTCCTGAACCAACACTTGGCATTTCCAGTGTGTTATTTTTTTATCTCCACAGAAATCTCTCCACACTTCCCAAATTCCAGTTAATAATAACTCCTCATTTGTCATCAGTACACTGTTGTAGTGTGAGGGGTACCCAAAAATACCTCCTGCTCTTAAACAAGTAATTCCTTTCAAAATTCCTCCTGGAATGGTGTCAAAGCATACACAGAAGAGGAGAACAAATTAGAAAGGCAGATTAGCACTGAATATCCCAACTAATGAAGTGCTACTCCTTAGCTGAAAAGGAAAAATACTTACATTTGCTGGAAGAAGCAGCCAGGGATAGTTTTCTGCATGCCTGCACTCTGTGTGATGTCTCAGCAGAGCCGAAATGTGCCGTTTCCCTTGGATGGATTCCTGGGTTTTATACAGAGCACCCCGTGTTCGGCTCCACGTCAGAGCCGGGGCCACGGGATTTGTTTTGCTGGGCAACTTCCTCCGGAGCTGGTTTCACAAGGATTACTCACTTGAGTCCTGGTACCCATTAACTTTCAGCTGTCTGGAAAAACTGATGGCCTGCGTGGAAAAGGAGTCCCAGACACTTCCTCAGCCACGGGCTGGAGCTGGAGCGGATTACAGGGAGCGATCCCGGGCTTGTCTGGGCGCCCCGTGAGCCAGCGCAGGTTATCCATGAGAAAAACCCTGCGCGCACAGAAAGGATGTCCCGGCACGGCTGGACTGGGCTATCCCGGGAGTGTTTGTGTTGGCGTTGCCGGGGATACCCAGGTTTGGCGCTGCTGGCGCTGCACTCCCGCTCCTCGCTGTTCTCCGGGCGGGACGTGGGGCTGGAGCCAAGCTGTTCCCTGGTTTGGGAAGTTTCCTCACGAGGCACCGGTGAGGAGCATCCCACGGCCGCCGTGGGGAACAGCGAACGGACACATCCCCAGCCACGGGAGCACCGACCACAGCTCCAGGCGGGCCGGTGCCCATCCCATGCCTGCAGCCAGGGCAGGGAACAGGGAACGAAAGGCAGTGAGGCTGCCCCGCTTTCTGATCAGCCAGGAGGGTTCACTGCCTGTCCCCCACCAGCCCTGCCATTCCCTCAGCGCTTCCTGAAGCCATGGAGAGCTGCGGAAGGATGAAGCAGCTGAAATTCCAGGTGCCGCAGGGCTCTGGCGCTGCCGTTCCCACCTGAGGACGGTGCGGGGAAGGCAGCCCGGTGCTCTCCTCCCCGCCTGGAGACACTGGGGGAACATCTGCCAAAGCCAGAGAAAGCCCTTGGAAATAGGGATTGGGCTGGGTGGCGATTCATATAATTTGTGCTTGGATTTAATGTGCAACTATTCATTTTTGCATCTGATTTTAAGGAGTGGGTTTTGCCAGGGACTCTCTGTAGCACTTTTGTGCTTTAAAAGTTCTGCTATACTTCACAACTTCTATTCTCTTTTACAATTCCTGTTCTATTTCACAACTTCTGTTGTATTTGCTCATTTTTCTTGCCTGCCACGATGGTACCACAGAAGCAGCAGCTGCAAGAGCACAAATTCTGCAAACTCTCCACATTTTTCTCAGCAGCTCAAAATTTCACAATGACTTGGGGACAGATAAGATGAACCCTCCATCTCCCAGGGCACCACCCTTCTGGTCAGAGCTTGTGCCTGTGCCACCCACTCTGTGAAAACATCAGGAAACTCCTTTTTTGGGGGAGGTGGGAGGCTGAGATGGGCGATCTGACCTCGGCTGTGCCCAGTTTCACCGGCCATGGGGAAGGTGCTGGAATCTTTAATCAGCTCTCTCATTTAACCTGTTCGTCTTCACCTCCCCATGGCTGGTGGCTCCTCTTCGAACTCCCCGGTGCCTCCACAAACAGAACAAACACAGCTTTCCCAATTAATTTCTGTTTGCTGGGAGCTGGCTGCCAGTGTTTTTCCATAAGCTGTTTATTTTGTGCTACACCTTTGTTTGAAGGCTGTGCCCAGCTCCCCACAGTGATTACAGTGCCCTTTATAGCTGAGGAATTTCTCTTCCTTTTTTTTTTTCCCCCTCAGCAACTGAATTTAATTAGAATTCAGCAATATGGAAGAAAATTTCAGTTTTCTTCTGCCTGAAGCGCTTCACTTTTGATCCATGAGGGTTTCCAGCACTCTTCCCGTGCCATCTCATATGGATAATGGAATCACAGACTGGTTTGGGTTGGAAGGGATTTTAATGCTCATCTCATCCCAACCACGGGCAGGGACATCTTCCACTAGCCCAGGTTGCTCCAAGCCCCATCCAACCTGGCCTTGGACACTTCCAGGGATCCAAGGGCAGCCACAGCTCCTCTGGGCCCAGGGAAATGACATCACCTGATTATCTTGTATTTTTAGGAAGTTTTTTAAACACGCTTGAACATTTCAAGGAAATTGAGGGAGGACAATTTTCCCTGCAAATAACTCTGCAGTTTGGTCCTACAAACCAGGTCCTGGTTCCTGTTCCTTGGGGGTTATCCAGTTATCCGGTCCTGATGGTGCCAGCTGCCATCCTGATCCCTGGGCTGGTTAATGGCTCTGCTGCTGACAGTCTGGGCTGCTCTTCTCATGCTTTACCTTGGTTTTATTTTCTCTTGGGTTGTTTGAGAAACCAGAACAGTTCCTGTCAGATCTTCACCCAAGGTGTCCTGGTTTTCCCCTCATGAAGGGTCTCCTGCCTGGACATCTGACTTGGCATCATTTCCCATCTTTATTATCCTCAGAGAACGTGCATCTCTTCAGCACTTTTTGTGACTCCTCTCTGAAGTTCTCCACAACTCCACAATTCCTCCTCTCCCTCTCCTCTCAGAGTTCAAGAAGCTCCTTTTCAAAGTCAAACCCAACTGAATGATTGTCTCTTCTGGCTGGAAAAGGGAGAAGGAGATGCCGGTCAAGTATTTGCAGGTATGAGGAGGGGTTGGGTGACAAAGGGCAGAGTCTGGAGGGCAGGAGTGACCTGTCACAGCTCCCACTGCCACCGAGCCACAGCCACGGCCAGAGCTCCACTGGCAGCAAAGCAGCAGGAGGCTGCCCAGAAGTGCTGAGCTGACCTTCTCCATGCCCTTCCTGACGGGAAAACAGCAAATCCTGCACGCTGGAGAAGCAGGAATTGGCAGGGTCAGCCCTGTCCCTGCTGGCTCAGGTGTGGAAGTGTGACCTGTACCCTGCCCCAATCCTAAGAACATGCGTTTCCCCTTTTCACCTTCCCAAAAAGCTCATCAGCAGAGGAAATCATCATCCCGCTTGTTTTATTGCCATTATTCTCCATTTTCAGGGGAGAAAAGGAAATTACCCTTTAACGAGAGCAAATGAGGGATAAAGCATTACTAATGGAATGTTTATTCCTTGTGGACAGTCATTTCAGCCATAAAGCAGGATTTCATCAGCCCCTTTTGCAGAGCTGGCAGGAAAGATTTCCTCAGAGGGAGACAGGGACAAGGTTGGTGGCACAATCCTTTTTGTTAAGGTGTAGAATGGATCAAGATTACAGAAAAAAATGCATAAAGAAGTGGTGGTGATTCATAAAACTGGGGGAAAGAACTCGGTACAAGAAGTTTAATGCAAATCTCGGCGTGTTCTGGCTTCCTCCTTCATTAATTCACATTTCCAGTGTGGAAACAATCGTGGAATAGCACTTTGGGACACGCCCTTCATGCAGGAGCTGAGGTGGAAATTCCCCACTGCTGCCCTTAGCTGAAATTTTGGGAATACCTTGAACAAGTTTGGGAGTTCTCAGATGACAGCTCTTCTAAGGAACAGTGTGGGGAATGCCCCACTCAACGCCTTGGGGCTCTCGTCCTGCAGAGCTCTGCCCCTGCCTGCTCCAAGCCCTCCTTGCTGGGAGGGAGCTCCTGGATTTCTCCCTGTGCTGTGCTGATGCCTTTTCCTGGTCTTAAAATCAAGAGTCAAACATGGTTAGAAGGGAAAAAGGGATTTTACCTTGGTATTTATTTTAAGGATCCTTAGGTGCACCACGTCCAGGTCGAATGCACCTCAGTGTGCACTGCAAAACCTCTCCTCCCCCCTGCCCAAAGATCTGGCATAACACAGGTTTTACTAATTAACATGTTTATCATAAATTCCCCAATGAGAGGCTAACAGGAGCCCCCCTCCCCGAGGAACCTTCCCCTGGATGGTTCTATCTTAGTTTACAGAATGTGTTCTGGAGAGGACCTTGGGGTCTGGGGCACTCTGATCCCTAACTACGAAACCTCTAAAATGTTTGGTCTCCCAGCTTAACAAACAAGTCCAAGAACGTAGGCAAAAAGCACTAAGGAATACAGGAGCTGCAAAAAGGCACAAAAAGGGGTTTAAAAGAAAAGGCAAAAAATCATCACGGCATCAGTGCCACGGACAGGCCTTTGTGGGGTTTATTCTGCTCCCGCCGTGGTTTCCCCTCAGTCTCTCACTCGTGTCCGAACGCTCGTGCTCGGATCCGTCTGGTTCCAGTTAAACTCTGCGCTCGCCTTTGAGTCACAACATTCCTCTGCTCAGCTCATCTCCAGGGATGAGGCTGGCAGGAATTTCCCTGGAAGACAGGGAAATTCCTCCGTTTTCTGCTGAACTTGCCCTCCTTCCCCACCCTCACACCAACACACACTCACCCCATCCTGGCTGGGCCGTCTCCGTTCCCATCATGGACCAGCAACAGAAAATCATTTCCATACAGGGTTTTCCTCAACCACTGTTTTTGTCACTTTTACCATTCCAGTGCTCTCCCCCATCCCACCAGGAGGGAGCCAGAGGCCGTGTGGGGCTGGGATTAATCCAGGACACGGTGCCAGGGCCACTCCCACAAGGAGGTACCAGCCCAGGGAGGCTCCAGCAGAAGCGATGTCATCCCATGGCTCGTCCAATGCAGATTTACCTGGAGTAGGGTTTCTCCAACCTTTACACGGTGTTGTAAAGTGAGAGCAGAGCAAACACTCATTGCAGTGGTGGGGGGGTAAATGTAAAGTCATTGGAAAAGCCCAAAGGAGCTTTTGGGATTCGAAAAGGACAGTGAAGGAATGGCTGGAGCGTGGCAGGATTGGAGCAGGTGAAGCCTGGGCTGAGCAGAGATCTCTGAGAGCTCCCTCAGAGCCCAGCTGGGAATCCCAAACCACCAGGGACAGCTCCAATGCCGTGATCCATCTCCATCCAGATCATCACACAAAGCAGCCCTTCCTCTAAAGGGAGCTGAAACAAGTGCCTGAGGAATTATTAATTCCTGGTCCTGCCTCCAGTGTGTCCCAGAGATCTCTCCTGGATGAACATTGGTTACCTTCAGCTGGCAGGGGGAAAGTTGTCAGAAAGAAAATTTATTATTTCTTTAACAAACAACTTAGGAGCTATTTCGGGTGTTATTGTTGCCCGAAAGAATAAAAGAGGAAACAAATTCTGTGCTATTCCGTGCAATTCCCGTATTAGTGAATGTGCGTGCTTTGAACAGATGACAGGCATTAGGAAAACGTTTCCTCGTGGACCACACAGATGGATAAAAATAACTTCCACAGAAAATCAGCCAATTAAGAGAGTGACCCAAGTGTGCTGCTGCCAAACTTTGGGAGATCCGAGCTGCCAACCTGGGAAAATCCTGTTGGAAACACAGCCTCATGAAAATCCTCCATTCCCTGCAAAGACCTGTTAGGGTTTGGGGGTTTTTATGGCAAAGACGGGGTTTTTATGGCAAAGACAGAGTTTTGGGCAAATTGCTTGAGCCGAGGTAGACCAGACAAGGCGTTGGCGGGAGTGGAAAAGAGCTGGGATATCTGTAGCTCCTGTGGTCCAGGGGAATGGGAGGAAATAGAGGAAAATGTTGGTTTCTGCTCAAAGAAATTCTGGTCTTCAGAGCAAGTCGATATCAGGATTTCCGGGCCTTATCACTTGGCAGGTCACAAACTCCGTGAGGCTGATAAGAGATCTGGGGCAGGGGGAGAACCGTATCTGTTCAATGGGGCATTGCCACAGGCTTGGTGGGGTTTTTTAGGGCCTCGTGAGGGTTTTCCGGAAGAAACTGCCTTTCCCTGCCGGCTGAAGCTGCAGGTGGTGTCACCAGTGTCCCCACAAACCCAGGACGGTGCCGGTGGTCACCAGCACAACCTGCCCAGGGAAGGCTGAAGGATTCCCAGCTTTCTGTAGTTTCTTGGGATTTGTTCTTCCCTGTCTTTGGAAGAGAGCAGTGGGACATGGAAAATAGGGCCTGTGAGCCACCTGTTGCTCCTGGCAGTGGCTGTGGAGAGCCAGAAGTTCTGGGAGCAGATCCGTGGCCGGGATGAGCCAGGTGCTCGTGCTGACACAGCCTGACGGATTCGCGGGACCAGCTACTCCTTCCCAAATCTGTCTGGAAAACAAAAATAAAAGCTAAATACTGATGCTCCCTTTCCATGGAGTCCTGCTGTGCCTCAGGAAAAAGCATTGTGGGAAAAATCAGAAGGAAAACACAGCAAGAGAAAGAATAATGGGAATAAAGCAGAACTAAATAAATAACGAGGCAAGCCAAGCCTTCAGCTGAACTAATGGCTTGTGGTTCCTGCAGGGAAAGGTTGGGAGCTGGGAAAACATCTGCCTGATGCTTTTAGAATTCTGTTCTAATATTTGAAGGCAGGGATGAGAGGCTGAAATTTAATTTTTGAAGCAATGGAGAGACTTGAATGTGGATGGATTAATTATATGATAAGGCAGAAATCAGTTGTCAGCCTGGAAGCTCAACAGAAGCAGGGCTGATGTGACTCAGAGGGCCTCAGAAGGCCAAAAAGGGCAATTTTGATGATGTAGGGTCTGCAGGGAGCAGGAGGCAGCCAGAAATCTCCAAGACTGCAGAGAGTTTGCTCAGAAATCTGAATTCTGCCGAGAAGGGGTTGGGGTTGAAGTCAGTCCAAGGTCACTCCTGAGCCTGACCTTACAAAGCCAGTGGGGTTTTGATGTACAGACAAGACACAGACTAAACAGACAGAGCTATGCTGGGGTGATTTCTATCTGTGGGTCCTCAGAGTGTGGCCAAATGGAAACAAAATCTCATAAACATTATTTCAGGGAGCTCAAAGAAAGTTGGGGAAAGACCTGAATCCACCAGTGGCACTGACTGGAGTGAGCTGCACCTCTCTAACTCACAGAATGATGGCTCAGAAGCAGCACAAAGAGGGGTTTCAGGTGTTTTCTGGCAATGGGTGATGAACTCCAGGCTGTACCAGGTGATGATTGCAGGAATCCTTCAGCTCCCTGCTTCTCAGCATTTGGAAATCCATTGGAAAGGGCTAAAAAGTCATTAATTCCAACAGAATCATGTCCCAGTTTTGCAAAAGCACCACTGATATCAGGGTGAGTTATTTATCGTGCCCCCTATCAGAGTTGTTCTTTGCTGGCAGTATTTTTGTGCTTTGTGGGACTCCAGAGGGATGGGAACAGCCACGTTCTCTTTGGCCTTGAAACTGCCCGAACTCAGCCTCAACAGGGTCATAAATCTTTAAGTTATTGCATTTATATATAAATAATTGCATTATTAATGTTAAATTATGCATTTAATTGCTGCTGGATTGAATTGGAGATCAGCACTCATGGAATGTTGATCCCAGTCCTGACTGGCCCCAGCAGGGACACCATGGACCTCAGCCTGGGCTGGGATTGTCTCCAGCCTCCACCACCTCCTGGAGCACCATTTGAGGCATCACTGATCGCAAGGGAGATTATCTTTTGTGTGATATAATTTTTTATATATATATTTTTTTTTTAGGAAGAAAGCTTTCCCACTGGCTGCCTTGGCTGCTCCCCTGTCCTTTCCCAACCCAGGTGAATATTCCATTCTAAAGCCTACTCCTGGCATTTTATGGGCCTGGGCTGCACAGAGCACTGGAATCGTGGCAGAAGAAGAGTAAAAACCTTCTCCAGTGAGCATTAAAAAAACCCCAAACAGCCATTCTTGGCACAGGAGATAAGAGCAGGCAGTTATATAAATGAGGGATGATTCAAGGCCCAGAGGAAGCATTTTTGGGCTGATCAGGAGCTGATAGCTGGCCTGGCCTGAGAGCACACGTCACGGAATCCAAGCAGAAACGATGGGACAGAAGTTTTGGAGCAAAAGATGGGAGCAAAAGCAGCTCAGTGTGGTGGTGTAGGGTGGTACAGACCACACAACTCCTTGCTCTGATGGAAAATGTGAATTATTTTCAGGCAGATCCATCGGTGACATTCAGGAAATGAGAGGTTGTAACGATTAAAACCAAAACTTCGATTTCATGAAGATTTCTGGTGATATCTGCTGCAATCTGCTGTAGAAGCAGAGCTGCAGGAGGGCTGGAGGTGGGCACTGGTGCTGGAGGAACATCTTTTCACAGATTCCTGGTGCGTGGGGTGTTCTTATCTGGCCTCAGCTCTGCACAAAGGGCCTGGTTAAGTCATCGCTCATCAGGGGCTTTCTCTTTGCATCTTTCCTTTCAAGTCAACAAGGAAACAAAAAAAAACCAAACCATCAAGAGGAGAACTTGAATGCTGAAAGAACAGAAAGCTTCTGATACTCCTTCCTGTGGTGTTTTTAACCAAGCACTTTGCATATCTGATGCTCCAGATCCATCATCCTGGAGGGCTCGGTTCTCTCTCCAACTCTCGTGCTGCGATTGCAAACCCTGCCCTTGAAGAGCTGCTGGAGGAACCAGAACGTTGTTGCTGCTGTGTGCTCCAGTTTACTCTGCTCCAAAGTTGAATTTTTGGGTTGGCCTTGGCTGCCCTGGCATTTCCCTTGGCTGAAGAAGCCGGGCGTGTCCAGCCCCGGGTTCCACCCTGCCTTCTCCTTTCTCCAAGAGCTTGATTAGGCTTTTCCCATGTTACTTTGGCTGGGTTTTAATCATATCCTTCCAAGATCTTATCTCTCTCCCCATTCACGCAGGGTCCATCTGATACCTGTTGTATTCCTTTGGGAATTAGAAGCCCAGGACTGAGCTCCAAGGCTGCTCCAAGTGATCTCAGTTTGGACATGGACATGGGGCTTTCCCTGCCAGTCAGTAACAGAATCATCCCCCTGGTACAGATCATTTTACCACCCAAATACAGCCCAGAAACCCAGGGATATCACCCTAAAAAGAAATAAAATGGCACTTGGGCACATGGTCTTGGCTCGGCAGTGCTGGATCACGGCTGGATAAATGATCTTCAGGGTCTTTTCCAACCTAAAACATTCCGTGATTCCAGGTCTCCTGGTGGTTAATGCATAGCAATTGAAAAATGAGGTTTCTCCTGAGAAGTTGGTCTTGTCCTTGTGTTCCCCATGTCTTCCCAGGGTAAAACTGTGAATGAGAACAGAGAGCAAAGGTGGAAATAAAATCAAATAAAATGGGAGTAATTAAAAGGTTCATCCTGTGGCAAAATATGTTTGATCATCAAAGGTTAATTATAGAGGTTTAGCTGACCTGGCATTTCTTCTTAAAAGCTTTTAAGGAAAATCTGATTTCCACACAGATGTATCTCCACAACTAATATGGAGCTGCTCTAGTGAAAGGCAGGATTTGCATCCTGATGGATTTTCCCTGAGAAAAGCCTCTGGCAGGGGCTGCAGTTTTATTTCAACACGAGATGCTGAACATGATCTCTGGGATTCCGTGGAAAATACTGGATGTGTGCTGTGTCCCAGATAATTCTCTGGCCATCCTCAAAGCCTGAGCAGCAATTTTATATCACAAGAGGCAGTAAATAAATACCGGCTCCAACTGCCACCAATGACAGTTGGGCTTGGGGATCTTCCAGCTCTTTTCCAACCTTGGCTGTTCTGTGATTCATGAGTTCACATGAATTTACCTCTCCATTTAGATTTGAACAAATTTCCAAGTGCTACGAGCCCTGAAAATAACATTGATGCCAAAAAGCCACATATTTTCATGCTGTTTATTCCAGTGCCTTTCCCAAAAGAGAATGCCAACTGGCACAGGCTATTTCTGGCTTTTCAGTTTACTTTCCAAAAGAAGATTAAAGCAAAATTTCTCCATGAGGAATGTTTGCTTTTGTACTGTTGAATTTTCCGGGGGGATGTTTGTTTTCTCATCTTCCAGTGACAAAGAATTCTGGTGTTTTCTGTGATGAGAAAACTCTGCTGTCAAAAGATGGACATCGGGGAGTTAAAATGTTGCTTTTGTGGGTGAGAAAGGCTCCCGGTAGGCCCGGCTGGGAGGGTTAAAGTCACTGGTGACTTGCAAGGACCCTCACACCCAGTTCCAGCCTGAAGGTCAATAATGCACCTTTAGGTCTGTCCCAGTCTGGAAAAAAATATTAGGATGAAAGAGTAATTTGGAGAGATTTGGATCTAATACAGATTTTCCATCAGTTCTACAAAACTAGGAGCATTCATAGAATTTCCCAGCTCCTCATAAATGAACCATCAGGATATGGGAAAATGTCTTCAGGCTGTTTTTCCCTGAGAGTGTTCCATCTGAGAGGGATGCTGCACATTTCCCGAGCGGTTTCTCTGTGATGGGACTTGTGACATGCTGGAGGCAGAGCTCAAACCCGGCCCTATCTGCCCCATCTGCTGCAGCCCTCATGTTCCACATACAAAACAGGAAGGGGAAGCAGCAGTTGGCTCTATCAGAACAGCATCTCCTGCCAGAGTGGCTCTTTGTTCTCACAGGTTGACACACTGGAGCCACGAAAAAACCGCAACCAAGGAAATGCAGCTTTTCAAGTCAGCAGTTCAAAGGTTTTTGTGATGGCTTTAACTTTTTTCTGAGGTGGTTGATCAGGGACTTGGGATGCTTTTCCTGGCACCCAGCACTGCTGGATTCGGAGGCGTTCAATGCCCAGTGGAGCCCATCCCATAATGACTCTGGAGAGGTACAAATTCAAGCCTTCTCTTTCACAAACCCACATGTAGAGTGTGACCAGCTGGTTGCACATGGGTCGGTTCTGGTGCTGTGCTGGGTCCTTCACCAACCCAAGCACAGCAGAAGGATGGCTCAGGGTCCTTGTCTGGAGGTTTGTCCTCACAAATCATCCTTTGATTGCAACATCCTCTCAATTTGCACAAGGTGACAGGATCGCAGCAGGTTTGAGGGTCCCTAAAAGCCCTATTTCCAGAAGTTGTCTTTGGCAGAAGAACCTGAAATATCTGTCCTCTGTCCCAAAGCTCCCTCCAAACCGGGGGGGGGATCAGTTTAGGGCGGAGCAGAACTGCAGCACCAGGAGCTGTGGCAGCGGGGGCAGCCCTGTCCCCACACCCTGTCAGCTCCACTGCCCAGAAAACGCAAACTCTCCCTGTCGGGTTTGCATTTTGAGAGGGACATTTCCCCTGTCAGGGAAACAGGAGCAATCAGCTGTCCCTGATTGATGCCCCTGGTCCTTCCCAGACTTGTCATCCATCCCCATCCCCACCTCCTTTTCTGGGGAGAGATCAGTGCCTGTGCGAGAACAGAATCATTCTCCAAAAGTTTGGGATAACAAGGGTGGGACTGCTGAATGAGGTCCTTGCACTCAGTCCTGGGAGTAATTTATTTTATCCATCTCAGTAGAAAAAGCACTTATTATCCCAAAAAGTGTTGAATGGAGACTGTGCTGAGGGTGCACAACCATGTCCCCATCTTCCCTCAGTCCTCTTTCCTTTCAGAAAGTTGTATTTGTAGTAAGATTGGAGAGGTTAATGGC
Source organism: Dicrurus megarhynchus (assembly GCA_013399195.1). Classification (NCBI taxonomy): domain Eukaryota; kingdom Metazoa; phylum Chordata; class Aves; order Passeriformes; family Dicruridae; genus Dicrurus; species Dicrurus megarhynchus. The sequence goes on along the minus strand of VXAD01004604.1, from coordinate 111,949 downwards.
AAGGGCTGAAGTTTCCTTCACAGGAAGTTCCCCAGCTCCGGTCTCCCACAAAAACCAGGGAATAGGGAACTTTGTTGGCCTCATGGCTTGGGATGGAGCAGCTTCTCACAGCTGCCAGGGTGAGTCACTCATTAATATCAATCCCTAAAGACCAAGGGAAGATGGGGGCAGTGTTGGAAGTGTGACATCAACTCAGATTCCCTCCGTTGGAGCCGGGTGCTGATAACACCCAGTCGTGGGTTTGATCCCTGGATAAGGCATTCCCTTAAAAGTTGGGCTTGATGATGCTTGTGGGTCCCTTCCAGCTCAGAATATTCTGTGACTCTGTGAATTCCCCGTGCTGAGCCCAGGGAACAAGCAGACCCAAGTTCAGGTGACAATAAGGGATGATCCACTGGAGAAGCAGCTCCCACTGGGGGACGGGAGCCGTGCAGAAGCTGATACAGCAAAGGGATTCCACATCCTTGGCAAGCAGCAGAAATGACTTCCCCAAATGAGGGGCAGCACATGAGGAGGGAGCCGAAGCCATCCCACAGCACAGCGTCGTTCCTCCGTGTGGTTTCGTGTCAGCCAAACACCGACTCAGCCAGCTCGGGGCTGACTCCGGGCTCGCCTCCACGCCGTGGGGGATGGCCCTGACCCAGCACTTCCCGGAGCGCAACCCACCTGTTTCAGAACGACTGTGGGCTGCCGGCCTTCAGGGCACAGAATTCATTGCATTGAAAGGCTCTTCATCCCCGCTCGCACTGCGGGGACGCCTCCAAACCTCCCCTTTCCCTCGGGGTTCCCTCCCCTTTGCAGTGGAAGCGCATCCCTGCCAGATCCAGGGGCGCTGTTCCAGTGCACTCCCCTCATTAACCCCCACCAAAGGCTTTCCATCCTCCTTCCCTCTCTTTTTTTTCCCTTCTGCTTTCCTCCTGTGCTTTACTTCACTTCCAGCAGGGACGTTCCTGGGATGACGACTGAAGCCACGCACATTCCAGGTGGGGATGGGCCGAGCCCAGCTAATCAGGGCAGGCACAGCATTCCCAGGTCTCCATGCCCGGTTTCAGGCATCACCACAGTCCTGCTTTTCTGGAGAAATCCTGCAGCTGACATCGCCACTGGGAGCTCCCTGCCAGTGTCACGCAGCCCAGCCCACACCAAATACCTTGGGGCAGGTCTGAAGCTGGGGCATCATCCTTATCCCACAAGATTCCCAGAGAAAGGACTTATTTTGGGAAGTCACAGGAGCGGAAAGAGAATGCAAACATTGTTAACAAGATGTTTGTTTCCTCACAAAACCCCACGTTTCTGCTCTCCCCTTCTTAAACAGCCAGAGTGGAAGAAGTTGCCAATGCTGGAGGGATTTTTCATTCACTCTGGAAAGTACTCAGGCATTTAGGAAGTTGTCTGGAAGTCCTGCAGTAAAGAGATAAGCAGTGTGCTGGCTCAATGGCGTTTAGGATACTTGAGGAAGGGCTCAACTTCTTGGAAGCTGGTGCCTGGCTGGAGCTAGAGGAATTTGGGGTCCAGGGGAAGAAGGGTCAGTCAGTGCTAAGTGACAACCCTAAAGCATGGTCAGGCTTTTTCCAGGTTTGGATGGTCCCAGACAGATTTCCAAAGCCTCACTTGTGCCTTTATTCCTTATCCCATTGTCCTGTGGGAAAGGGAATCGGAGGTGTTACAGCCTGAGCATCACATCTCTTATCAGAACTGATGGGGATCACTTTGCTGGGGTCTTCTTCACCCTCATTCCTCTGGGAATTCATCCAGGACTCCTTTTAGGAGTCCTCCCCTTCCCTTGCTCTCCTCTGGGTCTCCTCACATCAGGGAGTACCCCAGTCCTGCCCCCCAAATTCCACGTGTCATCTTTGCCATGTCATGTCAGATCTGCAGTCTGAGCTCCTCATGAATTCAGAGTGGAAACTCTTCCCACCAAAACTCTGGCAGCAATTCCAGCACATCTGGAGCAGCAGCAGCCTCCTTGATCCCACAGCAACCTCAGCCTGACTTTGCAACTAGAAATCTTCCTGCTTGTGAAAGGCAGAAAAGAAAAGGGAACAGAAAAAAATTTTAAAAAGGAGAAGGAGAAGGAGAAGGAATAACTGAGTAGCAAAAAGCAGAAGGAATAGCCAAAAAAGGTACCAAAAAAAGCAGAAGGAATGGCAGAATGGAGTAACAGCAGAATGTGCACCACAAATAAAACAAACTCCAGAGGCAGTTCCCAGCACAGGAGATTGGAGGCAGTGCAAGGAATTGTCCAGCCTCGGATGTTCTTGGACCTCCATCCTTGAAAGTCTTCAAAATCGGGTGGGACAAAGCCCTGAGCAGCCTGGCCTGGCCTGGATCGAGCAGGAGTTGCACTGGAGATCTCCTGAGGTCCCCTCTAGCCTGAATTATCCCATGATCCTGTGATTTGACTGTTCCCAATATGCTGCCAAGCAGCTCTCGGGAGCTGGACAGGCTTCCCGGGTTTGGCTATGTGAGGAAAGGTGGGAAACTCTTGGGAAGGGCAGAGGGAAGAGGTACATTTCCTTCTTACACTCTTCATGGAGAGTGAGGTCAGAGAGCAACTGCCACACCCACAGCACCGTGGCTTTGGAAACTCCAAAAGCAGCCATAAAAATGGAGTTGGGGCAGGAAAATGGCTGGGAATCCTCCCAGGCTGTCCCACAATAGCAGCACCGAGGGAGAGCTGTGCTGGGATGGCTTCACGGCAGGAAAACGTGGCCAACACTTGGAACAGAGCTGGGCAGGCTGAGCCTGGGGATACCAGCACCAGGTGGGAACCAGGGATGCCTGTGAGGACAGGGAGATGTCCATGAGGACAGTGACCCACATGGTGAGTTCGGCAGGGCTGGCTTAGCTCATGGAATCATGGAATGATTTGGGTGGGGAGGGACCTTCAAGCCCATCCCGTCCCACCCCTGCCATGGGCAGGGACACCTTCCACTGGACCAGGTTGCTCCAAGCCCTGTCCAACCTGGCCTTGGACACTTCCAGATGCTCCAGTGCCACTTGGAGCTGTTCCCACCATGGATAAAGGTTTTTTCCTCCAAAGGATTCCCCACTGCCCCAGAGAAGCCAAAAGCTGCTGGGTTCCCCTACCCTGAGGGCTGCAGTCCCCTGTGACCATCCACATTCCACCAAATCCACTGGGGATGGGAGAATAGCAGAATTCCTTAACTCCTTAGCAAAAGGTGGGAACAGCGTATTATATATCCTCAGAAGAAAGCCAATAGAATTAATTGAAAATTCAGGGTGGGACAGCCCACACTTAAAATATTCAAAATTGAGAGAAGTAGTACTTAATTTGATACAGCCTTGGAGTTTGTTTGGTTTCGTTTGGGTTTTTTTTGTTGGGTTTTTTTTTGCTTGTTTGTTTATTTTTCTTTTGGGGGTTTTTTTGGTTGGTTTTTTCTTGACAAAGCCACAGTTGTTCGGAAAAAAAGAGAGACAAATAAAGTGTATTTTGGGATGCTGGAAGAACGGAATGCTAAATTCATGAGAATTCCGTTTTCCCTCCGATTACACCAACATCCAAAAGTCTCATAAAAACTATTCCTGAACAAGGTTGTTAGCTCTGCTATCAGAGACGAGCTCCCTGCCAGTTACAAGCAGGAGTAAATTACTCACAGAACAAAAACAGGGAGAGGACCCCGTCAGTTCACACCAGACCGGGGNCGCGGTTTGAGCCGCTCAATCCGCTCCGGAGCGCAGCCGCGCCGCTAATGAGCTGCGGCGTTAATTAGCGGCCGCACGCCGCGCTGATCGCTCCGTTCCTGTCCTGTGCCCCCGCCCCGTCCCCTCGCAGAGCGGACCTGGGGCTTGTGAGGGGCGTTTGGTGTTTTGGGGCATTCCCGTCCCCCTCCAAACGGGGAATGCGGCGCCCGGAGCGTTCCTCGGGATGGGGACGCTTCGTGTTTGTGCTTGGAACGAGCGACAGCAGCGACTTTGTGCTTTTGAGTTGTGTAGTTAAACTGAGTGTAATCTACTGGGGGCCAGAGCCGCTCCGAGGGCTGGAGCCCCTCTGCTCTGGGGCCAGCCTGGGAGAGCTGGGGGTGCTCACCTGGAGAAGAGAAGGCACCAGGGAGAACTCAGAGCCCCTTCCAGTGCCTGAAGGGGCTCCAGGAGAGCTGGAGAGGGACTTGGGACAAGGGATGGAGGGATAGGACACAGGGAATGGCTTCCCACTGCCAGGGTTAGATGGGATATTGGACAGAAATTTTTCCCTTTGCGACACTGTTACAGGGTGCCCAGAGAAGCTGTGGCTGCCTCATCCCTGGAAGTGTCCAGGGCCAGGTTGGACAGGGCTTGGAGCAGCCTGGGCCAGTGGAAGGTGTCCCTGCCCACGGCAGGGGTGGAATGGGATGAGCTTTAATGTTCTTTCCAACACAAACCAGTCTGTGATTCTATGACAAACTCTAAATTTATCTGTGCTGCATCAGTCTGGGAGAATAGCAGTTGTTTAGGGTTTTGCTCCCTTTGGGAACCTTTTCTCATCCACTGCGGTTCCCTTTCATTTGTGCACATTCCCAGTGAGCTGAATTCACCAGCACACAAATAAATGGTTCAGTGAACCGTGACTGTACAAATAAAAAAGTGTCAGAAGCGATGTTTGTCTTCAATTCATGATGCAAATGTAAACGTGATTTCCCTCAGCTGGGAAATGCTGTTTTGTGGGATTCTTGTTGGTTTTTACAGATGCATTTCTGGGTGTGATATTCTCTCACACTTGAGCAGTTTGTGATCATCAGGTTTCCTTTTGGTTGCAAAACTCAAACTGTGTTTAGAAATTTAATAGAAAACAAGTCTTGTTTGTCTTTTGGACAAATACCTCGAGTCATCATTTAAATCATGGGCTGGTTGCTGGACTTAAGGCCATTATATATTAAAGCATAAAAGGTCCTTGACATGCGGACTGGTGGCTTTGTACAGTCTGATGAGGATTTTTAGTGACCGTCACCCCCTGTACCCTCAGTGGTGACAGTCCCCTCGCTGACACCTGCTGAGCTTTGGGTCGTTTGTGCATTGCAGATAACCAAAGGACTCTTTTGAAAGAGTACAAACACCAAAACAGCTGAAATTCAACTGACACCTGGAAGCCTTGAGCATCCTAGACGGGTTCTGAATTCTGACTTCAGTAAATCCTGGGGACAGACAGAGACTCTAATGCTGCCAAGTTATTTTTATGGATGAAAATACATTTAACAGCAATTTTAAGCTTTTTCATGGTACGGTTATGGGTTCTTATAGCTGATCTTGACCCAGCTTCTGCTTTTGTTGTTGTTGTGGTGTCCTGTTTTTTCAGCTGGTTCTTGTCCTGCAGTTCTGATCTCACAGCTTTTCATGGTCTCAGGCTGCAAGGGAGGTTCTGGGTTTGAACCATTAGAAACTGGAAATTAATTGTAAAAAAGAGGAGAGTCAGGGCTGAACAGTTATTAGGGCCCAGGACTGCTCCTCCTATTTTAAATTCCATAGTGCTGCTGTCACCTTTGTTATCCCTCTCTGCTGTTTTGCCGAGTAGCTGCCTCAGTTTGTGAGGAGTTAAGAGATTTCCTGGTAATTTACTGTCCCAAGGACTTGGCCTTGAGTTGCACCAGGGAAAGTTTAGATTGGATATTAGGAAAAACGTCTTCACCAAAGGCTGGGCAAACCCTGGAACAGGCTGCCTAGGGAGGTGCTGGAGCTATCATATGTGCCAAAATGTATGGATGTGGCACTTAAGGACATGGATTAGTGCTGATCGTGGTGGTGGTGCTTGATGGTTGGACTTGATGATCTCAAGGGTCTTTTCCAACCGTAAGGATTCCATGGTCCTGTGATGCGGTTCCATGACTGTCACATTTTGTCACTCATAACCAGTTGTTGGTACCAGGAGAAGCAAGGTGGGTGTAGTGGGAATGGATCAGATCCACATCCCTTCCCAGAGTGGAAGGGATGACAGGTTTTTCCTGTTATTTCATCACGGATATTTATTTTCCTGTGCTGCTTTGCCTCACCTGAGTTCTCACCCCCAGGCCTGACACCATCCCCAGGAGCCGGTGCCTCAGCCGGGCACCATGACCGCGCCGTCCCCCAACCTGTCGTGCCACCACTCCATCGACGACTTCCGCAACAGCGTCTACTCCACGCTCTACTCCATGATCAGCATCACGGGCTTTGTGGGGAACGGCGTGGTGCTGTACGTGCTGATCCGCACCTACCGGCAGAAAACGGCCTTCCAGGTCTACATGCTCAACCTGGCCCTGTCCGACTTCCTGTGCGTGCTCACCCTGCCCCTGCGCGTCATCTACTACGTGCACAAGGGCCACTGGTTCTTCAGCGACTTCCTGTGCCGCCTCTCGTCCTACGCGCTCTACGTCAACCTCTACTGCAGCATCTTCTTCATGACGGCCATGAGCTTCTTCCGCTGCATCGCCATCGTCTTCCCGGTCCGCAACATGAGCCTGGTGTCGGAGAAGAAGGCAAAGTTTGTGTGCGTTGGCATCTGGGTGTTTGTCACCCTGACGAGCACGCCCTTCCTGCGGAACGGGACGTACCAGCACGGCAACAAGACCAAGTGCTTCGAACCGCCGGAGAACTCCCAGAAGACAAACCTGGTGGTGATCCTGGATTTCATCGCCCTCTTCGTGGGCTTCATCTTCCCCTTCATCGTCATCACCATCTGCTACACCATGATCATCCGCACCCTGCTGCGGAACTCCCTGCGGAAGAACGAGGCCAACCGCCGCAAGGCCGTGTGGATGATCGTCATCGTCACCGCCACGTTCCTGGTGAGCTTCACGCCGTACCACATCCTGCGCACGGTGCACCTGCACGCGCTGCGCCTGCGGGGCCCCGGCTGCGGGGACGCCGTGTTCCTGCAGAAAGCCGTCGTCATCACCCTGCCCCTGGCAGCTGCCAACTGCTGCTTTGACCCCCTGCTCTACTTCTTCTCCGGGGGCAACTTCCGGCAGAGACTCACCACGCTGAGGAAGGTGTCTTCCTCCAGCTTGTCGCAAGCCTTCAGGAAAAAGATCTCCGTGAAGGACAAGGATGAGGAACCCTTTGGAGAAAGCCAGAGGGAGAATGGTAAGGAAGCAGTGGCCCCTTTGTAAGGAGGTTAAGCCTTCCCCTTAGAGCTCTGGTGGGGGATGGAGATCTCAGAACTCTTCCAGAAGATGGGATGGAGGCTTGCAAGCCTTCGTTGCAGTTAAATAACTGTGGACAGTCCCTGGTTTGTGGTACTTGGTGGCAGAGCCACTGCTGGGGCTGGGCAGCCCCTGGGACCCCCAGAGCCAAGTGGGACAGAGCAGCCACCACCAGCCAACTGTGGAGCTGCTGCTGAACTCCCAAAGCCCCTTCCAAGGCTGTGTTTGGGCATTTGCTTCGTTTCACAACTCTCCAAGGACGTTAATTCCCCGAGCCAGTGGGAAATGTAAACAAAGCTTGCAGCGGGTGGGGAGCTCCTGACAAACAACGAGGGCAGAGTTTTCACTGGATCTTCAAACGGCCGCCAAGTTATTTACACAGCGAGGCCGGGATAATTCCTGCCCTGCTCCCAGCTGCCTCTGGATTTCGGTTTTTATGATCATTATGTGTGTTTTAGGCTCCCAGGGCTGTGCCTTGGGTGCAAATCGGGATGGGCCCCTCTCCCACCCCCACTGAGCAGCTCAAGATGCTTTGGTGGGCAGCACATTTGCCAGTATTTTCCCAATTTTCTAGAAAAATCTGTGGGATTGGTTGTAAAATTTCAGTATCCTACTGTGCAGGATAACTTAGGAATAAGGATAAGAGGGAAACTTATTTCAGTGGGACTGGTCCTGAGGTGATGGCTTCAGGATTCAGAATGTCACTCCAGTTTTTGGGGAAGTTTTAGGTAAAAGTGGAGCTCTGTGTGCTCGGAGTCAGATTTGCCTTTCTCAACTATTGGCCAAGGGTGTTAAATTAATAATAAATAAAGATAAAGCTCTCCAGGATGTTTGATCCTGTTTCAGAGTGTTCACCTCACCCACACCTGGCAGTGAAGAGGCAACATGAGGTCCTTGGAAAGATCTTTAGGAAGAGCTGGAGATCTAAAATCTGAGTCTGGATGAGGTGTGATGCTGAAAAAACATTGGGATGTGTTTCTTCTGTAAAGAAAAACTTCAAATTCTTGGATGGAGCGAAATATCCCCATACTTTTCCAGGGGATCTGCAGGATGGTAGCACTCGTGCTTCTGCTGGAGCAGAGCCCTGCCGGAGATGTGCGACGCATCCCAGCAGAAACAGAAATTCTTGTAGGATTAAAGCTCTCAGTTGGAGAAGGAGCTGATAAATGAACAGCAAGTGGGTTTGGATATGGTGTTTATGAAGTTACTCGATGTTATCTTGAATAAAGAAAACAGTTTTAGTAGCGAAGAATAACAGTGAGCAAAAGGAGTTTGGCTTGGACAGGCATCTGCTGGAGAAATTATCTGCACACATAATTAGAGTGTGAATTCACAGCCCTGGCTCAGCAAAAGGCACTTAAAAAACCAAATTCACCTTCAGGACAAATGATGGATGTGAATTTCCAAGGAGATCTGAAATTCCTTTGTTAAATTTGAAGGATAACGTGGCAGAGGGCTGAAAGCTGCTGCTGTAGAGGAAAGTTAGAGACCCCATAAACCCCCAGAGGGCAGAGCCAAGAGTTCAAAGCCAGAACTGCAAATTGTCCAGGGAAAAAAATTGGAAGGATTTCCAATTTTTTCAGGGAAAAAAGTGGAAGAATTGGCTAAAACTCCTTTTCAGGGGTCAGCACTGAGAATTCCACTTGTGCCTCCAGGCTTTAAAGGCATTGTGCAACTGTAAATAAAAATCCTTATGGGAAACAGAGTTTCAGAATATGCAGAAATAACATGCCCATTCCCAAAGTTTAAAACCATGTATAATAAAGCTAAATGTGTGTGTATATATATGTATATATGGCAAAGCATTTTTATTGTACCAGAGGTATTTTTTTAATTGTTTGCCTTTTTTTTTTTATTTGAATGAGACAACGGTAATGGCAAAGGAAATGGCAGCTTTTTTTCTCTTTTTTTTTTGTGCAATAGGAAAGCCTGTTTTAAAAAATGTTCCTGAAAATGAAATGGAAAGGTTGCAAGTGAAGTTTTAATGCCTGTTTTTTTTTCTGTGGCTTGTTATAAAGTCTCTGTTCTTGTTCCCTACAATAAACTTTTACTTGCACACAGCACGAGGGTGTAATATTTGCTTAATAATAACAATTTATGGTGGTGTAATAAACACTTAGAGCAGCACAGATGTAGCTGAGATGTTGGGGGAGTTGTTCTGCTCCAGCCAAACTGGCCTTTGCCATAGCCCAACTTCCCTGGATTCAGGCCACCACCTGGAGCTGCTGTTTGGGGGGGGACCTGTTGGAGCCAAAACATTTCTGACGGTCTTGGTAGCCCTTGCAGAGGGTGGAGCAGCCCAACAAAAAGCAGCTGGAACCTGGATAAATTGGGATTTACAGACAGAAGATGCTTGGAAGACACTTGGAGGGCAGGGATGCTCTCGGTGAGGGGGATTTTTTGTCTGGTTTGTGTGGTGGCACATCACAAATCCAGGTTCCTGCACAGAAAACTCTGCTGGGAATGTTTTCTCCTCGGCTTTTCCCAAAGCAGGTGCAGGGGCTGCAGGGGGCTGTTTGGTTATAAAGCTCCAGCCCAGAGGGGTGAGGAGGGACTTTGCCCTCAGCTCCAGGTGCCAGCCGGGCCATGTCCCTGCGTGTGCCCTTGCCCTGGGACACAGAAAAGTGCCACCCTGGCGGCAAATCCCGGGCAGGTTCTGCTCAGGAGTAGGAACCTGGAGAGAAAACTGTGCAGAGAAACGGGAATTGTTACTGGGATGGGGCATGTTCGGAATTGGGGTGTTTTTAGGGGCTGTACAGCGTGACAGGAGCTGGGAAGAGGGGACCAAGTGTCACCCTGGTACAGCGACAGAGACGCAGAGAAAACGAGAGTGAGTGGGTTGGGTTTTCGCTTGAACCTGGGCTTTTTCTGCTGCAGTTTCTGGTCCGAGGGTGTCCCCTAGTGCTGAGCCACTCCCGGAGCCGCCGCCTGTGGCTGCCGAGATTTCCTCTTTTTATTTAGTCCAGCCCCAGCTCCTCTCTTGTCACGTTGTCCTGTTTCCTCCGGTGTTGACCCCCTCGTTCCTCCCCTCCCACCCCTGCCTGCATTTTATTTCACGATCTTTGGGTTTCCCTCTCCGCTTTCCTTTTGGTTTTTCCTCTTTTTTCAGGATGGATGCTGCAGCTGGGAAGGACCCAGCCACGGGAGGACCCAGTGTCCTCCTCCTGGGCTCCAACTGCACGCTCGACTTTGCCTAAAAACGCTGATTTTCCATAGGATGACTGTCCCAGTATGGACCTGGGAGCTGGTGGTGAGTACAGCCCTAGGGCATCACCTCCTCGTGACAGTTCGGCCTGGGTGTGTCTGGGAGGGTTATTTCTGGCCAAACCAGTACAGCTGTGGGTGAAAAGCTCTGCCAGAAACTGCTTATCCATATGGCAATGGAATGGTCCTGCCTGTCTCCCACCAAAGGAACGGGAGCTGCCACACGGGCACAGCTGGGAAGTTCAGAAACTGCCCATGGGCCGTGCCCATCCTTATTCCATAAACTGCTTTCCCATAAAACTCCTGCAGGACGTGAGAAGCCAACAGTCCTTCAGTTTAACGAGCAATAAAGTCCAAGCACTGGCAATAAAGAGAGATTTCCTCTCATTCCTGCTCTGACCATGGTGCCTCCTGCCCCCCCTTCCTGCCCCCCTCCAATCCCCGGGCACATGTTTTGGAGATGGAGGGGCTCGATCCTTTCCCACTGCCTGGATTCCCCAGGGATCTGTGCACTGAGAAGCTCTGGATCCCTTATCAGGAGTTAAATCTCTAGCTGAATCTTAATTTAGCATTTTTTTCCCCATTTCCACTGTGGTCTGATGTTAGGAGAGAGATTTCTCCCACGTGGCAGCAGGCAGAACACCAGGCCCTTTATCCTTCACCTGCACAGGGTGCGACCTGATTACCGGGGCAAAAATTAAGAAGCAAAAACGAAGGAAAGCCCATCAGATTCTAAAATACCATCAGCACTAAAATGTCTTTGAAACATTCAGTAAGCAAAAAAATGTCTTAGAAGCATTCCTGAAAGCAAACCTGAGGATGAAGAGCCCAGCCTGACACTTGGGGTTACAAATCCCTCTTGGGATCAGCGAGGTTGGGAACTCAACCCTGCTTCTCCCAAACTCTTCATTCTAGCCCTGCGAGCAGCCACACGTACAAACAACTATTTGGAATATTTGCAGACTTCACTGGAGGGGGAAATGTGCTCGTTTTGTTCCTGTCAATGTGGTTTCTTACGCTTCAGAGGAAACCAGGCTGCTCCGGGAGCAAAGCAAGGGCCCTTTGTTAGGTCAATAAATACATTCCTATGGAGCTTCACCGGGTTGGGGATAGAAGGTGGTAGCAAAACCCCACGATTTTGATCATGAATAAAAACTCCGAGTTTGGGATCACTGCTGCAGGTCTCTGCTGGGGGTGGTAAAGACTAAACAGAGTTTGGTTTGGGTTTGGCCTGTTAAAATCCCTTTATTTGTGAGGAGCATGACTCCCTGAGGATCTGCTTGAGTTTAATTTCAGCAAGGCTGAGGTCACTTGGGTTGTTCAGCCTGGAGAAGAGGGGGCTGAGGGGAGACTCCTCAGGAGCTGCAGCTCCTCCTGAGGGGCAGCTCCAATCTCTGCTCCCTGTGAGAGGGGCAGGACCCCAGGGAATGGCTGGAGCTGTGCCAGGGGAGGGTCAGGCTGGATTCTAGGGAAAGGTTCTTCCCCCAGAGGGTGTCGGGCACTGCCCAGGCTCCCCAGGGAATGGGCACAGCCCTGAGGCTGCCAGAGCTCCAGGAGTGCTTGGACTCCCAGGGATGCACAGGGTGGGATTGCTGGGGTGTCTGTGCAGGGCCAGGAGCTGGACTCTGATCCTTATGGGTCCCTTCCAGCTTAGGGTATTTTATGATTCTAAGGCTCCCTGCAGCCCCATGAGCCCCCCAGTAACACCTGGAGGGTTCAAGGACAATGTCACCATGTCCCTGCTGTGGGAATCTCTCTCCACACAGGACAGGAGGCTCCTGCAGGTGTTTTGTCCAGCCGGCCCAGGAGGCTGCAAAGGGCTGACTCGAAGCTGCTGGGTTTGGGAGCAGTTATTGCAAAAGGCAGCCTGTGGCTGGACTGTTAGAATTGCATCTGTCCCAGGTTCACAGAGGCTTTATTTCCTTTCTGAGTAACCCTGAGACAGCCCCTTCTCTCTGCCCCGTCCTCCCCACGTTACTCACAGCAGGAAGCTGCTTACGTGAGTGAGGGCTGGAAAATGCTACGCTGCCCTTTCACCACGAATTTTCAAGGAAAATGGAATGAAAAGTTCCCCCAAACTGGCCTTGAGCCGCTGCCTCCTGTCAGCAGCATCTCCTCCCACACTCCTCACGTCCTTCATCACCCCGACTCACTGTGCCAGAGGTTCACAGGACTCCAGAGCTGCTTTGGGTTCCCCCTCGCCCTTTCCCAGTGCTCAGCTGGAAAGAGCAGGGCAGCAGCTTCCCTCCAAACCTGGAGCAGCGTCCTCACCTGTGGGGAAGGGCTTGTGGTCCCCAGCTCCAGAGGAGAGGCTGCAGCAAGGCTGAGACCCCTCGGCGAGGGCAGCCCAGCCCCAGTGCTGAGGTGGCCCAGACCTGTCCCGGAGAAGATTCCCAAGCCGTGCACGAGGAATCCCAGGCTGGGCTGGACTGGAGGGGGGCAGAGGCTGAGCTCAGGTGGATTTTCCTCTCGGGATGCAGCGTGATGACACCAGTCAGGGTTAATCATATCCTGTGGGAGGAAAAAGAGCCCTCAAGGATGTGAACTAATGGAACAGAGGTGCTGAGGAACGGATGTCAAAGCCCTGGGGGACAGTCCTGCACATCCTCAGCTCCCGGGGTAGATCCTCCTGGGATCTGTCAGAAGCCTGTTCAGATCCAAATTGTGCCACTCACACCAGCTGATGGGAGAGTTTGCTCCCGCTGTAATTAAAACTAAAACTCATCAATAGAATCTGAGGTTGTTGTGAGGGTCAGCAAATGTCCCTGCCCGTGGCAGAGGACACTGGAAGCACTGGGCAGTGCTGAGCAGGAGCATCCAGAGCCACAGAAAGTGGCACCAATGATTCAACTCAAATTAAATGTTGAATTATGGTAACTCTCTCCCATGGTGAGAATTCTGCTGATGAAACAACTCCTGCAAACACTCGATACTACACTGAGCTTATGTAAACTCAGGCATGGATCTCATCAGCCTCCGCAGCTTCCAGCGAGGTGCCCGAGCTCGTGGCCTCCTCCACCAGCACTGACCCCTCAGCAGAGCTGTATATTTTGATTTTTCCCTGTTTATTTCTACTGGATGTTCCTCTGAAACAACTGTGCTCCAGCAAGGACTGCTGGAGGAGGAGGCAGCTCTTACGCTTCATACTCAGAGAGGGCACAATTCGTGGGTAAAGTGACTCTCAGAAGGAAGTTGGGAAAAGTGGAAATATGGTTTATTAGCCATCAAAGCTAGCAAAACAACACAGCCAGAAAAATACTGCCCTCCCACGAGCCAAGGAGAGTGATAACAAAAAGTTAAAGCTGAAGTTTCAACCCCAAATGTAATTCCATTACAGGAAAAAATATGTAAACGCTTCAGCCCCTGCTTTCCCTGGAAAATTGAAATTTCGACAGAATACCAGCTCCTTATCCGAACTACAAGGATTATGTCAATACAAACTGCAGGGATTGTAGGGAGAGGGAGGAGACTTGGGGCTGTTTGAGAAAATAGTAAATTGGGGAATATTTTTGTTTCTATTTTATGTTAAGCTTCAGGGGCTTTTCCTCAAGTTCAGTGCAGCAACACCACAGGACAGCATCACCTTGCCAGCTCACACAAACACAGTTTGGGCTCCTTTTGGATGGAGGGATCTCTATTTAAGGACTTTTATTGATTGATTTTGCTTGATTTTATGTAGAAATACATAAATAGGACGACCACGGGCAGTGGTGAAAAGGCAACACTGAGCAAGACCCTGATGTTGGTGAGGCGTTTTCTGTCCCCTCTCCCAAAGTTAAAGGGGTCAGGGCCCCTAAGGAGGCGCTGACAGCATTTTATCCATCAGAAGGAGGGTTTTAAAGCCACGTAACCTTTGAGAAGAGCAGGGATTAACAAACCTCGCTGAGTGACACCGTGACAAAAGGCCAGCCCTGCGCATGTCCCACACAGTGCCCGAGGACGCTGCTGGCACTGTTTGGGGAGAAAAGATGAAGTAACAGCAAAGAGGGGAAGTGAAAAGCACATTGCTTCATTTTTTAGTGGAACGAGAGTCCTGTAGTTCTCTCAAAATGTGTGTTTGTTTTTAGAGAAACATCTGGAAAAGGCACTGAGGTGACACGTGTCACTGGGGGCAGGATTTGGTGGCTCTCCAGGGTGACCGGTCACAGGAGGCCAGTCACAGGTACAAATATTCCGTGTTTGGAGGCCTTCCCCTGGCTCCAGTAGAAATGTTGAGCCTGAATAAGATCAAAGAGGGTCATTCCAAGCTTTTTATTGCACGAGGTGGTTCAAACACGTTGTCTCAGGAGGTGGGAATGGGGCAATGCCATTGCTGGAAGCCACCTCATCCCTCGCCAAGGCAGAGGAACTCTGGGATCCCAAATCCCTTCCTGGCACACAGGAGCTCTCACCCCCCTCTCACAGCTCGAACACAAATCTGCCCTCCTCCTGCTGTGCTTATCTCACCCATTATCTCACCCCTAACAAGTCACGACTCCTGAGTGCCCTGGGAAGTGGGAAGCAACTTATTCCCGGTGTGCAAGTGAAGCAGAGGGGCAGGGATTGATGCTGGAGCACCAGGCTACTCTTCACCACCTTGTCCAGCTGGAAAATTCCTCCTGAGCTCACCACCAGCTCAGGATGAGCACCAGGGGTGGTGGCCAGGAGCACTGCCCTGCAGAGACAGCTTCAAGGCACATCCCAGGAAATGTCACAGCTCCATACTCCGCTTCCACCTCCCTTTGTTCCTTCTGCTTTTCTCAGAGATGATTGGAAAATTCACGGCTGGAGCATCACAGACAATCCCCACATCCATCCCCATGGATAACCCCAGCTGGCAGCTGCTCCCGTCCCATTTGCAGCCTCTGGAGCCACCAGTGCCTTCTCCAGAGCAGGGGAACGGCAAAGCCAGCGCTCCTGGAGCGGAGCCTTTGGAAGGGCTCCCCAAGCTCCCAGCACCCTCCAGCACCAGGCACAGCAGCAGGGAAGGCAGTGAGGAGGGTTTTTCATAGCAATAGAAGATGGGGAAGGTGGGAAAGGGCCAGTTTGGGTTTTTTTCTGCTTTCTCTCCTGAAGTGTCCTCGATAATTCTAGTCGCAGGTCGTCTCCCGGAGATCTGCTCTGCCAGCTGAGAAATGCTCCTCGTGCCACCACCTCCCACGGAATATCAGTGCTTGGACCTACCCTCTGAGGGTGGGAAACCAGATCCATGCCAATCCCAAAGTGGAGATGATTATCCCCAAACAAATAAGTAGATTTCAGTAATGGAGACAACGTGGAGGTTTCCTGGAGGAGCCAATATTTGAATTCTTCACAGCTGCATCTCTGCCCTTTGCTGGGTGGGTTGCTTTTTTTCCCTCTTTAGCCTGAAGTGCTCCCGACTGCCTCATGCCATGTGGCTGCTTCTTATTTGCATCCCAGACCTGATTCATGGCTCTGCACTGATATAAAATATCAGATATAAAATGCTCGTTGGAGCAAGGCAAGTCCCTTCTGCAGTGCTGGGGACACTGATCCGATGGGAAGGGGATGGTGCTCCAGCTCCAACATCTTTGTGGCTGGAAGAGGAGCCCCCAACACAGAGCAGGAGCCCTCAGGCCTCCATCAAGTGAAAAATAAAAAATAAACCAAAAAAAAAAAAAAGGGAATGGAAACAATCATGAGGAATGGGGTTATTGTAGGAGAGAGCAAGTAAAAGAGGTTGTTTGGGGACAGGGAGGAAAATGCCAGATAGGAAAGAAACAGAGCTCTGAAGAGAGACAATGGAGAACTGGAGTGAAACAATTGAAGTCCCATGTGGACAGGGAGCAGGCAGATGATGGAGCACGGGCAGTTTCTCCCGAAGGTGCAGCAGCTTCCAGCACTCTCGGCCCAGGGATGGACATCAAACCTTCCGTGCACAGGGCTGAGGGAAATTTGTGATGGGAAATGGGTTTTCACTCCCTGAAAGTGAGGTGAGGGGGGTTAAAACAAGGGCAGCAGCCAGGAAAACAAGTGAATCTGTGGAAAGGTAGGAAAGCTGCTCCGTGTGCCCAGCAGGAAGGAAACAGCCCAAACAAAGGGATGAGCATCACATTACACCCGACACAGGAATACTTCAGGTTGTATCAGTCCTCCACTGCTGAGGGCTCACCTGCAGCTCCCCTGGATGTGCCCTTCAGAACAAGTTAAAGAAAGTTAAAGAAGAGATCAGGGTTTCAACAACTGAACCCTCAGCCTTTTGTCTGATGGAAAAAATCAATTCCAAATGTGGAGATTTCAATACAGGCTGTAATTTTGTTACAATTCAGATTTATTCTGCTTGTTTTCTTTCCTTTTTTTTTTTTTTTTGTCCTTCCCCTCCTCTCTGTTCTCCAGACATTGGCTCTGGTGCCTGTTCTGCTCTCCAAAGACCTTTCACAGCTGAATTCCATGCAGGGAAATGAGCCCCTGCCCACCCCAGGGAGTGAAATCCCCTGTTTGGGATAAAAACACAGGATTCAGGTGCTTCTGCAGTATCCTGGAAATGTTCTCTTCATGCAGAGCAGCAGGAAAACACAGCAGAGGTGGTTTGTTAAACAGCTTCACTCTGATTTATAAGAGCCTTATAAATGAACTTATTTTGGCTTTTTCCTTTCATCACCAGAGTGAGGACGAGGATCCTCCAGCTCTAACGTGTTTAAATGATGGCTGTTTCCATTTCTGAGGCTGCAGTTACTCAGAGCTGTGAGCGCATTCCCAGGTAAGCAGGCCTGACCCAGCCCTGGTGTCCCTGCGACCGGGCCAGCGGGACAACTGTCCCTGTATCCACCTGGGAGCACCTCTGCTCCTGCTCCCGAGCTGTGCCGCTGCTGGCACGGCTGCTGCCTCTTCCCAGTGCTCTGGGGGTGCTGCACCACCAGGGATGGGGCAGGATGGGCTCCAGCCCACAGGAGATCCTGTTTTCCCCAGCCGAATGTTCTGCTCTGGAGCAGAAGCCCCAGCGGGTGCCACGTTGCTTCCCAAGGCCTCTGCTTGGGCCTGCCCGTTCCCAACGCTTTCCTGAGGCACAGAGATCTTCAGCCTGCTTGGATTTGGGTTTTTGTTTTTTTCTTGTTTGCTTCTTGGCTTGGGGCAAGAGTTATAGATTTATGGGTAAACACAGCCGGTGTTTGGAACTGGACTGAAATGAGATGTTTGATTCCTATCGGGGCCTTTGCTGAATAAATTGAGGAGAAACGGAGCAGAAAGACCTTGCAGAAGGTGGGAAAGGTGTGTGGGAGAGACCAGGCAGGTGTTCCACAGCCTTCTCCTCACGTGGTGGTGACAGCAGCTCCAGACTGGGGCTGAGAGAAGTGAGGAGCAACTTCCCTACTCCGGGTTTTTACCATTTACAGGTATCCAGTGGCAGGGTGGGAGCTCCAGCCTCCCTCCTGCACGGGAGAGGGGTGAGGGCGAGCTCAGCTTTTCCTCCCTGCTCACAGAAAGATCTTCAGTGGGCCAGGGTTTAATTCCCTTTTCCAAACAGCCCCTGCTGTGCTTCCAGCCTGCAGGATGGGGCAGGGGGAGGTGTGGGAGCAGCTCGAGGTCAGGACATGCAGTGTTTGCTCGAGGGCTCTGCCACATAACGAGTGAAGGAATCATAAACCAGGTGTTCCCCAGCACTGAACTTCATCCCTCGCCACCTCCAGCAGCCATAAACACCGGCAGTGTTTGTTGTGGGCTGCACAGGGCTTTTGGTTTGGTTTTTATGGTGACCTTGTGCCAACAGGTTTGTGGATTCGGGGCTGATGTTCAGTGGGATTTTATGGGAGAAGGTCCGTGCCAGGAGATCCTGGTGTGGAGTCAGGGTTCTCCTGCTTGGAGAAAGAAGCACAGACAGCAAAATGTGGTGTCCACCTGCACCTCCATCCCCTGCCAGGCCATGCTGGCCGGTCCATACTGATGCCAAGCACCTGCATTTTCTTCTTAATACATCTCTTTTTTTGCTGTAAGGCACCACCAGAACTGAACCAGGACTGAAAACCACTGAGAGGGCAGAGAGTGCTGGGCATATTACTGAACCCAGAAGAAAATCTCCAAACTTGGTGTAACTTCTTCAATCAAAATGACATCAATTTTAGTGACACAGAGGACAAAACTGGTCACGGGTGCTGGTACCACCCTGTGCCAGTGTCACCTGTTTGTCTAGTGGGTGTTTAATAGCCCTAAATCATTTCTGCTGGTGTTGATTTGCTCCTGTGGTTCAACAGCAAAGAAACAGCAGTTGGACGAGGCTTGGAACAACCTGAGGTGGTGGAAGGTGTCCCTGCCAATGGCAGGGAGTGGAACTGGATGGGTTTCAAGGTCCCTTCCTACCAAACCATCCCAGGATTCTGCGATTCCGTGGAACAGGGATGAGGGCACCTGCAGAGGAGCAGGCGTGTCCCGGCGACCTTTGAGGACAACCCCCCTCTCCCGATGCCCTCCAGGCTTTTCCCATTGTGCTGCTTTCCAAACGCACAGCCCGGAGCGCTGCTTTGCTCCCTGTGGAGCAGATCCCCCGCCGGAGAAAACACCCCGGGTGTGGAAGGCGCCGTGCCAGCGCACACGGGTGGAAAATCTGCTCCAGCATCGCTGTTTGCTCCTGCAGATGCCAGAGCAGCTCCCAGCAAAGTGCTGCTGGAGGGAAGTTTGTTTGCCAGGCTGCCCTGCCCCGCTCCCTCCCGGAGAGCACGCAGCAGGAGCTTGTGTGTAGCCAGGGAAAACCGAGGGAATGTGTTCCAAGGCCGCGCTCGCAGCTCCCAGCGAAGGCAAGCAAGGGGAGGCTTTGCTAGACACGAGTTCAAATAACCAGAATCGTCATTATTGTAGTCCAAGGATGGAAAAATAAACATTTTTATTATGGGCTGGAACTCAAACTCCAGGACGGCTGCTAATCCCCCTGATAAGTGGGAGGGGGGTTGTGCATCCAGGTTTTCGTTGTTCAAGCTCCCCAACCCACGTTCAGACGGGGATATGTTGTAATTGCAATATTCCTCTTATCTTTCTTTTCTCCCCTCCCTGTCAAAGGCTTTTCTTTTCCACTTCTGTAATATTTTTCTTTTCCCCCTGCCCCTTTATTTTTATTAACTCACCTAGAGCAGTTGAATCAGCAACTTAAAAAAATGAAATTGCAATTCCAAATTTTCTAGTGGAAGAATGAGCGTGTTTTTGGCACTGCTTCTTGCCATTGTTTTGTTAAGACAGACTCTCCTTAATTCCCCTTTTCCATTTCAGAGCCTGCCCTTCCTTTATAAGCCCAGATTTCTTCCCATTTGTCCTCTCTTTCCTCCCTCCTGACTCATTTCCACTTCCCATTTCTTTTCTCTTTCCCTTTCCTTTCACCAAGTGTTCTTTGATCTTATATTCTGCTATTTTTAATTCCTCCTTCCCAGGCCCAGATCCACCCCCAACCCAGTGCCCTCTTCCTCTCCAGACTAAAGGACAGCCTGGGCAAAAATTTCCTCAAAATCCAACTTTTCCCAATCCAGTCGCTGCCTCCGTGTGTGGAACCTGCTGTCCTCACACGGTCCTTGTGGCTCTCCAGGAATTTCAAAATAGAGTTAAAGCTGCCCTCAGCCTTGTTCCATGTCATTCCTGACCCATTTAATCAGAGCCTTCCTCCCAGGCAGTTTGGTCACTGTGGTCTTCACGCCAAATATTCCTCCCGTGCGGCTTTTCCGTCTGGAACATCCCGCCTCTGCCTCCAGCCTCACCTCCCTTTCCAGTCCCAGCTGTAAAAAACAGCTCTCCTTCGCTGTCATCCCGTGGCAGTCTGGGTGTAGGCAGCAAACATTGGGTCATTTCTTTTCCATGGTGTGGGAATCGCTGTCGCACTTGGAGCAGTTGGAGTTTCAAAGGAGCCCTGGAGCCGGGGGGGTGTGGGCAGGTTTGAGATCTTTCCTCCCGAGGCTCACTGGAAACAAGCTGCAGCTCCAGAAGTTTTTGCACTGCTTTGCTGGAACGACCAGTGAGCACCTTGCTAGGATATAAGATCCATTTTAAATGGAATTTGGAGGGGAAAAATTTGATTTGAGGAAAAGCTGGGGGGAAAGGAAAAGGATTTTTCCACACTGTGTTATTACCTACACTGTGTTATTACCTACAAAGAAATTCTTGTCCTTATCAAAGCTGGGGGGGGTGGTCCAGGAGCTTTCAGAGCAAAGAATGCTCAGCATTCCCTCCCAAGGACCTCCTTTAGTCTGGATATCAGGCACAGGACATCACCACGGGGGATCACAACCACCACCAGTCACAACTTGTAAGGTTTAGCTGGCAATGGATAAATACTGAGCCTGGGAAGTCAAAACAGTCCTTGAATCTCTGCTTGCAGCAGCAAAGTTCATTTGGTGCAAAGTGTTTCAGATTTCCAGATCCCATCTGGTGGGTCTCTTTCAGGAGATCTCCCAAAAATTAAGCCCAAATATTTCACTTCAGAACGAAATGCTCAGGGCACTGCAGATTAGGTAGAGTCTGTGGAGTTCTAAGATTCCTGAGATGGAGTGCTGAAGATTCCACGAATTCTCTCAAAGGTGAAATTATGAATCAACTTTTTGTTCCTAAAGCAGGCCTGCACTCAGTGAGTCCTGTGCTGGCCTGGTCATCCACCTTTCCTGAGGTGTTCCCAGACCTAAATGGGAGCTGGAATTAAAGAATTCCATTTGGGATCACTGGTGAAATTAAGAGTTTAATATCAGGGACAAAAGCATGGTGAGACTCAAAACGGAGGAGCAGGTTATTTTTCCCCTAAATCCTTGTCTGAAGGTTTCAATCTATTTTATAGGGAAATTTATAGGGTCTTATCAACCAGAATAAAACCTGGGATGTGCTGATCCACACTGTTCCACAGGGAAAAGAATCAGGCCAGGAGTCACACAAGACTCCTGGAAAACTTGTGGAAGGGGCAGAAAGAAGAGGAAATTTCAGTGCAGAGATTTTTACCCATTATCTTGTCAAGAGGAAAAGGTTTCTCCTGCCTTTTCCACCTGGAATTGGCCATGGATTCAGCTACAAAATTTTGCTTTTCAGATGCAACAGATTTTATGTTCTTTCGCTGTTTGCTCTCAATTAGCAGGGAATATATTCATCATTTTATGGGTCTATACAAGTCAAATAAAGGGTAAACTTATTCTGAGAGTTTTTTGGCCTTTATTTAACAAGGTAAACTATTAATTGCTTAAAAATTCAGCAGGCACCAGCACTTCTGGCCTTTCTTACCAGGGCCTGCTTGTTGAAAAAGATGGATTGGAATTTATTTTGGTCCTGTCCGGCATAGGGTCTTTGTTATGGCAAACCAACCCCTTCCACCAGTCTCCAGAGAGAAATTCTCTGACATTCAGGGGCAACTTCTTCTATTCATCATAAAATTTTCTATATTCATTATGAACACATCTAAGATCAATCCAGGGGTAAACACGAGCCCATTCCTTTTAAAAGGTTAGTCTTTCTATGTCTGTTATATGGATATATATATATGCATACATTTATTATATTGCATATAAATGTCAAGTGTGACCTTTGTCTGCTGTGATCCACGGTTTATGTGGGGCTTGTATAAAAGCACAGCTGTCACATTTATTTTACATCCACACGGAGCTGAATCCCACACAAAATATCCCTGAAATCGCTGCTTCAAGCAAGTTTGAGGCACATTTTTTAAAACACATTAATGGAAATATAGCGGTGTAAACTGCCTGGTGAAAATAAGGTGAAGAGAGTAAGATTTATTGGTACATTAATTGCCAGGGAAAAAATGGATGTGCCAGAGGGGCTCTGCAGCCCGGGAGGGTTTTTTTCAGCCCCTGCCCTTGATCCTCTTGGAGCAGGGCTTGGGATGCTCTGAGGCTGGACATGGGAATGGAGCTGCCTGTCAGGATACACAGGATCATGGAGTAACAGGAATATTCAGGGTGGAAAAGACCCCCAGGACCATCGAGTGCAGCCATTCCCCAGCGCTGCCGAGGCCGCCACTAACCCAATGTCCCCAAGTGCCACATCCACAGGGATCCTAAATCCCTCCAGGGATGGGGACTCCTCCTCCAGGATGGGGTCTCTGGGGTGGGATGGGTGCCCTGGACAGCCTGTGCCAGTGCTTGACAATGTTTTCCATGAAGAAATTTTCCATAATATCCAACTAAACCTATCGTCCTCCTTCTCTTTGCCCGCTCAGTCGGGATCATTGCCTCACTTTCATGCTGTCACCATTAATGCTTTTTGTGTTACGACACAGTTTTAGGGTTCACGCACGTGCTGTGACCCCCCAAATTGTGAAGCTGGAATGTACAAAGTGGGAAACCCCCCACACATCCTTGTCATAGCACGGGGGGGATGGAGACTGGAGACCCCCGAGGGGGCCAGAACACGGTTCGGTGACACAGGTGGAGCACTGGGGTGACTGGGGGGAGACAAACAGTGTCTGGNNCTGGGGGGGGACAAGCAGTGGCTGGGGGTGACACTGCCCAAGGGGGACAGACAGTGACCAGGGGACAGTGTCCAGGGGAGACAGTGCCCGGGGGCGACGGGCAGTGCCCGAGGGGGACAGACGGTGACCGGGGGAACAGACATTGCCTAGGGGACAGTGCCCAGGAGTGACGGGCGGTGCCCGGGGGTGACGGGCGGTGCCCGGGGGGCACAGACAGTGCCCAGACAGGTCACCCGTCCCCAGGTGCCACCACCCCCGGCCCGTCGGGGCCGCCCCCCCGCGCAGCTTTCGGCGGGCGCGGGTGTCCGGGAGCCGCGGATCCGCGCGGGCTGTGGTTGGCG